>VXBU01006949.1:466872-517353 GCA_013400315.1 Bombycilla garrulus | reverse complement strand
GTAACAAACAGGGCTTTGGCTGTCAACAGGACATGTTTCTGCTATATAATATACTGTCCACAGTTAGATTTTGTAAAATACTGACTAATCTAGTTGAGCTTTGAAGTTTGTTAAATGAACAGTCAACATAAAACAACTTGCTGCTCTTTTCTTGCTATTAATAAAGAGAAGCTTGGACTCATTCATGCAGTCTGATGTCCAAAACATGAACAAAATTATTGGTCTGGACATTTTGGATCCTTGCTGCCACAGGCTGTGCTAACCCCAGCTAAGTGCCCTCCAACTCCTGTCATTTTTCCTCTAGAGCTGGACAGGTAGCTTTTTCATTAAGGTTCGCACTAACAGTTAGCTGTCAGATCAAATAAAATTCATTCTAATTATGTTTAACAGAAATCCAGATGCTGTAGAAATTCCCAGGAGGGCTTTTTAATAGGTGTATGCTGGCAATTACGAAAACATACAGGAGAGCTAAACAGTACTATTGGCATGTGTTTTAGGATTCAAAATTACCTCTAAATTCTATGAGAGAGCCTGACTTTTGGATTTCCCCAGTCACCCCACTTTCTCATTTCTATCAGCCATTCATTTGATCTACTCAGTTAACAACATTTATTCCAAATAATTTAGAAAATGCCTTATTACCCTGATCCCCAGGATTCAAGTCATCTCTAGCTGTGAGGGAGACCAAGGATACACAGGACAAGTGTGAATACTAGACTGTCTTCTTTCCTTTCTACAGATCAGTAGACTTTCACCAACAGTAATACTAAATTCATCACCGATTGCTGGAGCTGCATTCTTTCAGAATTTCATCTGCCATAGCTATTTATTATAATACTATTATAACTCACAAAAGTTTTCTCTTACTAACCTAAAGACATCTCTTGAAGGCAAAGGTAAAAAAAAAAATATACCTGCAGGGAAAAATGATTTTCTGTTCCCAAGTTTGGCAACTGATAATACCTATAACATCTTGTAAAAACAGCATGTTTCCATTAGAGGGCTGGGAAGGCATTCCCCCACCTGTTCTTTTAACTTAGCTGCTTTGTACAAGATTTGAGAGAGAACATTTGTAACTGTGACAATATAGAAAATCTCCAAGGCAAATTAAATTACCTGGTCATGGTGGTGATGATGATAATGATATTGCTATTTATGAGATTGAACACAAACCGTAGAATCACTGAATAGCCTAGGTTGAAAGGGGCATTAAAGATCATCAAGCCCCAGCCACTGGCAGGAAACCTTCCACTGGATCAGGCTGAGCCTCATCAAACCTGGCCTTTAACACTTCCAGGAATGGGACATCCAAAACTTCTCTGGAAACTTGTTCCAATGTCTCATCACCTTTGTCATAAAAGTCTTTTTTCTATATCTAATCTAATCTACTCTCTTTCAGCTTAAAGCCATCACCACTTGTACTATCACTACGTGTTCTTGTAAAAAGTCCTTCTCTTTTAGGCTTTCTTGGAGGGCTCCCCCTTAGGTACTGCAAAGCTGCTGTTAGATCTCCCCGAAGTCTTCTCATCTCCAGGCTGAACAGTCTCAGTCTGAATTCACAGGAGAGGTCCTCCAGCCCTCTGATCATTTCTGTCACCCTCCACTACACTCTCTCCAGCAAGTCTGTGTCAATCCTATGTTGGCAGCCTCTGCATAAGTCCCAAAACTGAATACAGTACTGCAGGTGGGGTGTCATGAAATATTCTTGAGTATATTTATCTTGAATTAGACTTCAGCTAAAGCCCGATCTTAAATAAAAAAGGGACCTGGGTACAGAGTTATGCTTGATGTTCTTCCCATCTTGCTGACAGCCATCCACACTGAATCCTTTTCTGTGGGTAGGTGATCATCAGAGTAAGGCCTAGTCTCTTCAAAACACAAACTCTGACTTAAGAGTGGGGGTAGAAATATGGAAAGGGGGTCAATTCAGCTTAACCCCCGTTTAGGGTGTGGGGAGCCTTCAGGAGGCATCAGAAGAAGATGTATGTCTGCAGCCTGGTGGCTGACTCTGGTGCTTCTGGCAGGGATGCAGCATCAATGGGCAGCTGCACAGCTGCAACTAAAGAAAAAGGGGCAGTACAAGTTTAGTTTCCATCCTTTTCAGATCCTGGTATTAGTGGTCAAGATCTCCAGCTTTGTATCATTAAAACTTAGTATTTCTAAGATTAATAAAGGGGTGTTGTCCTTGCCTATTTAATAGAGAAAACAGAATAACACACTAGAAATACTTTTTAAGTTTTTTTCTCATAAAAGAGAGTTACCCAACAGAGCATATTTTCTAGAAAGGAGACAAGATGGTGTTTTCTAACCAGAAATTTAAAAGAAGTCTAGAAACTGAGAGTTAAAGTTGGAAATTTAAGTTGCTGCACCTTCAGTTCAGATTGTTCTTTATAAGCAATAGAGAGGGAGTGGGTGTCAGTGGGTAGGAATTATGGAGTGGAAGCCAGGAAAACACAAAGTAACCAAAAGATCCATGGGTACATGTTCATACCAGTCATGCTGCTATTAAGAATAAAATGTATAGATTTTTTTTCTGGCAGACTTCCCAGTGCAAGTATTTTATTTCTCCTCCCACCTGCTTCTCCTCAGGAATAATGTAATGAACAGAGTAAGACATTTGCATTATTCATATTTGCTATTTAATGACATCTTAGGTACACGATTAAGGAAAAGATATCAGAAAGTAGCATTCTCTATATTCCCAGCTTTCTACTAAAAAGTTTCCAAATGGAGATATTTTTTTCACGGCCTTATGTTATTTCCTGCTTTTTAGAGCTAGTGTTTTAACCCACCAAAACTGTTTTATTCTCATGACCATGTCTCCTTATTTAAACCAATAGTAACCCCTTTTTTTAATTTTATGCATATGAAAATTGCTGCATACTCCTGTCTGCCATAGCAGCAGTATCTTAAAAGAATCCCTAGGAAGTCACTTAAATGAAACTCCCCTCATAAATTTAGATAGCTATGTCTAGTTAAATTACCTTTTGCAAGGAGTTTATTACCAAATACTGCAAAAGGTTTTCCCTTATTCACCCCACAACTCAAGTTAATAGGTCTTTAATTGCTGATGTCTCTTGTCTTTTTTGTGAGACATTATTGCCAGACTCCTTTTCTCAGAAGTGAACAAATTGTCAAGCTACTGTGAGGCTGTATTAATGCTAATATTAGTATTACAGGATAGCAGTAGAAATGCCTGGCCAAAAGAGCAGCCACGTTTCATGAAATCTCTAAAGACACAATGCAAATTAAAGATAAAGTTGGCACTGATAAAGGAGTATTGAGAGTCAGCTAACGCCACTCCAATTTAAAAGCTAGTAACCTAGGCTTGGCAGGGGTGTTACTTGATGGAAAGGGTCACACTCAGGCACCACATAGATAAGTTTGCAGGGTTTCACTCACAACTCCAGGGAAAATCAGGCTTGACACAAAATCAGGACTTGCACAGAGGCTTGCGTCCTGCACCTCGTCTGTCAGCATTCCTGGCTGCTGCCCTGGCTATAATTCAGGTTCAAGCAGTTACAAAGCTTAAGAAAAGCAAAGCCAAGCCCATCCACTGTTGGGCTGAGGTGAAGCATCCGCAGAGCCTCCCATCCCCAGACCATCCAGAGCACAGAACCATGAGACTGGTCAAAAAGTAAGCAGCCTTCAGCTTGGCTCCAGAGGCTCCTCTAAAACCACGACTGAGCATGAATTCCTTTGAAAACAGCTCTGATGGGCATAGTTTACAATCTAGGCTTGGAAACAGGCATCACTCTCCAAGTGATACAGATACATGGCAGAGGCCTGTGCACTGAGGTGGGAGACTTGTGGGGTTCTTCGAGGTCTCACCCTCTTCCACAGGAGTGCCATATAGTTAGTTTCTCTGGAAGAGTGCCCTCAGCATGGGCTAGATGGAGGGTGATTTCCAATTTCTTTGTCCATGAAGTAAGAAAGCAAGTAAAATTGAAAAACTATGCCTACTTTTCTTAATGTGAATGCAATTTCAACAGCATTTTGTGATGATTTGAATGACAAGAAGATGTCTAATTAAAAAGACATAACATTTGGGGATTTTCCATTTTGAGCCAAGATTTCTGAGTTCAGCATTCTCATAAAAATTATTCCAACAGGGACTATTAAAAAGTGCTGTTGCTTTCCTATAGAAATTAAAATATAAGCATCCATGCTGAAAACAGAAGATCTAGAAAATGTTCTTGATATGCAAGAGAAATATTCTTCTGAGAAACTGCCATTACTTTCAGGATACTTCCAAGCTAGGATAAAATCAGTGGCCCCTAATTTCAGCAACTCAATAAACATAGGGTTAAAACAGTCTCTTGTATGCAGGAAGAACATTAAACACAGCTGAGAGAAGGGCCACGGCAATTCATTTCCATTGGTCAAATCTATAGGGAAAAGATGGCCCTGCCAAATTCAATTTCCTTTATTATGTTGGAAAAAGTAATGCTTCTCTTAAAAAAAAAAAACAACAAAACCAAACCAGATTCAATTATAAATATAAGCAAGTATATTCCATTTTGCAGAAGGTCATGCATACAAGAAAGAGGCATATGGAATTGTTCCAAGAGTTAAATCAGAAATTTCAGACTCTGGACAGATTTCGGGATGTACCAAAATCAGGCAGTATGGTAAGTGTCATTCTATTATGTTTAAAATATGGTGAATCCTAAACAACAGCAATGAAACGAGAGCCTTTTGACTTTAGTAGATTTCCCAAGAAGACCTCAACTCTAGGCACCTCAGAAATGAGAACCAAAGCTATTTTGAGTAAGCCAGCCTATGACAAGACTCATTACATTCTATAATTAGACCAGAACTAACTCACTAACATCATTATAGATGACAAGGAATTGAACTGTAGGGAATGGATTTCAAATCTGTGTGTGCCTACTGAGTCTAAGGGCTTTCATACAGAGAAAGCAGCTCACTGATATCATTTGACCAATAAGGCTTTTCCTTCAGCTAGGCAAGGAAATAATAAATTAGATACTACAAACAGGTCCAGATGGATTTACCCATATATGCACTTGTCCAGAAAGCACACGAGATCTTTTCCATAATAGGTTTATAAATATTTACCATGGGAAAAGCAAAAATTAAATCATCCTGAGTTGAGGCTGCTATCATCATAATTCAAATTTATACACACATACTCATACACACATGCATAACACCCTGACTTCATCTGATAATGAGAGCAAGGAAATAGTTGATTCTGCCTAATTAAAACAGCTAATTTAGTCTGACATATTTTTATCAGTAATATTTTGATTAGTAATAATTTTTATATAATTTTATAATATGAAAATTGTATATTAAATGGAACTGAGCTAGAATCATTGTATTCTATAACTTTTTTCAGAAGAGCTGCTCTCAGACATGAAGAAGAGGTATTAAGCAGATGTGAGGCCAATGGATTTACATCATTTACATCATCTTAATCCAGCAGAAATTTAGCCCTGATTCTTTGATGAACCTTTATCTGTTATATGTGTTATTTTGTATCACTCACTCCCCCTTTTGAGATCAGCTGACATGTAAAGTTTTCATTTGTCTCCCTACTTGAGATTTGCTATTCACATAAAGCTTGAATTAATTCAAAATCTCAAAGGGATTTTGCAGTGGAAGAGTTGTGTTTACTCTGTTTCACATTGGTGCTGTGCTTTTGAAGGGTGTGCTAATAAAAGCTGCCTAGAGGAATGGTCTGTTTGTGAGAGTCAGAGAGTGATCCAGGTACCTAAATATAGGCATCTCAGCTATGTTTAGACAGAGGTCGTGGTTTACAGCGCAGTGCAGGCAATGATGATACAGGGCTCAAAGGAGATCTGCACCTCTCGTGAAAGATAGTTGGAGATCAAGCAGAAAGTCCAAAGGCATCTTACATGGTGCAAAACTATTGGATTTTAGCAACCAAATCCCATCCATCATGTCACAGCAGAAATCTCTAATTAAATTGGTCCATGAAGTCTTTTACCTCATAAAACCTAGCATTAATAAAAAAATTTAAAAAATTAAACAAAACAAAACAAAACAAAAACATTCAGTATAAAATAACCACCTTTCAGTCTGTTAATCCTAATATGAGCTCATGAGCTCATCAGCCTGTAAGGTAAGATAGCTCTCACAGCATTTTCAAGGTTTCTGTCATTCTGCCATGCACCTGCCACAATTTAAAATCCAGCCGGCAGTCTCTGTTTCAAACCACTCCATATTTCAGGCAACAAGCTCTTCTCAGTTACTTTCCTTCCTCTTCTCCCTCTTTTCTACACTCTTCTGCCACTTTTCTCCCACTCTTAGGAAGATGTCTATTGGTACTGGATCTCTCAGCCCATTCCTCACACATTGGTTCTTGTGAAAGAAGGGGCTTAGCTGGCAGCTCAGGTGAGGAGCCTGCCAAAGTGTTGATTGTTCACAGAGCGAGAGTCACAGCGGTGCCGAGCACCTGCCAGCCTGGCTCCCTGCAAAGCCATTTCCCCTCTCCAGCTTCTGTGTCTCATGAGAGCACGTCAGCAATCAGCCGTATAAATGGAAACTGCATTATTTCATCCTTGATTTTAATTCTTCTTTCTTTGGTCTTCAGGAGAACTCAGGACCGAGCAAGGCTCCATGGGACAGTTTCAAAACCACAGGTGACTACCAACACTATACAACGATAAATGTATTAGACACAGAGGCAAAAGATGCTTTAGAACTCAGACCAGCAGAATGGGAGAAGTGTCTGAACTTGCCTTTAGACGTGCAAGAAGGTGACTTTCAAACAGAAGTTTAACAAAAACGAACTGAACAAAACAGAAACCAAGTAAAAATTAATTAATTGCACTGACAATAAAAAGACTTTGGGAATCCTGACGATCCTGACACTCCTGTCTGAACATTGCAACTCCTTCACGTCAGGCTCTTCCTGTGCCAAATGTCAGTGGTTTTTTCGTACAGTATATTCCCACTAGTGCGGCTAGTGGAGAACCAGGTGTACAATTCTTACCATCGTGTGTTGTAAGTACCCGTGGAATGGATTTGTAAGGTAATCTTTATAGATAAACCTCAAGCAACGATTCATGTTGTAACAGCTTCATTTGGTTTAGTTTTCAAAAAACTTCACCATGAAGCACAATGTATATATTTATGCAGTTTTTAAAGTTTATAACAGTCTGTTTGGCCATTACTACACTTTTTACTTTATAATATAAAAGCAAAGATTTTGTCATTAAATGAATGTCTGTTGAGCTACATTCTTCATTGCTTTAAATGCAATAAAGTAATAATCTCACTTTTATATGAATAATATATTTCACATCTTTATTATTGCAGTTTTCTCTGGAAAGCTCAGAATAGCTTTCTCTGCTGCAGCTGTGTATAAAATATTTAAAATGTTGTATGGTGTAAATAAACCTTTGTCTACATATCAGTTTCCTAGTGCATTTTATTCCATATTGTTTCTCTTAAATTTGAATATTTATAAAATTTTCTATAAGACATAAATACTGAATATGTATTTGCAGTATTGATAGCGTGATCTATGTCGCTTCTGCAAAACTTTTCTAAATCATATTAGAAGACTTGTAGCCATTCTGCATTTTCTTAGGGGTTTTTTTCCAACAAAGTACCATATAAATTGGACTTGTCTGAATACTATTACAATTATTCTGTTTTATAAAGATTTTTGTCTTTTTGTAGAAAGACAAATAATGGAAAATAAGTTTCAATGCACCGCACCCAATGAAAACTTGGACTTGGAATCATTATATCTTGTGCATGATTTTCTTGCTGTGTAACAAAAAATTATCTCAAGATAAAAAGGTTCATAAGTATTTTAGATTTAAAAAAAAAGCCATGAACCAAACCCCAAAAAAAATCTGAGTCGATTTCATCATAAATCACAAGCAGAGTATTATTTTTTCTTGTATTGAAAATACTGGTAAACAATTAGGAATAGGAAGATTAAATCCTCTTTTCCATGCTTAGAATCAAAACCAGATCTTCAAAAATCTCATCTACAGCATAGCTGTGTGGGACATAGATGGAAGGATATCTCAAATCTTCAGATGTCATAGTTCTAGAAAAAAAGTTTCTAAAACTATTTTGGTTCCTGCTGCACAAAAGTGAATGTGCTGCAGCCTACTAGCTGGAGAGATCTTAGAGAAGAGGAAAACATGACCACCAATCTGCTTAGGAGGAAAAAAGACAAGAATAGAGGCTTGTCAGTGAGAACTTAACCCAGAGAATTGGAAGAGGAAGATCAGTACCCATCTGTTAAGAGAAAAGTACTTAGGATTAACCTTAGGACCAATCTTCAGAAAGTGTTTCAGTTTGACAGTCTTTTCTCCAGTCCATAAGGTATAAAAACCGCAAAAAGGAGCCTAACTTTGCCTGCTTTGAGTGACCACCTCATGCTGAGTGAAGATTTCTCTAATATAATGCCTCAGGGTGTAAATCTTTAAGGAAGTACGAAATACCTAGCCACCAGCCTGGTACCAGTAACTGGCTTAGGTGCCTAGAGGTTAGGTGATGTAGTACTATCACCCTCAGTAAGTTTGCAGACAACACTAAATTGAGTGTGAGTTTTGATCTGCTGGAGGCAGGAAGGCTCTGCAGAGGGATCTGGACAGGCTGGATCCATGGGCTGAGGCCAGTGGTGTGAGGTTCAACAAGACTAAGTGCCAAGTCCTGCACTTGGCTTGCAAAAATGCCCTGCAATGCCACAGGCTGGTGCAGAGTGGCTGGAAAATTGCCCAGCAGTAAGGGACATGAGGGTGCTGGTGACAGCAGCTGAATATGAGACAGGGTGTGCCCAGGTGGCCAAAAAGGCCAATGGCATCCTGGCCTGTGTCAGCAACAGTGTAGCCAGCAGGACCAGGGCAGGGATTGTCTCCCTGCACTTGGCATTGGTGAGGTCTGACCTCGAGTCCTGGGTCCAGTTCTGGGCCCCTCAGTTTAGGAAGGATGTTGAGGTGCTGGATCATGTCCAGAGAGGGGCAACGAGGCTGGTGTAGGGTCTAGAGCACAAGTCCTGTGAGGAGCATCTGGGGGAGCTCAGGTTGTTTAGCCTGGAGAAAATGAGGCTTGGGGGAGATCTTAGCTGCAGTCAGGCCTCTTCTCCCAGGCCACCAGTGACAGGATGAGGAAGTGGCCTCCCCTGCATCAGGGGAGGTTTAGATTGGACATCAAGAAGAATTTCTTCACAGTAAAGGTGGTTAAGCATTGGACTGAGTTGCCCATGGATGCAGTGAAGTCTCCATTTCTGGAGGTGTTCATGGAACAACTAGATGTGTCACTTTTAGTACTGTGGTTTATTTGACAAGGTGGTGTTCAGTCAGGATTGGACTTGATGATCTTGGAGCTCTTTTCCAACCTTAATGTTTCTATGATTCTATCAGTCTATACTGTGATCCATCAGTCAAACAGAACTGGCTGTTTTTCAAGAGCCTGATGCAGAAGGAGGCAGATGGCAAGGCTGGCTATGCAGCCTCCTAACTTTTCAGATCAAATAGTGCACCAGAAACCTCTCACTACATACAAGAGAAACTGAACATTTTTTAAGGACTTCATTGCATATGGTAAGAAGTTTCAGAGCATGTTTTACAAAATTTCTAATTTTTGACCCCAAATGAAGAAGCTTAGACCCCTGAATCCAGACATAAGCCATAGCATCCTCCTTGACTGATCTAAACATAACACAAATCTTCAACACCTTGGTAGTTAATAACTAATGCAGAAATTATTTGTATAAGCTTTATATCACCTAACTCCTGTTCAATGGTGATCTAGTTACTGCTGTAGAAAGCTTAGGGTAGGCTGCAAACTTACCCAGGAAACATGATAAATCAGTTTGCACTCAATATGCTGCTGACCCAGTTGTGCTGTTATTAATAACCCAGTGGATTCAGGTTTAGCATTAGCCTGGGAGTTTATGTATCACACGGCAGTCACAGATGTGCTTTCACTGTGTGAGCAGCAACATTCAGTGCTTCTTTATTTAGAGTTTGTGCTGCTCTGAGCAGAAATGTTAGGCATTTTTATTTTCTTACGTATTTCATGTTTAGAAATTAAAAGCATGCTGAAACTCAGTATATTTGCCTGATGAGTTGACTGCTTCCTATTAAAACAGAGGTTGTTTCCCATAAGCAAGATGCCACTCACACTTGCAATTTCTGCTCGATATCTCTGAAATGATGCACGTCAGACTGAGCCCAGCAGGAGAGTACAAACTTTTATGCACTGGCTTCAATGTTGATAAAGCAGTGAGCAGATGTTCGGCATTATACTATATGTAAATAGAAAATTAAGTCAGGACTCCCTAAATCATACTAGACACAGACATGACAGGGGGCCCTGCATCTGCCTGTCAGCTAGTGCCACTCATGGCCTGGCCAACTCAGCTGGGGTCCAGCTGCAGCTACAGAAAGGTTCAGGTGTTTGAGGGTGGTTCAGGTGTTTGAGGGCTCAGCCAATGTTGCTGTCCCTAGCACTAGAGGAGACTGAGGCAGCTGAGCTCAGCCCAGAGTTTACCCAGACGCAACTCAAAATACATATTCCCTAGATGGATATTCAAGTGGCAAAATACTTTTTCATTAAAGGCTTCATTTTCTCAACAGTTTAAATGCACATTAGCAGTTGTATAAAACCCTATGCAGTTCCTCTGTCTCCTTCTTACATGCATATTCAGGGAAAGATTGTTTTTTTCTGGAAGTTAATGCTAAACAAAATATGGCCTAGACTTTTCAATGTAGGGAAGCAGTGCATACAGAAAATCTAGCTGAGCAGCCAGAGACCACTCAGACAATAGTTCAAGATGTCCAGGATTTCAGATCCAAGGCTGTGTAAAGGGGTTTTGTGTTGCTACCAAAATTATTTGCTGTATGAGCCTTTGCCAAAGTGATGTTATTTAACCCAGAAACTTGCAGGTAAACTGTGAATTAGTCACATTTAAACTTCAGCTTATACTCTAGAATATCTCTTGGAGATAAGAAGGGAGGAGAATATGAGTGATGCTACAAGGGATGAGGGACAGGATAGCAGTGCTGCCATTCTGATGCACCTTTGGAGTACCACTGGTTTAATGTCAGCATGCATGTAATGCTAATGACTGTTTTTGATGAAGATTTGGGACAAAAGACATAAAGAGCTAGAGGTCTTTTCCATTTAATTAACTGCTGAGTTCTTCTCAATCACTGTATAAGTGCTCCTGAAAGTGTTGTCCTGACACTCCTCCTTTGAGATCATAATTTGTTTCCATGATGTTAAGACATAAATCATCTAATATTGTTTTACACAGGATTAAACAGGGATAATATCTTTTAAAAGCAAAGAGAAGCAAAAAAGAAGCAAAAAACATCCAAGCCCCAAGCTGCATCAGGAGAAATACTCTCTAATGCTTTGGCTTATCTCTGTTTCCCATAGTTACTAGACCAGGTTTGACAAAAGGCCTGCCTCCCACTTGGAAGCAGGCATCCATCACGCACCAGGAGTATGTTTTCCATTGGATCACACAGGGGGATTTGGAAATCTCTCTTGGCAATCAGCAGATGGAGACATGTACTGAGAGCAGACTCAGTTCCTCAGGTGTTAGTGCAAGGTTGTGCTGCATCTCTGGATAAGCCACCAGAAACAGTTTGCTTGAGCAAACTTTATTTCTCTCGCTCAAAAAGTGTCCCACTTGTGCAATCAAACCCCTTCTCATGTGCTGAGGGAGGAATCCAGAGAGTTACCCGGCTCAATACGTGCTTGGGGAGCTGTGATTCATTTCTAGCCAGGTCTCAAACTGTGCAATGCTGTAATCTTTTCTACTTACTTTTTTAGAAACTTCTTTGCAGGGAAAGCAGAAGTGGCCTAAGTAGGAGAAATTCAATCACAGATAAGATAGGCGTGACTACCAACCCTAGCACTCCAACTGAAATGTTCCGTCCATTGATTACAATTGTAAGATAAAGTAAGAGACATTTATCTGGTTTTGACAAAATTGCCTCTTAAGCTGCATTGGACCACCCTGTGGAATTGAGTTTCTCCAATTAACTTTGCTACAGTACTCATCCTCTTGTTTGTTCTTTACTGGTGTCATTTTATACCTCATTACTTCTTATGAGGAACAGTGAATAACTTTAACCAATTCAACTTCCTCCCTTGACCCTACAAGTTACTGCTATTGGCTGCACAGTTACCTCTTTTTTTCAGGATTACAAACCCATGCCCAGTTAGTTCCAATGTAGAAGTCTTTCCCTGATTTCAACTATCCCTGTGTCCTTTACAGCTTTTTCAAGTCTGCTAAAGTTCTTAAATGAGTTTAGTAAATCTATAACTCATTATTCTGTTTGTTTCATGTAGAAAAAGGAAAAACTCAATGAGGAAGCTTGTAAATTTCCTTTTTATTCAATAGGAGAAAACAAAAACTCAGAAATACTTATACCTTCACTTTTTTATCTAACCATTTAATGGAAAAGGCATCACCATCTCTTTGAGCAAGAAATGGGCACCAGCAGCTTCTCTTAAGTAATTCTCTTGATGAATATACTGATTTTTTTTTTCTGCTGCTCCTTCTCCCTGGTGATGTGAAGGCTGAGTTTCTTTCTTAAGTTGCACTGTTGCACCAAGACTGACTAGAGCTCTCTACCAACTAGAGCCCACTGACTAGGTTTTACAATATGAAAGTGGGCAAGGACTATGTGAATCCTTTCAGATGGAGTAGTAGCTGTTTCCCACACCCTGGAAGTGTGCTGAATTCTGAACTTTTATTTCAATTTTGGTAGACCTCCTTCCTCTAGCTGTGTGTTCAGAGTGATGCCTGTCACTTCTGACTCTTCTTAAAAACACAGAACTGGCATCTAAGACAGGGAAGGACTTGGCATCTGCTGCTCCTGTCTGCTCATCCCTGTGACTGAGAGAGAGTTAAGGTCCTCAGTAGAGGTAGGATTTAAGAAATGGCTCCAGTCTCAGTGTTTGTTTTCTTGAATTATCCTGGAGAGCTATTGGGAAGCCCAGCTGGAGATATTTACTTTGTATGCACTGTACAAGCAGATAATGTGCTTTGTTCAACATATGGAGGCAAGCATAGGAAACAGGCACCTAAACCTTACATAATGCACTGCTGACCATCAAAAAATCCAAGTCCTTTTGTGGATCAAATCCTTAAGAATTGAAATACTTTAAAAATCTGGTTCTCAGAATCCGGTTTTAATACAGAAAAAAACTCATGTTTATCCTTATTATCAGTTGAATTATTTTTTGGATTATGTCTCTAAATTACTGATTCAGGAAATTGCAAAAGGTGATGCCTAAAGGGCCTCATAGTACTAAAAAGAAAAAGACAAAACCAACTGGAATTGATTAGTATGTATGTTCAATTTTTTATTGTGTGTCTCCTTGGACCCAACCACTTTATTTCCTGCTCTTCTCAAAAACTATTTATTAGGAAAAGATTTTCAGAGCTCTTTTTGGTAATTAGGTTCTTAAATCAAGCAAGAATTATCTATGGTTTGTAAAGACAGATAGATAGAATACTTTTAATCTAATTTAGGATTTTGACCAAAATATTGTCCTCTCAATATTTCAAGCACAGAACTCTGCAGGGCAATCTAACTCTGCCTATCATAGCTGTCCAGGTTATTTTTTGCAACCTAAAGAAAAATGGAAGCACCTCTGAAGCCCAGCTAGACCCAGCCAGTTCTCTAAGTACAGATTGATTGCACAAAGAATTTAAAAGCCTTCTGAGGGCAATAAAATTCTTCTAAATTAAGCACCAGATTTTGTAGGGTTTAGAGATCAACTTGTGAGCTAAAGTCTAAACTCCCATTATAATCACTGAAGAACAGGTCAATACAGTCAATGGGTCTAATAGCTACTTCAGCTTTCCCTTTACTAGAAGAAGGATGCAGTTAATATGACATGGCCTAAATTATGTGAAACATTTAACTGGGCACTGCACACTGACACAAAAATTTCACACCACATTTAAAATGGTGCTAGTTTTAACATGGGAATCTTGCTTCAGGGGAAGATTTTCTCAGATACTCCAGGATATCTTGCTTCCAGCTATTGCTCCAGAAAGGCATGGGATTATTGGTGTCATGTCAGATTTCCCAACTTCTTAGGAGTGTCAGAACTACCCTTACTATCATCCAGTGTCACTCTTTAATCGGAATCTACCTTCCTGCCCCTCTTTTGAACATTTATGTCAGTAAAAGTAGAGGATTCACTTTCCCTATAATTTTATTTTTACACCTCTAAATCCTGTATGTGGATTATCCAGATTCTCATCCTCCTGAGAGGCAAAGGACCACAGCTCAGGACAATTTAAGCTGCCAAATATCAGTAGACTGTAAAAAAACACATTCTGGAAGATTAAATATGGGTCAGGCAGGCATGACAGCATTATGGAGCCAGGAAAATTACAGTGTTATGCTTTGAGCTGATGTTAGATTTCAGCCACAAATGGTCTGATAGAATATGAATGCTTGCCTGGCACTGCAGTGTTGATTTTTCACTCCATGAGAATCGCCTAAAAATTGGGCAACAGTCAAGCTTCTTTTTTTTTTTTTGGACTCTAGCCCTTCGATGCTCTTATTTCTGTTCACACAGAGACCAGACTTGAGGAGATGACAAGTATGTTTAACAGGGATCCTGTGGGATGCTACCCTGAAACTCAGAAGGTGGTGGTTCAAACCCTTCTCAGATGAGGATGGGGAAGCTTTCCAGCTTCCTTGTGCTATCTTCTGACCAGCAAATAATTATGCAAAGAAGGAAAGACAATGTCCCCCTCAGAGCAGATAAAACCAGTAGCAGTTAGTGGGTAGACTAGGGCCAGCTGAGAAAAAAATTATACACTATAATTGACACAAAAACATGAGGATGGTTTCTCAGTGGCTCCCTTAACAAATTAATTTAGAACCAGCCAGTTGTGAAGGGAGATGACACAGAAGTAGAAAGGATAATCTCTTACACCATAAAAAAACCTCTAATTATCATTGCATGAGAAGGGAGTGTTTTATATTACAGTCCAATCCTAATCTCTGTCACAAATGGTGACTTTCAGGTACTATATGGAATATATGCAAAAAAGAAAAAAAATTCATTATCTCTCAACTAAGAAAATAAGAGAATATTATAAACTTTTAAAACACCTATGCTTAATTCTTGGTCGGAAATAGCTGTACATAATTTCATCATAGGTAATTGCCAAAAAAAAGGTTCAAAATCATCTGTCTCAGCACCATGTCAAAACCTTGTGGCTATCTTTTGAGGCCTGTGCTGGTTTTCGCTGGGGTAGAGTTAATTTTCTTCACACTGGCTGGCATGAGGCTGTGTTTTGGATTTGTGCTGAATGCAGGGTTGATTAATTATAGAGATGTTTTTGTCATCACTGAGCAGGACTTACACAGAGCCAAGGCCTCTTCTGCTTTTTGTACCACCTGGCTGATGAGGAAGTTGGGGCTGCATGGGAGGCTGGGAGGGGTCACAGCCAGGACAGGTGGCCCAAACTGACCTAAGGGGTATTCCAGAGCGAGAGACATGCTCAGTATATAAAGTGTGTGGGAGAAGGAGGAAAGGGGGAAGGCTGGAGTGAGGAGGTTTGTTTTCCCAAGTCACTGTTACCTGTGATGGGGCCCTGCTCTCCTGGGCATGGCTGAACACTTCCCTGCCCTTGAAGCACTGAATTAATTCCTGGTTTTGTTTTGCTTGTGTGCTTGGTTTTTGCTTTCCCTAGTAAATTGCCTTTATCTCAATCCATGATTTTTGTAACTTTACCCTTCCAACTCTCTCCTGGATCCTACTGGTGGAGGAGTGTGTGAGCAGCTGTGCAGTGCTTGGCTGCTGGCTGGTGTTAAACCACAACAGGGAAAATTATCCAGGCAATTAAAAGGTATTATAACATGTACATCTATTCAAAGTGAAAAGAGACTAACTTTGACCTGAAAAATTTATTTTTTGAAAAAGCTCATTACAAAGACATGCATCAAATTAAAAGGAAGATTTTAAGTAATTTTTGTATTTACTTTACAATGGTCACTTTACACCCTATGTTCCTCTAAAACTGTGATGGTAGTAAAGAAATTGATTAATTTTGGTAAGGGAAAGATCATTCTCTTCCCAGAAATTAATATTTGCACTGCAAGAGGTCCCCTATTTTAATAAAGAATCCTCTTTGAGGATGACAGCCTTCAAATTATGCATCAGAACTTCCTAAGGACTCAATGCAAAAAGTCTCCTAATGTTAGAAAGGAAACATCCTTTATTCATCTTCTTTGGAGTGAGTTCCCAAGACGGGATCTAGTTTTTGCATCTAAAAGAAGGCTGAAACCTGTTAGACAACCATTTCTTCCATTTTCAGTACACCTAAAACCACAGTGCACTGGAGAACTTTGGAAATTCCAATGATCTGAAGACACCACAGAGTTTAACAGGTATGGAAATCAATAGCACATTTTGTATGGGTTATTAGCTGGTAAGTACTTGACTACGAAACTCTGGGTTCTCAGGTCATTTTTTATGTTTTTACCATTTTGAAATTTGGTGTTCAGAACATTTTCTTCCAGTCTTGGCCAGCTCTGTGGCATTGTATTAGCAAGCAAAGATATAAGCAGATAACCTTCTGGAGCAGGGTACTTTTCTAAAGCTAGTGCTTAGAGAATTTTTTTCCCAAGATATGTTGTCTAATTTTGAAAAAAATGGAATAAAAGGCATCAACCAAAGGTTTCTTATTAAAATAAAAATATCAAAGAAAGCCCATAATCCTGCTGTATATCTCTTCTGCACAGTGGTTTTGGCCCATCCCTCCTATCTCTTTGCATGGCAGTCCTGCTTGGACATACCAGCTACTTGTCCCAGTTTGATGTCATCTGCCAACCTGATAAGAATGCATTACATCGCACCTTTGACAAAGAGGTCAAATGGACAGGTCTCAAAAGAGTCCCCTGCAATGCTGTATTTATAATCTGCCTCTAAAGCCACAAACTCTCTGAGTTCAGCAATTTTTTTACCCACCTGGCTTACCATCCATGGACTGCCATCCTCTTGGCATCTTAACTTGGGTACAATTATAGAATCACAGAATGTCCTGATGTGGAAGGGAGCATAAGATCATCGAGTTCCACCACCCCTGCCTTGGGCAGGGTCACCTTCCATTGGACCAGGTTGCTCAAATCTAATAACTACCCAAAAAAAGACCAAAACTATCAGCTCCTACAGCTGTCACATCTTCAAATAATTTCACTTCTGCAAGGATGGATCTCCCGAGATAATATTTGGAATTAAACAGGCTGCAGCTCACACATTGCTTGAAGACCCACTGAACAGGTAAAACAATTGAGCAAGTGAGATTATTTGAGGAAATCTGTCTGATTGCAAATATGTATTTCAGGTAATTAAACAGTTGCTGCCATACCAGCTGCTCTATCAGGAAATGCTTGTCAGCTTGAGTCCACATTCAATTTTATCACACAGACCAAAGACAACAGGATGTATTTATCTCTCTTTAATCACTATGTTTTGACTACTTGTGACCTGTGCTGTGACTTAGATATTGATTCTAGTCTTCGCTAGGGTAAATATTGATACAGTTATAACTTTTATAAAATTTCCAGATTGCCTTTCCACCCAAGATAGATGACTGGGTTTAACATTCATTACACTGTTGACTAAGAAAGATATAATTTTTATATTTTTGAAAGTGAATACTAACATATTCTCCATTCTTCCAAAATATCTCTTTCAAAAAATGCTAACCATTACAATATAATGATAAAAAAACTTGTATGAATAATACTTCATGATGGTAATACATTCATTTTCAAATATGAGTGATGTGTATTTTTGAATCTTATTTTTACACAATAACTGTGTTATACCATATTGTAATTAGCAGTTAGACTGCTGTGGGAAATGCCAAGGCTGGGCAGGGTAAGTTTTTGCTCAAGGTCCCCAGAGCTCATTCCAGGACAGAGCAGGTGTGCACTTCAGGTGATGCTCTGTCCACCACTCCCATCAAACATCTGCAGGTCCTAGGCATGGGAACATGCTGGCTGCTCAGCCTTCCTTTCCCTTGTGTGCAGCAGAGGACAGCACACAGTGTGTTTTTGTGTCTCAGCAGGTTGCCAGGCCCAAGCAAGGAAGGAAGGCCAAGGCAGAAGCGGTGTTGCATGGAAGGGATGGCCCAGCAGCAACAAACCTGTCAGTCACCAGGAGGTTGCTTGTTGATTTTTCCAGAAACTGATTCTTTCTCCCAGCTTCTGAGAATCTGTACACTGCCACCCTGTCATACTGAAACTCCACCAGGAATACAGCCAGATGTGTGCCCAGGAGGTACTTGTCAGCATGTCCTTCTCCACCTATGCTGAAGTTCTTTCACCCTCAGCTCTAAATTCCTGCCCTTAGTGTGGGGACAGGCCTAAATCCTTCTTTTGCTGGCCCTTGACAAAGTGATGCAATTAGCAACACTTAGATGAGAGAAGAGGTAAAAATCCCAGCACCAGCATATCCTACCATGGTGCACTCTCATTCTTCTGACCCTGGGGGGAGATGACTGGATACCCTTGCTGCAGTCCAGCATGAAGACCCTTTAGTGCCAGTCCTTATTATAAAGCAGGAGAGAAGTGAAGGCTCTTATCCTCCATCCTTCTTTTAGGCCTAAAACTGCTGAAAGGTTCACAGTACCCTCTGTCTGGCACCATTTGGGATGTGCAGCACACATCTGGGATGTGCAGAAGCAAATTGATGGTTCTACCTCTGCCACTGACCTTCCTGCCATACCTTCTTGACAGCAGTACTGATTGTCTAAACATAAGAAGGATGGAAAAACAAAGTGAACTGTCTCGGCCATTTAGTGGAAAAAAGGAGTCAAGTATCTCATCCTTCTTTTTAAAGAATTAAGAATGATGGAATCACTAAGGGCTTTGTTGTGGATTCTTATTTGCTGGCATGCTGCCTGAAGAAAAGTATTGAAAAGATAAAGGGGTCTACAAGACAAAAAGGAGAGTCTAAACTAGATTGAAGACAGGAGGACTTAAGTAAGGCTGTTTAAATGGCATTTTTGTCTCAAGAGCCTCTCTAAAAACCTTTAGCAACTCAGGTCATGAAAGGAATTTCACAATGATCAGAAACCAAATTATTACAATTCACTGATTTCCTGGTTTGAGAAGCGACTATTGCAAAGTTTACTAGCATTTCAAAGGGATGCCTCATCTCAGCAGCTGTTTTTTGTGTCCCAGATGTCTGTCTGCCCTCTCTGTGAACTGACACACAGTGGTGTGCTAGCTAGTTCCACTTCTACATCAAAGCTCATAAAATCACCCCCCAGTTCTCTCCAGGATGTGAATGTTTATGAAACACCAGTCAGCAACCCCAACTGCATCCAGCAGCACCTATTTTTGATGCCAAAAGGCTTTTTAGCTTCATGCTACACATCCCCAGCATCATAGTCAAGTATCATGAACACTGAATTAACCTGCATGAGAAAAAGAAGCCAGTGAGTTCTTCTTGCCAGGGAATGCTTCAGTTTTATTGCAGCCACGTTGTCATCTGTGTCACCATAGATGGGCACAAACAAGAAAAATGTATGCCCTATTGCCTAAGGCATTCTGGACAGGCAGGAAGGCTGGTGAAGAATTTGTTTTGGTGACAGCTGGAGGGGCCTAGAGGGCTGTCAGCTCTAATACAGTCAGATTGAGGATTAATTCCCACATGCAAGATGCAGGTATAAGCATCAAAATTTGGAACCCACTCAATCAGAGGAGCAGCAGTGTCTGCTCTGGTCAGCAGGGGATGTGTCATTTGCTGTGGTACTCTTTGAAATACACAGATTCAGGGTTTTCACTTCAGCAAAGTATTATTGTAGATTAATAAGTGGACTGTTTCAAGTTCCTGAGTATTGGAACTTGGAGTATCGTTCTTCTTTTACAGAAGAACCATAAAATTTTTGTTCCAAAAATGAAAGAAAGCTTGCAAATGAAATTACTTGAACTGCAGATAGATAACCTTACCTGGAGAGATAAGCAAATTAGAACAGGTTTCCTTCTTCATAATCCAGATAAATCTGGAATAAACCCATAGGTCTCATCAGAGCTGTCTCTTACTCGTACCAGTGTAAGATAAGCAGGAAAAGTCTAGTTAGCTCTTTTCCCATGTAAACAAAGATTTGCACATTTGATGTGTATCTAAAGTGTTTAAATTTATTTTATCAATCTCTCTTTATGTATGTAGTGCTCTCACATAAATCAGGAAAGTACATCTCTACATGTTTTCTTTTTCCTGCTTTATATGAAGACAAATACAGCCCATTGGCAAGAGACAGAAGTTGAACTCCAGCTATCATTATTGATGTCCCAAATACCATGTGAATATTTCCAGAAACATTGAGAATTTCAGTTTTGTTTGGAACTTTTCTAAAAGCTTCCCTTTCAGGCAACATAAAAAAATAATTGTATTACCTGCAGTTAGGGTTCTGACAATTCTAACAACCAGTCATTAGAGTTTCATAATCACAGTGTTTCCTAGATAAGTCACAGATACACATCTGTGTAATCTTTTATTGTATGCATCCAGTCTGTCTTAAAATCCAGAAGTAGAAAAATAGCACATCCTGCCTAGCAAAGCTACTACTTTAAGTGTCAAGTATTAAGCTTTTCAAGACCTGTAAATCTGTAGTAAGCATGAACAATTTTATGTGGAAAGTCTGATCCTGAGTACAGTCACTCAGACCTCAACTGGTTAGATTTTCACGGGCAGAGAAAAGGCAGACAAACCCCAGCTTTTCACCTGAACTCTACATATGAGATTTCTTTCTTTGAATCAAGCTTGCTATATGCCAAATTTGGATGATTTTAGCTCAAGCTGAGATTCTCCTTGAGAGGCTGGATCAGTGCATGTGTAATCTGAAAAGTTGGAAGGGAATATATAATGGGCTTGTCTTGTTCTGCAGAAGAATCACAGAGCAGAAATTAACCCAACAAGCCTCCAGTAAACTCATACTGCAGATCTGAGATGTTCTGAGGAGGGGAAAATTTCACTAGTATCCTCTTCCTTGCTTCATACTAATTTTGGCAGATTCTTTCATTTCCTAGAGTAAGTCTGACCAACTTGAAACCATGCCATCCTAACAGATTGGTACAATCGTGAGGACAGGAGACAGTGTACCATAGGTATGTGAAGTGTGCCAAGCTATGAAATTATTTTCTGACTAAAGCTTCCATACTTCTTACAGATAGGGCAAGTGCTCAGAAATTGCAGCAAACTTTAAAAATATTAAAATAAAAATTAAAAATAGAATGAAACAAAATTAACTTCCACAGCTGCTGGAGGCTTTCCCTGACCTTTACATGTATTTGTGAGCATATGCCTTTGCAGAAAGACATTCGGGAAGATGCTAAAATGTGCTTTCCTACCTCTTCCATATCTGACAACAATTTCATTAATTTCTTCATTTTTCCATACCCTCACCAATAAAAAAGAGATGCTGGTTTTCTATGGCTAAGAAATGCATCACTTTTCAGCTATAAATCAAAACTCAAACTTTGTCCTTGCTAAGCGAGTTGGTCTTTTGAAAGAAATTCATTAGTGCGTGACCAATGGAATTAAAAAAAGAAATGCATCTGTGCAGGAACAGTTTTGCTCCACAAATAACTCCAGAAAGTCAGATTTCTGTACACTGACATCAGGGCTCTACATTTGGCTCTTCACCAAATCAAGTTATAAAAAAAAAAAAGCATGAGGCATCCCACAACCAACTACTCCTAAACTGCTGCAAGGAAAACTGTGAACACCAGGCAAGACACAATCCTCACTGCTGCCATGCAAGATACTACTGAAATTCTCTTGCATTTTGCTTTGCCATGCTAGTAAATCATCAGGGTGTTTTTAGCAATAAATACAGCTACTCTGCCTTTAAAATTACAGTTTTGCACTCTTGCAATAAATTTCTCTTGAATATATGCAAAATAAAATATTTCCTTTCAATGTCATTCTTAAAAAGTGTTTTTGATTTGTCTGTTTGGCTTTGGATGTTGTTTGGATGTGTGTTTTTTTCAATGAAAGTGGACCTAGGTAAAACTGAAGACTTCAAGAAATCTGAATCATACAGCGAAAAGTAATTTACCATTCTGCCTGGAGAGAGAGGTTTTCAATCAGTGTGTCCTTCCTGCAATCACTTATGGATTAGAAGCATAGAGGTTCATCTAAAAGAGAAGAAAAGGAAAAAAAAATAAAGTGAACATGAATATAATAAGGTGTAGGCTGAGAATAGCACACACAGACAAGAAAACAAATGAGTGGTTCTGCCAGGGAGACTCAACAGAAAATAAAAAGAGAGTGGTCCTGGGCCAGGCACTCTGCAAGATAACATGATAAAAGCTGTAGTAGAGGAAGTAAAGAACAGAGCAAGACGTGGATGCAAAAATAATAGAGAGGTGAGGTAGAAGTACAAATACTGCTAGTCACTGATAGAGCTGAAAAGGACTAGGATACAGCAAACTGGATGCTTGGTTCCACTGGTTGCAGTTGCAACTCATACCTGAAATGCCCACAACATATTCCTGCACATCTTAAAATTATTAAAAGCAGATGATACTCCAATAAAACCATGATTTTTTGTAAAATACATCATTAAAAAAAGATAAAATAAAATATTATATAAATGTATTACATAAATCACAAAACTTCCTATGAAATTACATGACTGCTGATTGGGAGACAACCTAATCTGTGCACTGAGGGATCCACAGCCTGTTGCTCAAAATCTCAGGGTACAGAGGAATTCTCTGGTCATTCAGCATTAAATTACTATAAATGGATGCACTGCCCACAGCCTGAGCATCTACAGAAATATCGGAAATATCTTTCTACTTCTAATGCTACACTTACCTTGGTTAAGCAAATATTGAAAGCGTACCCACACTGACCATGCTTACTGCATCCTGTGGGCCTGCTGTTATATTGTGAGTTCACACTCTGTTCAGTCGTTCCCTGCATAAAAACTTAAGAACTTTCAAATGGGCAATAGAAGACCTTGGTTCCTAAAATCTCTGCAAGCTTATCTGCTCGCTCCTGGTAACTGTGAGTTCGCTCTTTAGTGACAAGAAGTCATATCCTCTCCAATATCCAGCCCTCATCTCAGGTGCTGCTCAGGCACAAGTCACCTGCAATAGCAGTAGCCTGTCCCCCAGAGCTGAATAAAGTAACTCATTCTACTGGGTTGCTCCAGAAATGACTGGCTGCCATGCATATGAGGCAACTGGAAGCCTAAGAGGAGCAAAAAAAGCTCAAAGTGAAATATTTTTCCTTCAACCTCCCATGCCAAAAGCAGTCCTGTGTTGCTGAGGGCTGTCCTTGACCTGCCTCCCAAACTCACAGCAGCAGGAATATGTTGCTATGAAGCCACAGAAATACTGGTCTAGTTCAAAACTTTCCAGAAGTATGTAGTAGTCATGGGGATGAAGATAATGAAAGATAAGAACGGTTAGGAAGATAAGAAGTCATTAACAACCTTGAAGAACATTTCTATCCCACTCTGAACCTCAGAGCTGTGAATAATCCATGTGGAGTGTGCACATTAATTGCAGATATAGGGAGACTTTCCTGAAAATTGTTATGCAGCATCCCTCTTGAACCAGAGGGCACCAAAACTAGGCACTTGAAACTTAGCCCAATACAGCACAATTCAATACAATATAAATATTAGTCCCTTTCAGCAAACCAGCTAACCTGAGCTCCCTTAGAGCTAATACTCATGACATGTGAATTCTTGTTAAATTTACTTATTTTGGATGACCCCAACTATCTTCCAATACCAAGGAGTTTAGAAAGCTTAGCCTGATGTTCACCTGTCTGAATAATATTTTTCAGTAGCATTTTTTCCAGGTCCAAGCCTGCAGAAAAAGGCACTTTTGGTAAGCTTAAAGCAAGAAAATAGTGCTTAACAAATCTGCTGGGGCTGATTAGTTTAACAGCACTCACTTTAGAGGGATGTGCTGAATCTACACACAATTTGTGAGTGATGTGATTTCTGACAGCTATGACTATTAGTGTTCTTGAATGCTTTGGGAACACAAATCAGGGTAACAAGTTGATATTACTGAATATAGTGGTTTAAATATGTGACTTGCTGCTGAGACATGCACATGAAAGAAGTAATCTTCATGAAATTAAGGAAAAGAAACCCCAACCTTCTGTGTAATAACAGTTTATGTACACAGAGCAGAGAAAAAGGCATCATTACAAATTTAATTTATTTTCAACAAGTTTTCCACATCCAACAAGAGAAAGGCTGACTCCTTGAGTACAGATCCATTATTTAATCATATTCCAAATCTATCTCCCACATTCTTGCTTTTAGTGTTCTGAGTGCAAAAACTTAGAAGAGTGTATTTTGAAAACCTCTGCAAAGGTGAGGTGAGAGGGGGCACAAAGGTGAAAAGCATGCTCTCCCACGATAGAGCAGTTCATATTGCAGGTCACATTTGCAGGAGCATGGCTTGTAAGGGAAACTATATTCCATCTCCTCAGCAGTGGTGAAATGCATCTGAAATAGTTTCTAGGGACTGGTTTTAGTCCCCCACAGTTCTAGAGGGATGTGGAGAAAGTAGAGAGGGTTTCTAAGACATTCAGAAGTCTAGGAGAAAGTGGAGAAAGTCTCTAAGACATTCAGAGTTTTAGGGCACATGATCTACCTCTATGGAAGAAGATGACCTCCAGAAATCCTATCCTACCAACATTCCCATCAGTCTCACAAAAGTAAAATCCATGATGCTTCTGAATCACAAGAGATTCTTGAGAAAATTGTGGTGGTGTAGGATAGGGGAGATAATTTCATTTTTTTTGACAGATAAACAAGGGTTTATAAAAATGAGAGCGTAACAAATGTTGAATAGAATCAAAAGATGCTTCAAAAAGCATTTTGGATTAAGGCTTTAACCCCTAGGTGTTTAAAAAAGGGTAAGGAGTTCTATAAAGTCAAAAGTCAAATGTATTCTACGAGCATGAAAAATGCAAAAGTATCATCAAAAAGCTGGAAATCATCTTAGGAAAAACCAAAATGTACTCCAAGAAACTTAAATAGAGAGAGAGAAGTTCATTATGAAGATGTACAAAAAATAACACAGTTTTGTTCTGTAAATATGAAAGTTAATGAAGAGTTGAAGTTGGAAATGGAAAGAAGCAGCAGTAGAAAGAGTGACTTCTTCACCGTGTTCATCTTTGCATTTCTTTGTAATGGAATCCTTGACCAAAATTCAAATAGGTGATGAAAGTGCTCTTTGTTTCACATAGATTTGAGCCTTCTGATGTTTTAGTCAAAATGTTAAATCAAACCCTTCTGGGTGAAAGTAGAAGTTCCTCTGGCTATTTATGCAATATTTTTCTGAATACTAATTTTAAAGACAAACTTGCAATTATATTATGTTTTTAGGTGCCATCTACTTCTGGCTTAAACAAAAGACTAAGGGCTGATCAGATACCACACCTAAACAAAGTGCTATGATTTCCACTACATTCTCCTGAGTTTTTAAATATTTTCAGAAATTATAGAAGACAATTGTAATTCATAAAGGGAGATAGGTCATACTACAGAATTATTTTCTGTAGGAAGTGTGCTAAAAAACTTCTAAATATAAGAGATATGNACCCAATACCTTAACTATTTTGGTATATATATATATATATATATTTTACAAAATTTAAGGAGATAAGAGGATCCATACCTTTGCTCTTCCAATTTATACATGAAATCAGTAAGATTCAGAAAACAATTTTTCACAAATCAGAGAATTTTCATAGATCTAATATAATCAAAAAATATTTTACTTTTTTATCTTCTACTGAATTCTTATTAAAAAAATTTAGTAGCATATCTTCAACAGCACTGTTGTCATTTATTTAAGACTGATTTAAAAATAATTCAAAGTATACAAATTTTAATGAACATGAAGTAAGTTTCCCACTAATTTATCTGGTAATAAACAGTTAGCTATTTTGCTTTGGGCAAAGAAAATATCTTCAAAATTAGTAATATTAATAATATTTTACAAGCTAGAAATGATATAGTTTCACTATCAGCTTCACCTGTCATAAAATCACCACTACATAAAAGAAATCTACATTTTTCTAATTGCATGTACTTGGTTTTTCCTCAAAACCTTTTTAATCTTCTCAGAAGACTCCCAAAACCTCTATAGTCCATTTCCAGTCTTTTTAATCAATTCTGACCTAGTCTAAGAGTGCAAATGAGCAATTCAACTGCTTTTTTTTTCTTTTTTTTAGATTTTATGCAAAATAGTGGCTGGTTCTCCTATATGGAACAGAATGGGAACATCCAGTTAGTATGACTGGTTTTGATTCTCAATTCCGTTCCCCCATCAAGACGTGAAACCATTAGGTAATGACCTCACCAAAACAAATTTAGAAACAGCTATTGAAAATTTTACTTCTAACTACCTAACTGAATTTTATGTGAGTCATATCTCCAAAGGTTTATTTAGTTGTTCGGTCAAAATGAGAAGACCAAGTCGATCTCTTCAAAAACAAGAATGCTGTCACAGAAGAGAATGTTTAGTTGAGAGCACAGACAATTACTATCTCCTTAAGTAGAACCCTGAACTGGCAAAGTAATAAGAGAAATATTATCATGAGCTGCAAACTCTTCCATTTCAGGTAACACGAATTACCTTTGAAAATGTTATCTTGCCATCTAATCTTGAGTCTATTGAGATAAGTTCAGTTTTTGTGCTGCAAAATGGAATGCAGCACTTTTATGTACCCTAGACCTTTCCAGGACTTCTAGGAAGATGTCCAGAGATATTGTAATGGAACAAATGCTATGGTAAACTGTTCTTTAAACTCTCACGGTAGAAGAAATGGGTAACTGCGTGCACTTTTTAAAAACAGCAATTAAACGAGCTCAGGCAGTACTAGTTTTCAAACAGTAGGATTAAAACCTTTGTTGCTATGGACTCGGGTAAATATGAATAGATGTGAATCAGTGTAATGCAGTTTTATTTGCAGCTGTTTCCCACACTATAATGCCCTAGGAAGATTATTTCCACACAAAATGTTTTAGTATCAGCATGCATTTTCTCATCAAATTAAATTAATATTGGAAAATCGTGAATATCTGATCCACTCTACTATGGCACAAGCCAGTTGTGAACTATTAGCCAGATAACCACTTTTTCAGGAAATTTTATGTAAAATAGCACACTTTTAAACTGTCTCTGTATGAAGAAGGTGTAGCACTCTGTACCATTGAATGATAGCGGAAGTTTGGGAAAATAGTAATGAGTATCATTCATACTGGGCAAGAATAACTGGCAGTTAAGGCTCACTTAAATGACTGTCTGGAGGAGCTAATGGTCTAAGGCAATGTTCACTGCTCAGACAGTCATTAAGTATAAGAATCAACCTGACCTGGAGGTCATTACTGCTTATATTAATTACTGCAATGACGAATACTCCAAGCGACTCTACCACATCTCCCTAAAGTCATTTCTGCATCAAAACCTCCCTCAGGTTTCGGATCTGTGGTGACATCTGGCAGCCAGGAACAGCATGTATAAACACATTTATTTGAATTAAGATAAAACACCAAATGTTTCAAGTGATCAGAAATACCAACTATCTGGCAGACTCAGCCTGTCAGCCTGTAGTTTTGTAATGACCCTAAGCATCCTCTTCCACACAAACACTTATTACTAGCTATAGATCTCCCATACTTAGATTGTTCAAGAATTACTGTGTATGAATAAGCTGCTGTAATTGCCCAGCCTAAAGAGCTTTTTAACCAGACATAGATCTGCTAGGAGCTACGTTAAGGTTAAAAAGGCTTGGTGCTTACTTGAAATGAAGCACATCAGGAAAATAATTGAATTACTATTGCTTATCTGACAGTAGCTGTGACTAAACCTGCAAGTCATGCATCTACAATACCCGCATCCCATATGAGGTCTCTGCTCTGAAAATATTTGAGTTCTCATAGATATACAAGCAAAGGATGGCAATAAAAGAAATGTAGTATTTAAAATTTAACCTAAAGAGATGCTCAGTGCAAGGTCTAAGGTAAGAGAGACCCGAAACCCATGCAACCTCCAGGGTTACATGCTACTCAATAGCTCACTCTGCTGTTGGACTCAAAGCAGAATAACACCGCTCAAAATGGTCATGGTCATGGTAAGGAGACTTTCTGATTTGCACTGTATTTTGAGTCATTTACAGTATCACTCCTCAGGTGAACTGAACATTCATGTCCTTGGTTCAAGTCCTCATGTCCTTAGTCACTTACGGGCACCAATTTGCTTAATATCACTGGCTGAAGTCAGAGAGACTACTCTCTGAGCAGCTGCTCCTCAGGATACAGGGGGGGTTGACAGCCTGGGTCTGGAGGGTTCATATCTCAGTCCTTTGCAACAGTTCACTTCATGCAGAGCGTGGCAGCAATACCATGTAAAACAAAAAAAAATTTCTGCTTTCCTTTAGATTAGTTAAACCCATTTATGGTTTTGGATTCTGACACACCAGAATGAAAGGATATAAAGATAACCATTATCGATACATTAATTTCAAGCATTTTCATTTATCTGTTTTCAAGACTGTAGCTGTCAATGCAAACAAGGTCTCTTTATTGGATATAATAGATCAAGTGGACAGTTTCTGCAAGAAAATACATGAAAAAATGTAAAAACCTCTTCAAAGGATCATTAATAAAAGAATGAATATTCTTTCAATATATCCATGCTTTTGTAGTAGTCCTATGCACTGTTTGCTGCATGTAGCCTAATGCAAAAATTGTAATGCAAGGTTCTCGACATGTTGTATTATAAATAGTTATTAAAATCTCCAGTGCTGTTGGTAACAGTGTGAGCTGCTTTCCTGAGGTATTATTGTAGACTTTCAAAAGTGCAACATGACTTAAGGGTTTGACTTTTTATGGCCATGATAACTTTTACAGGAATATAACAAAGTGTTTTATTAGTGTACTTTTGAGCGTTTAGTAATTCAACAACAGTTTGCAGTGACTTTCTGTACAGCTCTAGCAAACAACTGAGGTTTTAAAAGACACAGAGGGGAACAGTATTTGATAAAAAAGCATAAAAGGAATTGTCTCTCTGCATCACTCATAATAGCATCTAATACTTTTCAGGGAAGATGGCCTAACTGGAAAAAATATTATATTTTTGTGTGATTTTGTGCAAATAAAAAAGCCACACCTTCTAGTCAGTCTAGTTTTTTAAACTTTGCCCAGAAACAAAAAATAGCTTTAATAAAGAACAGCTTCAGCTCCTTGAAGACCTCCAGACCTGTCATACTTAGATGTTGCAGTCAGAGAGCCCTCTGCAAGGCCTCCTTGGAGATAAGAAATGCCTAGTTATGGACTAGGCTCTGCTTCCCACCTCAAGACCCTCTCTTATCTCTCTGTAATACTATTGGCTACATTCCAGATGTCCCAAGACTATAGGTTATTACACCCTGACCCTAAACCATTGGTTAGTTCNAGATCTCCAGGACAAAGCAGTCCCTCCCGGGACCCCGCTATCCAGAACATCTGTGGCAGCAGGTATTCTGCCTGACCCCCTGGACCCAGCCCGCATTACTTAGACAAGGTGGGAAGATAAAGACATTTTTCTTGACTTTTCTGCTTTAAAATATGAATGTAAATGACAGTGTGCCTTTACATTTTAAATAAAGGAGGAACTGGGATACAATTAAGAAATTAATGCTCCTAAATCTAAATACTAGACTACCCCTTAAATGATTTGTTTTTTGATATAAGAAACTCATGTCAGATAAGCAATATGTAGCTTTAGTACACAGTGCTTTTTTTTAAAGGTAGAAAATTAGGATATGCTAATATAAACCTCTAGCAGGTAAGTCCAAGTGTAAGAATAGAGGTTTTCAGGCACAGAAGAAGAAACCAAAGAAGAAATTAGACAAAGGTGAAATGAAATGACAGAGCAATGTATTTAAAACTGCACATTGGTTCTAGGGACTTGAAAGAATGTCATGTCTGATACTATCAGACGTCAGACAAAATGCCTGGAGGATGAGAATAAAATAGTCAGGGTCAGACAAGCAAAGATTATCCCTATCAAGTTATATACAAGCAGCAGGAGAACCTGAGTCTGGCTAGAAACCAAAAGGTGAGCTGGAGCAGGGATTACATGTGTTAACCTGACACTTCTTAGGGTTTCGTGCAAGAGGCCTGGGTGAGAGGCATCACATCAAAGGGAAAAACAAAAAGCTGTCTAGAAAGAAACTTCTGAAACATAAGGTGCAAGAAAAGAATCTTAAGATCTTTAGATAAGGTTAAAGAACAAACATAAGTGTGTTTCAGAGCTTTGTCACATAGTTCTGCATCAAACTCAGCAACACAGTTGAGATAAATCAAATAAGAATTCCTTTTTTTTGTTCCACAATGTTATTTGAAATGTCACATACATTGGAGATCTAGGTGGCTTGCAATAAGAAAAACTTTGTCTGCTATAACCTTTCAAAACACTAACTATTCAAATAGAAAAACATTCTAGGTGACTTGCCCTGTCTATTAATGCTTGTCTTATTCTAGAGTTATATGAAGTCAGCAAGACCTCTAAGAATAACATATTAATATGTATATTATTTTCAGATCTTTTACATCCTATTCAAGATCAAAGAGATTACCATAAACATCTTATGTCATATTTCAAATATTTTAAAATAATATAAGCTAACTGTAGGTGTTTGCTCCTTAATTTTGCCATCCACATTTATTTACAAAATGTAGAGGTTATGCAAAGAGGATTCTGATATGCTGGAAGGATTTTGCAGGTAAATGTTATTTCATAGTTATGGCAAGTCATATCTTTTTCTTAATTTTTGTAATATGTCTCCATGTCATTCTTTTGCATAGAAAAGGGTATTAGGTGTGTCTGGGCTTAACAGTAGTGGTTTCTGGACTGTGGGTCAGGCAAAATGCTCTGAGAAGACAAAAAGGTTCAGTCTTACTTGTGAGTATCTGAATCAGAACCTTCAGAACACCTATAACCCAGGAAAAGCATGAAATCTCAGGATAAAAAGGGCTTGCAAAAGTAGTGAAAGCCAGCAGGATGGTAAGAAAGGCAAAGAGCAGATATACAAACAAAACTCAGAGGGGCCCATCATTTAGGATCACTGAAAGACTCTTGTCCTCAGAGAATGCCCAAATATTTGACCCTGTTTTCCTGTGGGTATAGGTCTTCCTATTGTACCCCTTTATTTCTGTTCATTCTCACACTATTTTTTCTCTTGTGCACACGTTCTGCTACAACTTACTTTCAGAGATCCAAATGCTTTTTGGTGTTTCCAGAGAAAGCCTATTAAGAAGTAAATCTCACCCATTACAGTAGCTAGCACAGGGTCCACACTCACAGGTGTAGTTTAAATTCTTCAGCTATACTTGAATTTCCACACAAAATATTTTCAAATTATTCAGACAAGGAACACATACTTAATTTTCTAGGCACATGTCACAGTGTTTCAGAAAAATGTCTAGAATTTGAAACAAAACCTTTTTTACCTCATTTGTAAATTTCTAGGTTTATCATGTTAGATTAATCTACATGCTGTCATTGTCTCACAGCGATTCAGTCAACAAAGATACTTAATACAGGCAAACCCAGGACCAGCTGGAACCCAACTCTCTGCTATTTTATGTCAAAAAAAAAAAAAGCAATGTTTTTTTAATAAGTCTGAGAGAGTCATTAAGCAGTGTGAATAACTTTCACTCTCTCATACAGCCACCAGTCTTCCACTAGACCCCTTCTCTGGTTTTTCACTTCCTTCCCCTTATGAGGCTATGACCTCACTTTTAGCATAACTGCTCATCCCATTCATTATATATTGAGAGCCTCTTTGTTTTTTTCTACATTTCATGCCTAACATACTCCATTTCTCAAATCTTTATAAATCTCAAAGTAAGGAGAGTGAGAGCAGTAAGAGCAGAGCTCTTCTCTCATGGGTCAGGAAGGTATGGCAGATGGTGCACTAATGTGTTAATTAAATGGCTGCTTTGCCTGTGATTTTCCTGTTGCTCACCTCCTGATGTTAAGAGCTGAGAAACAATGGAAGGGGTTAATGAGACAGAAACTTATCCAGGTGGTCAAAACTTCACTGCAGCTCCTGAACACTCAGTGTTCAGGTGCCATCTCAGGAGTCAACAGCAAAAGGGATGAAAGTGACTGCCATCACTGCACGCCACCAGCACTACAGAGCACTGCAGCCTGCTGCAGGACTCACAAGTCCTTGCGAAATTTATACAGCTGAGGTAGACCGAGGTATCACACTGTCAGCAGATGAGGAAAAGGCAGAGGTACTTAATGCCTTCTTTGTCTCAGTCCTTAAGACCAAAACCAGTTACCCTCAGGATATTCAACTCCCAGGGCTGGAAGTTAGTCACTGGGAGATGAATGAAGGCTCCATAACCCAGGAGAAAATGCCTGATATGCCAGCTGGACACTCACAGGTCTACAGGTCCAGATGGGATTCACCTGAGAATAATGAGTGAGCTGGCGAAAGAGCCAAGACATTTTCAAGCATTTAGCAGCAGTCCTGGTTAGCCAGAGAAATCCCAGTAATCTGGAAATCAGCGAATGTAACACTATCTACAAGAACAGTTGGAAATATGACCCAGAGTATTGTCAGCCTGACCTCAGTACCATGGAAGGCCATGGAGCAGATCATCCTGAGTGCCATCACAGCATGTGCAGGACAGCCAGGGCATCATGCCCAGCCTCTCACTTCAAAAAGGACACTGAGATGATGGAGCAAATCCAGAGAAGGCCAGCAAAGCTGGTGAGAGGTCTGCAGCAAAAGTCCATGAGGAGCAGCTGAGAGAGCTGGGGGTGTTTAATCTGGAGAAGAGAAAGCTCAGGGGGAACCCCACTCCTTTCTACAACTACCTGAGGGGGTTGTAGTGAGATGGGGATCTGTCTCTTCTGCCATGTCTCAAGTGAAAAGATGAGAAAAAATGGCCTAAAGTTGTGCCAGGAGAGGTTCAGATTTGATATCAGAAAAAAAAGAATTTTCACTGAAAGAGTGATTTGGCATTGGAATAAGTTGCTAAGAGAGGTGGTGGAGTCATTGTCTCAGGAAGTGTTCAAGAGGTGTCTGGATGTGGCACTTGGAGATGTGGTTTAAGAGTGATTATGGTTGTGCTGGGTTGATGGTTGAACTGGATGATATTGAAGGTCTCTTTCAGTCTTGATGATTTCTGTGATTCTGCGGTTCTGTTATGCTGAAGGAGAAATGATGTCAAGCTGATACAGCCAAACACAACAAAGGGGAGAAATTACAGTAGCGCTACAGCTTAAAGAAGAGGACCATACCAATATTCTACAAAGTAATTATCCCCACTGCTTCCCACCTTTTCCTAGGGTAAAAAAAACCAAACAAACAAACAAACAAAACTGCCCTAGATTAATTTCTCACACACCTAGCTCTTTGCTATTTACCACAGTTTTAGTACATTCACTTTTTCAGAGATCGCAGTTATCCACAGGTAGCCTCAGCTACCACCTTTCCAAGCAGAAGTACTTGCACCTCCAGCAGTTGTTTACACCAGCCAACTAGGAAACATAAAAATGTAATTTTATCTTCTTTACTCTGTCCTTACTAAAATCTTACACTGTCACATAGGAGTCTTGTGATGGTGTTCTGTCATCAGTTTACGCTCAACATGTGTGATGCAAAGCTGTTATTATTTCTTCTCACACCTTACTTCAATCCTACTTTTCTTTCACAAAGGAGAACCTCACTTCTTTTCCAATAGTGTGAAGCCTACAGAAATTCATAGTACCTCTGGTACCCTGACAGTCCTGCTTTTCCTTCTGACCAATTTTCCTGCTTTTGTATTTATACCCATCTGCTTCCTATTTCCTCATGCTTACACTGAATATAAACTGGACAAGGGATTATTTCTTTGTTCTTCATTTAAACAGTGCATGGAGTTGAAGTAGATCCTCTGATTAATGATTACAGCTCCTAGAGGCAATGACAATATAAATAAATTAAACAATGGTAATAACCTTAGTGTCTTGGTTTGGGCAAATGTGGGAGACAATCTCCAAAGGGCGTTCCACCAGAAAAGCCAAGTCAAGTGGTCCCTCAGCCAACTGGTCCTGGAAAAAATTTCCTCAGAGAGAAGTGGAAAAAAACTGTTTATACAACAGGCAAAGCACTCCCCAGCACAAAAATGTACAATACTAAACAACAAAACATCTCACTGCTCTGAGGAGATGACAAATTCAGAAAAGTCCCTCTCATGGGTTGCTCAGTCCCTCCAGCACTGGAAAATGCTGCAGCCTGGGCCAGGCCCCGCAGGGCCACAGGTGGGAACTCCCAGTGCTCTTCTGGGTTTTCAGTCCAGGGCAGGTTCAAAACAGTTCCAAGTAAAGAACAAAACCACAGTCCAGGGAATTTCTCTGCCTCAGCTAGATAGAACTAATTAAAAAGCAAAAGACAGCTCTCTCCGGCCATCCACTGCAGACAGCCCAGTCCAGCAGAAGGATGTGAGGGAGAGAGTGCAGCTTTCTGATAACAAACTCTGCGCTTCTTCTCTCCCTCCTTCACTCTCAGAGCCAGTCTGAAAGATGCAAAACTCAACACCCAGCAGAAACAGACAAACAACTGGGGATACAAGCATCACAAAGTCACTCCAGGACACTTAGACACTTCATTCTAGAGATTGAACAATATTCAAAGATCATACACTACCTCTGTTTTATTTCTGGGGATATTTACAGGGGTAAAGATGCAGAATGTTAAAAGCCTGTGTGCATACCAACAAATATCCAGACTGAAACAATACTTGTAAGCATAATTAAGTGAATATCTGGTGGATTCAATAAGAATCCAATACTTGGGAGGTCATCAATCATTGTAAATAATTGCAAACAAACCTTTATATATATCTTTGCTCTACAAACAACACCCTGATCTTAATTTTTATCTATATCCACCCACTTTTTGTTTCATATGCAGTTACACTGGGGCCAGTAAATAAAAGCCAGCCTGAGTCGGTAGGAAGCAGGCCAAGATTGTTCTAGATGCTTACAGAAGCTGATGGATGTCTGGGTAATTTTGAAAATATCTCTAATTATGTATCTATCTTTCTTGGCTCCTAAATTTCTTAGAAAATATTACTAATAATTATCTTGGTTGGATTTGAGAAAATTAGTCAGTATTTGTATTTGAATTTTTAAAGACATTAGGGTACAGAAAGGGCAGAATATTAATAATGAATAAATTCAATACTAAGAAACTGGAGAGGGTCCAGTATAGAGCTACTAAGATAGTCAAAGGTTGACAGCATATGGCCTGCATGGACAAGTGGAAGGAGTTAGGATGATTTAATCCAACAGAAAAGTGGGCAAGAGGGGATTTAACTACCTGCTTATGAGTACACTAAACAATTACAGAATTTCTGGAAATAAAGGGATATGAATTTTGGCAACCACCACAAGCTGTGGTTTAGGAAGCTCAAATTAAATAATAGAGGAGGGGGAAATTATGAGGTGGTAACTTCAGTGTTGACTCCATCTGTCTGGAGAGGTTATGGACTCTGTACTTGCAGGTTTTAAGGACTTGATTGGACAAAGCTACAGCAAACCTGTTCTATTTCGGCTAGGCATAAAAACTCAAGGTTCTCAGAGGTCATTTCCAAACAATATTTCTATGGTTCTGAAGTACTATGATGCAAATCTTTTACAGCATCAAGACAGTGGACATTTTAGAAATGTCAATGTCTTTAAAAAGCACCACTTTATTCCACAGTTGATCATGTGTAAAAAGAGTACCATACCTCCCTAATTTGCAAAGCAACTAGTTAGGGGATAATTCCCAAGGGAACTATCTGGATGAATGAATTGTTTCTGTGAAGCTGCTGTCTACTACAGTTAAGAATGCCAGAGCAAATGAAAAAAAAACTCTATATAAAAATGTGTGACAAAAGCCTATAATGGTTTGAACTGCTGTAAGTCTAGTGACTAAAACTATATCACACTAATTTACCTCAGCTGAGCTACCACACCACATTTTTTATTCAACTGAATGAACAACAGTTAGGCTGAATGCTGCTCAGTATGAATAATTAAAGTCAGGAAGTTTTGTATGCAAAGTATTGTCTGTCTGAAAAATTGTGTTTGTCTCCATTTAGGATCACCATTGGGGAAACTTTAGAGAATTGTGAAAGACTCCAGAAGAACTATGTTGAAAGAACTATTTTTACTAAAGCCTAGTTGTGGCAACAGGCTGCTTGGGACTAAATGCTTTTCAGGAAGAGAAGAGAGATCATTTCTCACATTCTGTTAGAGGTATAGTAAAAATTAGTACCTGAAAATTCTAAGCTTTTTGAAGGAATATTCCTTCAAAACCATTTCTATTTCAAAACTGCAATCTTTTATGCAAATCTGAAGGACGAGGACCCTCACTGTACTTAATTGGCCTCTGTGTTTGTCAGAAAAGACCTTGCATAGTCAAGCAAAGCACCATAAATTGAAACAATTTTCAAACACACTTTCCAGGAGATGGAATAAAAGTTCATAAAAAGGTCAAGACTGCAGTCATCAAAGCAGTGGAATCAGTGCTTGAGGAGAGAACTACCATTTGCAGGGAATGGAAGTGAGCCAGATGAAGATGCTGCTGCCCAGACTTCTTCAACCCTTCCGTAAGAAGAGGGCTAATTTCTTAAAGAGCCATTAGAGAATTATGCTGTCTCCTTGAAAATGGGGCATCACTCAAGAAATCACTTACAAGGAAAGAGGAAATCTTTTCTGAGAAGCCAGGTCAACTTCACAGATAGTCTGGTAGAGAGATTGAATGTGATAAGCACTGTAAAAGGACTCAGATTAAATTAAGTAAGTCTTTATTTCTATAGAAAGCCAGCTGAGCTTTGAAGAAGGAGAAGGTGATTAATTTAATAGGGTAAAAGATACTGCTAGGACTGGCCAGTAATTAATTAAATTGGAGACCAGTGTGCAGGTAAAAGAGTGAGCAAAATCCAATAGACTTAAGAGCATGTACCAGTGAATTAGCCACTGGCAGTTTGAACAAATGTCCATACTGTCACAGATAAACCCCATTTACTAGATGATCTTTGAATGCTGGTAAGCCCAAGAAACAGGAGGTGACCGTACTTCTATCCATAAGTAAATGTCATTTGGAGCCTCCTGAGGAAAAATACAAGAAATAGAGGTTCTTCTTTAACTTGGCAGCCAGTCACTAGTGGTGTCCCCCAGGGATTAGAGCTGTCCCGAGTCCTATTTAATATTTTTACTGATGATCCGGGTGAGGAGATTGAGTCTACTCATTAGCAATTTCGCAGATGACAACAAGCTGGGGGAGAATGTTCATCTGATGGAGGATAGGAGGGCTCTGCAGAGACCTGGACAGACTGCGTGGATGGGCCCAATCCAGTGATGTGAGGTTTTAAAAAAGTAGTAGCTGGGTTCTGCACTTTGGCTACAACAAACCCTTGCAGCACTACAGGCTGGGGACAGAGTGACTGGACAGTGGCCGGGCAGAAAAGAGCCTGGGGGTGCTGAGGGACAGCCAGCTGAACATGAGCCATTGTGTGCCCAAGTGGCCAAGAAGGCCAATGGCATCCTGGCCTCTATCAGCAATAGTGTGGCCAGCAGGACAGGGCAGTGAATCTTCCCAGCACTGGTGAGGCTGCACCTTTAGTGCAGTGTCCAGTTCTGTGCCTCTCAATTTAGGAAGGATGTTGAGATGCTGGAATGTGTCCAGAGAAGGGCAACAAGTCTGGTGAAGAGTCTAGAGAGTAAGTCCTGTGAGGAGCATCTGAGGGAGCTGGGGGTGTTGAGCCTGGAGACTCAGGGGAGACCTTACCCCTCTCCACAGCTTCCTGAAAGGAGGCTGCAGCCACACGGGGGTCAGTCTCTTCTCCCAGGCAGCCAGTGACAGGACAAGAGGACACAGTCTTAAACTGCCACTGGGGAGGTTTAGATTGGACATAAGGAAGAAGTTCTTCACAGAACAGGTGACTGGGCATTGGAATAGTCTGCCCAGGGAAAAAATGCAACACTATCCTGGGAAGTGTTTAAAGATAGACTGCTTGTAGCATGGTCTAATTGACAAGCTGATGTTTGGCCAAAGGTAAGACTCGATGATCTCAAAGGTCTTTTCCAACCTAGTTGATTCTGCGATTCTGTGATTCTGTGATTCAATAATGATAAAATATGTTCATAGCATAAGGAATACAGAATAATAATGACATTAACAAATCAAAAAGAATGAACAAATAAAAATCTCTGTGTTAGCTATAATTCTTCTTCATAGACGACTATCTAAGGCAAGACAGCCTGATTCTTTGCAGGCCAAACAACTCTGTCCTTTTAGCACCCCAGCAACAAGGGTGGGAAAACAGAGGGAAGCACAAGCAGAGCATGGCTGTGCTGCTGCTGAATTGACAAGCCCACACTGACAGCTTCCCCCAGAGCACTGTGAATGTTTCTACAGGGACAGCTACAACCACCCTCACATGCACATTGCCCTTGCAAGTCTGTGCTGATACCAAACCACAGCTACTTTGAGTTTACTGTCCAGTGAGCACTCCTGCATCCAGCTGGGCTTGCTGCTTCTAGTTAATGTCTGACCCAGCAGAACACCACACTGACCACAGCAGTGTCTACCACATCCTTATGAATATACTCAGTATAACTCTGATTGATCTTTCTTCCCTTAATATATAACCTCTTCCTCTGTTTAAGTTTTCATCATTTTCCCTATACAAACAAAATAACGTCCTCAAATGGTTTTCATGACAGTCAGCAAAACAACTTGATGTACCTGGACTGTAACAGAAGCTCTTTACTAGGAGGTACCATGATTAAAAAAACAAGGCTATCTACTGTATGCACTGAGTGAGGAAAATGTCCTGAGAAAAACAGTGTGCATTTATGTTGAAGACTATCTTAATGTATATCCATCAAAGGTATTTTGGTATTTCCAAATTTTTGAAAGGTGGATTCTGAAGCCTTGAGAATACTCTTCTGACCTATTTTTTTTTTATCTTTTCTTATGAAATCTTTTCAATCATATAAGTCAAGAGGAAAACTATTATGTAATGCAAAAAACATGCAGCCTGAAGTGGGCAAAGCATCATTTCAGATTTTGTCTGTATTAGTAAATAGAATAGACATTGATCCTAGGAGTTCTTAATCCATACTTCATACCCATACATTGTTAGAACTGCCTCTGACATAGTTTCTTTTGGGTCAGGTAGTCTTGTCCACCAACTTGTTCAACAATATAGGAGAAGCCAATTAGCTCTTCCTTCACAAGCAGGTTCCACCTGAAGTAATATTTTTCCTCACATTTCTCCTTTTTGCTCCAGGTCCACTAGGTTTCCCAATCCAGTCTCCCAGCTCAGTCTCAGTTTTCACTGTTGCCTCCAAGCTCATCCCCCACCCCCAGCTTCCCCTGGTGTCAATGTCCCAGCTGATGACAACTGACAAGATGCAAGGCTAGAGGGATTGCTGATTGTGTTGAGTGCTGCAAGTGCAGGGTGAAAACTCTTGAAGCCCAGTTAGGAGTGCTGCCCACAGCTGACAATGCAGCCTTCATCATAAACCAGCCCACAGGATTTTCATATACCAGATACCAGCTCTGTAAGCAGCTCCTTTGGAAACTGCATCAAGTGTTATCTGACACATAAAACCAGGAATAAAGAAACTTTTACAAGCCTGAGCATTTTTGGTTCTTGACATCACTACTTTTTAAATGAAAATGGGGAAAATTCCAGACTACATAGCAAAGTTTTCATTCAGGTCCACTGTCATATTGAGAATATCCTCCTCATTTTCACTGAAGATATTTTCATTAGCAAATTAACAGTTAGAGGGGTGAAAGGTGCACAGAGCTGTACTTGCTCTGCTCACATGTGCTCCCATGTAAGTATTATGATAGTTGTACACAGGCTGATGAAAATGTTATCCAGTATAATCTGAAAGTAATGTAAAAATAAAAGAGCATTTAATTGTGTTTCTCCATTTTTAACCCAGAGTGGAAAAGAGAGCAGTGTCCCTATCTACCTGTTTCACAATATATTAAAGAATTCTTATCAGATTTTTTTATAACTATTACTTAATTTATGAAAGTTTAGAAAGCTTATGAAATAGATAAACAGTGAAATAAGAGTTATATTTCATTAGAAATTCAGTTCAACCCTTTTAAGCTATTGGGATACTACTGTCATTTCTTGGACGGAATAATTCCTTTCAGTTTGGTTTTCTTGTTATCAGAAGCTCTGGTAATAGATACAACATTTCTCTAAGTACAGAAGGCAGCAGAGAAACCTCTCTATCAACTTCTACAGGAGACTGATACAACAAGGAGAGGTTGAGTGTCACAGTGGGGCCAAAATGGAATTACTACATAAAACTGTGTATCTATAAATGTTATTTCCAATAAAGACTGGGCTTATGTGGAGTGCTGTCTTCATCTCAGGGGGATTCATAGGAATAAGTAAGATAGCAGCATTGTAAATGCCTCTTTTGGCAAGTGCAATAGCTACTGTAGCTCTGGCAGTAACTCACGTGAAGTTTTTAACTGAAAAGTCACTTTTATTGGCTGATGGAGTATAGGCAGAAAAGCTGTACTTTCTTTCTCTTCAGAAAGCACTGAGGGATCTTTAAATTTCTACTAGAATAACCACCAGAAATGGGCACAAGCCTGGTTTTGGCTTTTTTCTCAAGTCTTTTTTAAGTAGGTCATTTTCTCATACATCTTTTGAAAACTGTTATCTGAAGCATGTCCTGATAACACAGGATAATTGATGCCAATTAGGCACTCTGCCCTCTCCTCAGCAATTCTGTTCATTTACTAATTTGTTCTGAGGTGGCTAATGCATTGTACCCCTAACGCCTGAGAGACGCAGCAGTGGTCTGTACACTGCTGAGTATTATGTTCCACTCTATTCAAGACCACCTTCTTCAGCTGAGGCACCATCTGGGCCACCCACCATATCTGGATTTAAGAGCTCACTCAAGATCAAGAACAGAACATTTCTAACAAGGAGGTGACAGCTGAGTTTAAAAAAACCACCCCAATGCCAATTAGGCAAAAAAAAAAAAACCAAAAAAAACCCAAAAAAACAGAACACCTACTACATAAATTCTTTCATGTATTTATCGTAAAGACTTGTGAGAAACAAACACAGTGTATGCAGCAGGCAGAGATGACAGTTCTTGGCACTGACACAGCCCAAAGAGTTAGAGAGCGTCAGACCAGCACATGTAGCAACCCTAGGTGCAGCAGATTTAGACTGGCATTCAAAGAGAAGGGCACTGTATTTGGCACTTGAATTCTCATAGCAAGGGGAAAAGAAAATAGACAAACAGAAACAGGAAGGACATTCTACTCCCTCATCTCTTCAAATCTCACCAGAAATGCAGTAAACTCTGAAACAGACCATTTTAGCTAGCACGAGATGACAGCTGCCACCCTTTAAAAACTGGTAACTGCTAGGTAAAATGACCATAGACATTATGTCACACAAACTGTTTTTAAGTAAGAGAACAGAAGTTGTCCCACAGTACATCATCAATCTCAATTATACCAATAGTGAAACCAACCCCAGAAGCAGCATACACAAGCAGGAACCAGCCAGGCTTGACACAGCTGAGCTGCCTGCAAGCAGCAGTCACTGGTTCCACAGAAGTGCCTATCCCATTCTTGCTATCCCAGAATTTAGTACCAGCCACCAGTACAACAGTGTAACAAAAGTAATGTTGGCTGAAGCTTCTACTCCCTTGATTTCTCTGAAGAAGGAGACAGGAAACATAGGCTCCAAGACTGCTAGATTTTGAAAGTTTTTTTGTTGACAAAAATATACATGCCATGTACTTTCTCTGGAAAACTGACAGCATTAAAGTAGTTGATGTAAAGGTGATTCCTTGTTCCTAATAGATTTTGTTCAAAGCAACCTCTAAGAAACCTTCATCCACTGAACAGATGGGTTACTGGGTTCACTTGTACCTGAGCAAGGGTACCAATAAGTTGGTCTTTACAGACTGGCAGGGGACATTTTAGACTATGCCCATTTGAGCAAAGCAGTGAAGTCTCTCTCTGCAGGAGCTCATATGCATCCCTGCCAGTATAAGCACCTCTGCTGGTGTCCTGAATTCTGTTATCTTGGACACACTGCCCTAGTAGCACATCTGTCTTCCACCCCTCTGCTAGCTGCTTTGGTGCAAGCTGTGGAACCACAGCTCTGAGTTCTGCTATGCAATGCTGACATAACCTTAGAAACTCTGAGCTCACAACAAGAAGGGCAAGCCGGGATCAGGATACTGAGCTTGACTTAGCATTAGGATAAGTCTCTAGGCCCAACACTGATAACGTGCATCACTGAATACACAGTGCTCTGTATCAATGAGAAATTTGTGAATACTGATGTCAAATACATTATATTAACACAGGCAGCATTCAGTAAAAAACAAAGGATGGTTTTAGAACGCCTGCTGACCTCAGCCCATTTGGTTTCAGCCACTCAGGCACAACTGAAAGCTTTAATCACAGGCAGAAAAATCATGACCAAAGCCTCCAAGGAGAGAATACTCAGAGGAGGAAACAAATGGGTTATGACATACAAATATTATACCCAACACGCCACAGAGGAGTAAGGAAACTCAGTTAGGGATCCACTGTTTAACAGATCTAAGTTTGATTAACCAGCATAGCAACTGGTAGGATTATCTTCTCTTCCTGTTTCTCAAGACAGGTACTGCATGCATTTTCACTATATTCAATGTGGAAAATATTCAATAATATCTGTTCAAATTTCAAAAAATTCTTTAAAAATTGCTAGGCCCCACATTTACTGAGATAACTAATGAAACATGGCATTGACCTAGAGGTATTTAGTGGCTTTGAATAGAAATTCCCTTTTTTTTTCACTTTCACATATTTATGCAATAGCTAACAACACATGAATGTACAGACACTTGGTATTCTCTCTCAAATAGAAAAAAACATGTAAATTTATTTCAGTACCTAAATAATGAATCATGTCAAAATACTAAATCAATTTCAGTTTTAGAAGTTATAAAATTGTGATTTAAAATGTCTCTCCCTTGTAGCAAAAAAATGGATTGATATAATTAATCATCTGAAATCAAATACATAATTTGTACACTTCTTGAAGTCATACAACCCATCATACCATTTTTTCCAAGAAGATTATTAATGCATTTTGAATAGCTACCCTGCTTTTGTTAGAGTTGTCGCATTGTACTCTTGTGGTGAAAATCTTTCAGGAGAAAAGAGAGAAGCCTTTGCTGTGTGTTGTGTTCTTGCACATCCAAAGATACCGGTGCAGGCACAGCAGCTTATATCCTGTATTCAGAGGCAGTGGTGTAAATCTGGCACGACCATTAAAGCACACACAGTTATGCATTGACATTAGAATTTGGGCACAATGCATATTCCTTTTTATTAAAACTCTAAAGCATTTTGAAAGGTACTTCTCAGGTAAGAAATGTAAAGTACATTAACAGTTATCGATATGCACACTTTCATATGTAGAACGTCTGAGTATAAACTGCAAAGGACTATGGAAAGGGAATACTGGATCTTGTGAGAGACATAGCACAAGCCAGTTCAAATTCTGGGGAATGAAAACATGCTTTGTACTCCCACACCTGATCTATCATACACCTGGCTCAGTTCAGACACCCTCACTGGCTGTATACCTCTAAACTGGAGCTGAAAATCTGGTAGTCACGCTTCAGTTTAAAGCATGTGATGACTGACTTGTGATCTCAACAGTGCACACACTGACAATGACTGATATGGCCTCTGTTTTCATGTTTATTCAAATGGTATGAATATTCAAGCACATCAAATTTACAGAGCGTGGTGGAACAGTCCCTACATTGTCTTGCTCCTGCTGTGCTCTTCCCATCCTAAGCAGTGGAGATGGGATACAGGTCACTAAAGCACGTCCAGCTAATGGCTCCCAGCTCCCTCACAAGTCCACACAAGTGTGTGAGTGAGCCAGTGCAGGGATCACTGCACTTCCTATCATGTTCCTTCCTTATCAAATGTTCCTATTCATGTCCCTTCACACTTATCACATGGAATTATTCCTTGTAATTCTTTAGGGATGACAATTAATCATATCTTCTGGCCAGAGCAACTGCTTGAATGGAGTCCTAATATTTTTTTTTATTCTACCTTTCCTTTTCCGTTCACTCTTTTTCCTTACATTCTGCTATTTCTTTTCTTTTGTTGTATTACACTATCCCTCTCATTGTGAAGTTCATTCCACCCTCTCCTATCAGTAATTTTGGGGTTTTGTCATTCTTTTTTTCCAGCTGCCTCCCAGAGCTACCGGCTAGGGTTGCTCCATCACTCATCTGCAGATCCCTTGTCAATTCCAATGGACTCCAGCAGTCCCTTCAGCTCCATGTGTCATGTTGCTAAGCAACGTGCTTATTGGTAGGGCTTTTTATTATTGTTGTTGTTATTATCAGGAAAGGTAAACTTTTTGTTATATTGCAACCGTTTTAAACACACTTTCATTACATAATTCGCCTCAGTTCAAAATACAGGAAAATGTTGCTCAAGGGAATGAAGGAGCAAAGCAAATGAATCCTGCTGTGGAACAGAGATAATGTGAAGTTTGTCTGCATGGGTACTGCTTGCTATAAAAAAANATAGGTCTTCTACTGTCCACACCATTAAAAATATTGGAACAGAGATACTTTCTAAAAAAAAAAAAAAAAAAAAAAAAAAAAAATTGACAGGTATAACAACACAGCCTTATGTTTTGTCACTTGGAAAGCTCTGCATAAAAAAACCTCATCTTACACTGTTGTCACATTCTTTGCCAAGTGACTGGAGGGGGACAAATTAACATTAGTCTTAGAAGCTAAGAAAACAGTGGGAATATTAATGTTTTAATTAAAAGGAAGGAATCTTGCACACCCAGTGAAACTTCTCTGTAGACCAGGTCCTTGAAAGGAAGTTGCAACAGATGGGTACTAAAGAGATTTCTTTATTATTATTAATTTCCTAATATGATTAGGTCAAAGCAGTTAACTCCATTTCAAAAAAGGTAATTTTACTATAAGCAGTTGTTTATATTGGGAAAGGCTAATAAGACAAAGACTTGTGAACCTGTTTTTTAATCTTGGTCCATCAGAGGCTTTCTGTGTAACATTAGGTAAGTGGTTTATGCTCTTTTCTTGATTCTCCTGGTCTAAACTTTAGGTGTTTCCTTCCTAGTTCTTAGGATTCACCAGAGCAGAGTCAAATAGCATTTCCAAAAATATGGAGTTATTTCAGTGGAAAGTGCTACATAAATATAATTAGTATTTTAAATGAGTAGTAGTTCCTACAGAAATATTTTCTGACTCATACATGGTGCTTTTGCTCTCCACTTGGAAGATTATTTTTGGTACTGTTTCAGCCCTCCCCCAGGTGTATGACTGAAATAATCAAAATATGTGCATGGATTTTATGTTTATGAGAGACACTAGTTTGATAAGTACAAAGATGGAAGAAATCTAACCACAGAGGAGATTCAAAGTTAGTGTTAAAAAGGCACGATGACAGTGATTATGCATAACAGACAATGCTGCTCCTAATCTCAACACAGTAGTTTTCCCCCCTTGTTTGTGTAATTATCTCTCTTAATCCGGACATTTAGACACTTGACTCGTTCAAATGTAAGGTCATAGGCATCCTAAGGGACTGTTTCTCTGCTTAGATTTAGGCATGTAAAAAGGGGGAAGGATGAAGAAGATTACAGTCTGTCAAACAGGATTTATTTCTTCTGTGACAAAAATACATTACAAATATTAAAGGAATTCCCTTGCTCTAAAAAAGTTAAAGGACCGTGAAAAAAGAACAATAAAAACTGATGTAGAAAATGTTTATATTCTGGGCTCCATTCTTCCCAAAATTAGTTTGTTGAGGCTTAACAAAATTAAATTTAACAATCAGTAGAAAAGTAAGCCAAAAAAAAAAAAAAAAAGAGAGGTTCAATATTCAGTAAATAAATGTATTAAATTCAGTACGGTCTTATGATATTCACCACAAGAACTAGATAAAATGAATTGGAACAAATAATTTTCATTCCTTTGGGTTTAAGAACATTATCAGAAGTCTACTTAGTTTTAACCACAGAAGTCCCAAAGGACTAGAAACAGGAATCTTTGTAAATGGGAAGGTGTGGTGTGTGGGGCCTGAGGGGCTAAAGGAAGGATCCAGAGAATTCCGGAGCACTTGACTTCAATTCCCAGAAAGATTCTGGAACACACTCTTAAACAATCAATTCAAAAGCAGCAGAAGACAGTAAGATGATAAAAGACAGCTCACTTGTGTGTATTAAGAACTGATGATGTCGATGTCAAACCTACCTAATGTCCTTGTCTGCCAGTATAATTGGCATAATGGATAAAAGGGAAGCAGTAGATACAATGTATCTTGCTTAAGCAAGGACTTAGAAACTGCCTTGAGACACATTCTTCTGAAAAGGCTGAAGAAATATTACCTAGATCGATTGTTCCAACACTCTAAACATAAACAGAGGTGTTACATGGGCCACTTCCAAGTGATGCTCAGCAGCGGCTGCTCGGGCACCAAACACAGCAGGTGTGAGACTTCAGGCTTAGCTGCAAGAGCGGGGTGAGAAAGATGTCTTTGATGACCTACAGAGGTCAGAGGGGTTTAAGTGAGTGAAAGAAAGGGAAATGGGAAGTGACGTGTGATAAAAGGAAACAGGGGCAGTGAAAAATATGGGTAGGATCTCAATTTAAATACTCACCTAGAGGAGCAGGCCAGGTAGGCAACACCAAGCTGGAATGGCAGAGAAGGTCAGTGGATTCTAGGTTAGAAATCTGCACTGGTAAATTAGGAATCTGCATTGAGTGTAAATGCATTTTTGTTTGGGCAGCAGTAATGAACTGTGAATCCATTATAACCTTGTCCTGGGCCTACATTTTCAAGATTTTTGGAATTTGGCAACAGATCTGTAGTAGAGCTAGTGCAGTATTGCTTTGTCAGAGATGCCCACAGTCCAGAAAACCTGGACAAATGTATAAAAAATAAATTTCAAAGGCAAAAGATATCCTGACTGTTGTGATAAACCCTTTAATGGACGCAGAGAATGAAATGCCACGAAGGAAAGTTGTAAAAATGTTTTCTTTCAAAGCTTCTTATGCCTCTGATCTTAATCTCAGAATGAATCTTTATGCTGCTTCAGAAGAGAGCATTATGCTTGATAATCCTGTGAGGTCTTCTTCAGTCCTGCATTTCCATGGGGACATCCTTTTATTGGCAGTTTGAAGAAGTGGCACTGCACTCTCTGGACAAGGTCCAATGAAACAAAGGACAATCCTGCCACTAAAGCCCAGACTTGCAGGAGACATGTAAGCTGAAAAAGTGGACCTCTGTTCCTCAGAGCCCCACCTGAAAAATATGCCAGCAGGAAGTCTGCCTATTATCTGCCTTCCTTTGCTATTCTCAAAAATTTAAAGAGCAAAAGGAAAAAAAAAAAAACTATATTCGAGGAGTTAAAAATGTACTGCTAAATTGGTGAGTGCTTTAACAGTCAAATAAAAATATAGCAGTTAACATTAGCCCAGTTTCAGGAATACCAACATTTAGTGTCCAAATTGACTTTTAAAAAGCCCATTTAATATCCCTAAAATTGTTATACAGGAAAGTCTACAAATACAGACCCCTTTTCCTGGATGGGTATCATGCTCGTCCTTACAACATAGTTTGTGGATGCAGACTGACAGTTTCCTGCCCCTTGAGCAGTGGAGGCAGGAGACATTATGACAAACCACCAGCACCCTGCCATCCTCAGTGGGAGGAACATGATCCTTGTGGTGGGGCTTTTCCCCCTTAGTCCTGGGCTTGCTTGTTTTCCTGCTCCCAGACTGCCAGCTGCTGTTTGGCAGTGGCCCCCAGTCCCACGCACACAGAGGGCAATGGTTTGCAGTCAGTGACTGGAGCGGGACCACCCAGGGCTGAAGCTGGAGCAGGCAGACAGCAGCCACCAGCCCCAGCTCAGAGTTTGAACCAGCAACACCCAGCTGAGGCCATGGCGGGGCTGAGCCCCTGCCTGCATCAAAGCAGGCAAAACAATCTCAACTCATAAAATTGTACCTAGCTTACTTTAGAGGCAACGTACATAAACTTGTATCTAGTGATTCAGAGATGAAGATGAATAAATAAAAGACAGTGTACCAGTGGAAACAATTTTCCTCTCCTTTGCCCAGGCTCAGCTTCAGCCCAAAATTTCTCCTCCCTTCAGCAGCTCTCCTCTACCCTTACTCATCCCAGATCCCTTATTTTCAGTACACTTGCACTCCCGCCCTCCTGAGCCTTTGCTTGTGGGGATGGACGGAGCAGGAGGTTGGAGTCTGCATGTAATGGCCTCTCTCTGCCCCTCCTTTCTTCTCACTCATTTTCTTCTGACTGCCCCTCTACTCATCCAGAGCTCACCCATGACTGGAGCCCCTCAGGAGAGTCCCCTCTCTCGCATGGGCCACCCATGGCCACAGTCCCCTCAGAGGCACCTTGCTCAGTCACAGAGCACTCCTTTCCAAGAGTGAAACTCCATCTGTGTCCCCAGCAAGTGTCCCCTTCTGCACTTCTTCTGTGTCTCCTCAGACGTGTCCTCATGCAACTCCTCAGGTGAATTCACAGGTATCTCTTGCCTCTGTCAGCTCCCACCCCTTCTCAGACACATCCAAGGATCATGCTGCTCCAACTGGCTGCAGTTTTGGGGCAGTCTGTGGTGTTTCAACCTGTGGCCGAGACATATGGAACTAGCCATGACCTCCCCAGGCACACACCCCACCAGCTAAGCTGAACTCAACCTCAAATAGGAAAATTAATATTCAAGACAAACCAAAATGTCACAAGAAAAAAGAAATAGGCTTCAGGAGACATCATGGCTGTGAATAGACATAAAGATAGGAGAAGGGTCCCCCTGTGGGCCCCCTGAGCCTGCTCTAAACATAGAAATGAAATGGTTCCCAGACAAAACTGCATAGGATTTCAGCTCTGAAGCACTGAGGACTGAAAATGAGATTGAGGGTGGTTAAGAGTGACAGAGCAAAATTCCTGTAATATTCTAGAAATTTTTTTTCTCTTTTTTGAAGTTTTGTGAGACATTCTACTATTACAGTCAACATTGTGAATTCTTTCTTCAGCTATTGCAGATATTTGGCACAACATTTTTAATTAGTCAGTCTTTATAGACTGGGCAGAGCAACCACTTGAAATTGGCACAGCATGGCTTTTTTTTTGAAAAAAATCTGCTAATAATGTCCATATATATTCTTTAAAAGAAAAATAATTCTTTAGAATAGTAGAAGTCCATATAATTATGAGAAATGGAATCCAATTAGGTGGGAAAAAAATCAACGAATCAGCAAATATCTCTGACACTGACATCTATTTGGCTGGGGAATGGCATCCCAAGGAAAATGGTGTGCACTCAATCTTTATTCACTTTGAATTTAAATGATCAGAAGTTCAATGACTGTTCAATATAAATCAAGCCCGCGTAGAGTGTGAGTTACAGCCTTACTTCATCTAACTTGTGTTTGTATATCATATTTCTTGAATTCAGAAAAGAGAGGTTCTCACAAAAAGCATAAAAGCCATTATTTATATTCTCAATATAGATTACACTGCAGTCAGAAAGAAATAGTTATAGATATCTACAGCAATTTAGGGTCTTTTTTGCATTGATTTATTGATGGCTACTCAAGATTTCAGCTGCACTAAAAGATGCAAATTTTCACCCAAGATTGCAGTTATTGCTTTCAAATCACCAGATGTGTTCCATCAATGTTTATGGATATTGCCTTCATAAGAATAAAAAACTCACAGTGTAGGCATTGAATCCAAAGCTGCTCTAGAGAATATCTTCCTTATGGCATACACTGAAATGATCATTTGTTGTTTCTATAAATTAAAGCTGTGTCAGTCAATAATTGTTTTAAATGACTGCCTCCAACCTGCTGGCAATTCTTTAGAAATGGGTGGCTTCAACCACTCACAAAGGACAATGTGTGCTCTCTATCTCACTGATTTATTCTCACCCATAGCCAATGAGGCAAATTATTTTTCTGCTGGGTTAATGACCTCTGATTGTGCTGTTCCTACAGTTTCACTAGCCTGGCTTCACAATAGGAGGTGGTCCGATGCAGGTGCCATCAAGATATGGAGTCCAGGGTAGAGACAGCATTACTTAAAAAAAAACAACAACAAGGATATTTAAAAGTGGAACAATACGAACAAACATACCTCTTATAAAGTGTTCTTGAAGAGAAGAGGGTAATTTTAAAATTATTTTAATAGACAATATAGTCTTCAAGGGTCAATTCCTTCTCTGCTAAGACAAGCAGGCTGGAGCACAGCATCACAGAATGTGGTCTGTTGTCTCTACAGGCTGGCAGTGGCTTTCCTCTCCTTGCTCCTGCTTTGCTTCTGTTCAGGGGAAGGGAAGGGAAGGGA
>VXBU01006949.1:437348-466630 GCA_013400315.1 Bombycilla garrulus | reverse complement strand
GGAAGGGAAGGGAAGGGAAGGGAAGGGAAGGGAAGGGAAGGGAAGGGAAGGGAAGGGAAGGGAATCTATGTCATAAATCAATTAATCTGGTAAAATTGAATACTAAGCATCAGAGTTTATAGACATTTTTTTATTTCCCATAGCCTCATCTGAACAGAGGAAGGACATTTTTGTGGAAAGCTCCTGGAGAAAACAATGTTATTTGAAAGACATTACAGCAGTAAAATTTCTTCTTGGTCTGAAAATGAGGATTTATTTCCACTAAGAATACCCTTAATTTTACCTAGAGATCATTGTGCAGAATCCGGGGCAAATGTAACATACTTCTGTAAGAAAGACCTTGAAATCTAAAGACACATATAAGTTAACAGGCTGCAGTTAGGAATCTGTTATAATTAAGAGCTGGTTGAGGTAGACAGTTCATGTTTATAGGCTGAGACTTATCTTGAAACACCTTGGAAAATATGCCATATGCATCAAATGGCAGTAGAAATAATGGTATGTTTACTTACAAAAAGTCCCTGGTTCTCAGGGACTTATTGGGCACTTCAGAAAAACAGAACAGAACATTCCTATATAACCACAGTAAATTATCGTCTTTATTGTTCCACCAGCATTTTTACCTGGTCTTAATCCACACTGTGCATTAATTAATCACCATTATATAAAACTTAAATCTTAAATCACATTTCAGAGTACTTAGGATTCAGCCCATTGGTTAGTAATTAACCTACCTTGCCTTTAGCCATAAACCTTTACATTGCAGCCCTGCTTTTGATATATGAATCAACAAGTCTGAAAGTCTTAAACTCTGTTCGGATTAATAGCTGACCAACTATAAGATAGATTTTTCCATTTAAAGACACCTCTTACTCTTTGAAACTTACTGCTTTCTCAAAGGTAGGTTAAAGTGACACATAACTGTGACTTAAGGTACCATGAAATTTAAGATTTCACACAGGAACGACAGTGATAGGATTTCTATTTGCCACCATTTACAATTGGTATGTTCTGTATATTCCTACCTGAAAAACTCTGCAGGTTTCTGCTGATCTGTTAGGGTAGCTCAGGGCAACCATCTGCATCTCCTATTTGCCTCTGTGGGTACAACGTGTCAGTGTAAGAAAGAACAAGGCACCAACCATGTGCATTACATCCTTTCATATAAATGGGACTCATGTTCTCACCCACAACAAGTCAGAGCCATCCCTCTGGACTCTGAGCACCTCTGCCAGCACCTTTGGGCCTGCAGGGTGTAGGCATTACTGACACTGAGTAAGGTCCAGGATGGAAGACTTCCATTCTGCCTTGCCACTAATCTGGTAACTGCATTTGCACTGTTCCTCCTTCAGCTACGACAGCGCTCCTACCAGGCTCTTCTTACTTCCTTTCCAGAAACCTCTCACTTCTGGTAGCACAAGAAGAAGTTCTTCCTTGCTTCCTTCTCTTTCAACATGAGGCTGACCTTCCCTCAGAGAGGCTGAGCCATTTTTGCTGTTCACTTATACTCACTCTGTAGTCTGGACAGTGTGCAAGCAGCACCTGCCTGGCTGATCTTCACAAGGCACTGATGATGGAAGCAGGCAGAGCTGCATATGGAACTACTGGCAGTTGATTTCAGGAATAATCATACCTGTTTATGCAGTAGGGGCCAGAACTGAAATGGAAATGATGTTTTCTCTAGGCCACTTTTTTGTCCCCTCCCTTTGTTGCAAAATAGGATTCTGGTATTTGGAAGCACTGGCTAAACAAAGGAGGGTGAGGAAGAAAAAAGAGGCAAGGAGAGAGGAAGAGGGAAAAGGAAAGACAGAGGGAAAGGATTAGGGAAAAGAAGTGGAACTTCAGCTCAAGGCTGAAGGTATATAGATGTCACAGTAGCAATCCCTAAACATTTTCCTAAAGGAAAATCAAAGAATAATCAACAATCTTATACTTCTGAAACAAGAAAGTTTGGAGACCTAACTGGATCTGGATGAAATGCCCCTCTCTGTCTTTATTAGTCAAACTGGAGAAAGAGATCTGTGGCCCACTTAAATTACTAAAATTTGAATTGCATTTAATTCCAAGCTGATTACAAGCAATTGATTTGGTTTCATCATAAGGAAATTACTAAGATTAATTGGGGGGGAAAAAAGCATATGGAAAGACTTCTTGGCTCCTGCACAAACACTGGGGGGAAATAAGGACGTAACAGCCTATAAACAGTTACTATTTACAAAATTTCTCCTTAAGTGAAATATTTTAGAATAAAATAACTGCTTGCATAACTAGGGACATTTCCACAAAATCAGAATGACCTTAAAACAAGATCATGCCTAAGATTATTTATTTGACTGTCCCTGTCTTGGTTTTGAAAGACAGGTGCCTGCCAAGAAAGGCAGGAGCTTCTCTTGGAATAAAAAAAATGCAAACCCCCTCCCTGCAAATTATTAAAAGGGGCTCTCAGGCAAAGATATGAGGATAAGAATAACAGTTCTTTAATGTGTATAAACAAAATAAAATAAAACAAAAATCAACAAACTACAACCTAAAAGGAAAATTAGAACAAGATGCAGTATTAAACAAAANTCCCGGTGGGAATGCTTGGCTCCTCTCCCTGGGCAGAGCTTCTCACAATGGGATGATGTCATTCTATGAGTCATGGGGTGGGTCCTTAATGGCCCATTAAACAGGAAATGGCTCCCAGAGGGAGTTATCTATGACTCATGGGGCAAGGTGTTAATGGCCCATTAACAGGAGATAGTCTGGGGGAGGAGGCAAGGAAAACACTGGCTCTCCTGATTGTAATAGTTCATGAAGATGGAGATAGAATACAGACCTTCTGGAATATTTTTACATTGTAACCTAGGACAGTCCCTTCAAAAGAAAAAATCTTCGTGCTATGAAATAGGAGCTCATTAGGTCATTGCTTAGATCAGCTCGTTTGGACTCTTTATTGATATTTTTACCTTCCACAGCCTCATTAACAGACTGGCAAGGTTCTTGCTTATTTTTCTCATTCCTTGTGATATACATAGATTTCAGATAATTTTTATCCTTTACTAAACTTATTTTCTGTGCTGGAATTAATCTCTTATTTTTTTTTTTTCCACACACTTGAAAAGCTAGGAAAATTCACCAACTCAGATTTAATTTAAAATAATTACCTTCACTGTGATTAATAAAAGAGTACATTACTGACATGTGGAGGTGGTTTATTTACTCGATATTCTTTGTCTGACCAGCAGTAGCATAATAGCCAGAATATTAAAAAGCAACTGGGAACTGACATCATCCTACTTTTACAGGACAAGTATTCTTATGGAAAAAGGGGAAACTTTCCCCAAAGGGAAAGCATGTTCTTGGGAAGGCCTTGTGACTCAGGGTATCAAAAGTCATTTTCCCATTCCACCACAGATTTTCTCTGTTATCTTGCACAAGATTGCTTAAGCTGTGTGCCTGAGCAAAAGTTAAAAATATCATCCTTCCTTTGACTGCTGTCATGACTATTTATCACATGCTCTTCAAGGGAAGAGCTATTTCATCTCTCTGCTCATCTCTCTGGGCATGTCTCTGCAGGGAGGGACTAAGCTGCCAGGGAGTTTGTAAGGCAGTTTTTAGGGCTCCCTCTGCCCATCACAAAGGGAACACAACATCCAGAATGCTCACTACAGCGTGTTATGGTAGATTTTGGAGCTGAGTTCATACAGATTCCTGACATAACTGATGAGACTCATAGAGAAGTTATTGTTCTCTCTATTGTGACAAGTCAGTATATTTTTTTCCAAAAATACCACTTGGAAAACATAAAAATTATTAGTTATAAGAAAGCTATGCTTAATTATATAAAGATATATATTTAGCTATGCATACATATATGCTTCTCAAATGCAGGCTTATTTTTGCTGTTAATGTCACAAGGTGAAATGAGTGATTGTTTGCTCTAATTGTCAAGCTTAAATTCAGAATTTTCCAATTTAAGTTAGAGAATACACAGTTAAACACTTAACACAGTTAAACAATTAGTCAGAAATACTACTTTATACTTGTCTTTACAAAACATATAGAATTTCACAGGACACAGGATATTCTAAATCTGAAAATGAAAAATAAGCTTAGGAAAAATAGTTCTAGCTTAAAAGCCTTTTTTTTTGGTAGAGGTTAATCTCTGTCCTACTCTCTGTACTCTAGCAGTACACAATCCAGAAAGGCAAATTGTGATTAGACATCAGACTAAAACACCTGCCTTTACATGTGTACACAAGTGTCTACAAGCACACAAACCTGCCCAAGTTCCTACTATGGTCAAGGTGGATCTACCCACTAGAGTCAGTGGTGACTCAGGATTAGTTCAAATCCCTTAGACATCTGAATTTGGTTAGATTAATTGCATTTTAACCTTTGTTAGCTGTACTGATTAGGTTTCCAATAACCTGGGCTGAATCTTGTCTTTTTTATCTCCACTTGACTACTCACACACAGCGTGTGTTCTGTTAGTGAAAACTGATATCTTGCAATCATCCGGAAACCACCAGAAAGTTTGGGGAGCCTTGTAATAAGCAGCACTGCAAGGCTCTGCTCCATGGGTGAGCTGCACCTGTCATAGCTGTTTATGTTCTGTAAAAGTTAAACTTGTAGTTACACCTCCAGGGCTAATGAAGCCTTGAAATGGTTGATTCAATGGTTGATGGCTCGGGGCAAGGTCTACACACAAAAACCAGAATAGTGCCTAAAAAATCCTACCCTGGGTTCTGCAAAATGGTTATCCAAGAGAATATAAGGATTCAGTATTGCAGCCACATGCAACATCAAACCACAAGTCTTGTCCAAGAGGTGTCAGAAATATAATCTCAGCCTGTCATCCCTGACCGATGCTTTATCCAAGTCACTAGCACGAGCACGGCACGGTCCCTGCCTGGCTGGCTGTCAAGTGTGCCTCCATCATCCCTGGATGATGGCCTCAGTATTTAGTCTCTGAGGTTGGCATGGTGACAGTGTCAGTAGAACATCAAAATCACTGCAGTTTTTTCCACATTGTTACCCATTCTTGTGGCTCAATAGAGAGATGGGATGTTCAGCACACAGCTTGGTACAAATGGGCAAATTATAAATGAAACTGCTGGGGACATTCATAAACTGCGCTGTGAGAAAAGTGTCGCCAACCATGGAATATGATTTTTATATTGTCAATAATAAACTGTCCAAACATTTTGCGACTTCCACATGAAACATCCTCAGCTAGTCTCAAAACAAGACAATCTAAGCTGACATTCTTAAAGGTTGTAGGAAATTGAGAGGTACTTCTCATTCTGGTGTGAGTTTTGCTGCTGCTTTTTATAAGAAAAGATCATGAAGGTCAAATAATCAGGTGGACATGAAGGAAAGCATTAAATATCAAGTTTAAAGATTAAAGAGCCTAGAAGTCAACAAATGTAATAATTGTTTCTTACAACTTGATGTTTTCCTTGGCATGCTTACAGAATTACTGTGGTCTCCTACTGAACATTCAAAGCTTGAGCACTTCCCATCTGTTGCTGATAGCTGGGGTCCCAACTGTTCACATTTTCAGGAGTGTGCCAAAGCACTGAGTCACTCTTTTATTATCTCCAGAATGTTGTTTTAAAAGTGTTTAGGACACCCACTCTCACAAAGTCATTGGTGAGGCAAATTCTTGATGCTGGTAAAGATTTTAAAGGGGAAGGTTTTTGGAGGGGTTTTTGTGGTTATTTATCTTTGCAGGAAGAGATAGGGCTTTGTGTAAGTCAGGTTCATAAAAGTTATGCTTCCATTCTTTTTAGTTAATTTATTTAACCTTCCCAAGCAACTAACCATCAAATTACCTTCTCATTTTACTTATTTGTCCTCAGGAAATGGTCTTTTAGGACTATCACGGAATATTATGAATTGTAATTGTATTAATTATATGTTTATGATTCCAACAACTGTTTGTTCTTCAGTCTATTACTCAATCTCTTACAGCAGTTTTGGGGGCTGTTTATTAGAGTACTCCTTAAAGTCTACTTCCTTTCAAACTGGCACTTAGTAACAGGTCCCTCACCCCCCACGTTGTACCTGCAAGATCCAATATCCAATACAGAGACATCTAATCCAAGGAAAGATAGAAACTATGTTTTTAATAGTCAGTATCACCCATATCATCATACCTCATTAATAACTCAAAAATAATATGAATCAAAGCCAGATATATATGATGGGATAAAACTAGAGGCATCTTTCAGGAAATCTTTCTTCATTTTAAAGGAGATTGGAATCTATTCCCTTGTAATCCAGGTCAGGCCAACACTACTCAATGCATAGACATAAAAAAAAATCATTTGCTTTCCATCTGTGAAGGGTGATGCAGAGATCCCTGCACCAATAAAAAGGGTGTCATCCTATATGGTACAATTTAAATATAATGTGGACATCCAACCAAGAGCTGGAGATAGAATAAGCCATCTGACACTTTATCCAAATCGTCAGTCTCAACTTGCATGTGCATTGTGCAAAAAAAACAGATATAGGGTCTCTAGATCCCATCTGGCTCTTGCACTGTCAGTTTGGATTTGCCTTTAATGCACCTCAGGTTAATCTCTACATACAACCTTGAATAGTGGGGTGGAAATAGCCGATTTTAAGAATATCTCTGTTTCATTATCATAGTATGTACAAACTTCAATCTTTAATTAAGCAAATACATTTGTGCTTCTTTGTAACTGAAGAACTGAGACACTTAGTACCACACCAGGTCTGAAGTTAGCGCATAACTCCAGCTACTGGCCTATCACATGATACTTCTCCTGATCATATAACTGTACAAGAAAAATTCAATTTTACATGACAATATGAAGCATTCTAGGTAGTCTGGTAAAGGCTAAAAAGTATGATTTCTTTTGACTATGAACCTTTTCCAATCATTACAGTCAAAGGAACTGTTTCATCCATGTAACATGGTCCTTAGTCCTTGAAGTACTTTCAAATCTAATATTTTATGAGAGTAACAGCATTGTAGCCAAGAATGTTATCAGAAATATGCCATTATCCACATCTGTAGGATTTTTCACAAACTCTACAAGCAATCCTACTCTTCTCCAAAATATTCTATTGGCAATCAAAATTGGTGCCAATAGCTTCATGTCACAGGCCAGTCTCAGTCCTTTGCCACAGACAGTGTGCCACATGCCCTTGTTTGAAAAGGTATCTAAAATTATATGTTTGTGGCCTTCCTGCCTCCCATTTGCATCAAGATACATCTAGCCTATATGATCCATGAGAACTCATGTGACAGAAAAAATAAAAACCAAACCAACAGTCAAAACATACAGGACTAGAATGGTAAAGGTGCAACAATGTGATGAGCAGCGACACAGTGGGCATGTACTCTAAAGCAGTCACTGTCATAGCATGAAGTGAACAGCATATGGAACAGGCAGGGTTTTAGAATTAACACCTATTCGTTCCCTCAAGTGCAGGACTAGGGAGGTCAAAGGCTGCTTCCATATATTGCAGGGAAAATAATAATTTAACTTCTTGACATTACCATATTTCTTTCACATGTCTACCCCATCAACTAAAGTTGAGTGAAAACTACTGATGAGGCCACACAAATAGAGTGTTACCCTGAATAACACACCATAATTTTGGTACTGTCTGCCACTGCCCAAAGCAAAAGAAAAAAAAATCTTACTCTATGTTACCTTAGTTACTTTCATTGTCTTAGTTTTCTAAATAAAGCAGCAAAGAATATTCGTCTGCAGATTCTTCTTGGTTTCTCGGCAGTGATACCAAAATTATTTTTGCTTTTATATTTCCTTAATATATATTCGTACCTCTGTAGACTACTGTTGTAAAGTTACATAGTTCCTAGCTAACTCCAATACTTTTCCTACTCTGACAGACAAAACACATTCCAAAGGTTCCTCTCCTATCTTGCCTCCTCTGGGAACCAAGGTTAAAACCAGCTTCTCGAGATACTTTCTCATAAACAAAGAACAGCTAGTACAGCTAGTAGCAAGAAAGGGGGGATCCAGAAGAGGTGGAACCAAGTCCGGGGGGAATTACCTCCTTACTTGTGCTTCCAACTGGGAATTCTTGTCAATTATGCTAATTTGCTAAACTTATAAAACTGTATTTGCCCTATGTGGGACATGCTCTTTTCTATATCTGCCCTTGGAGACCTCCAATTAATGAACTGATTTTATATAACCTCCTATACTAATATTGTCTCAGAAGTGTGTGTTTTATTTCTAGGTCTTTAAGGTCTTTAGGGCATATTTCTATGCATGATTCAAAAAACATTACAGGAATTTTGCTAGGACCTTGCACTAAAATGCTGTTGGTCTGGACACTTTGACCAAATAGGGACACAGCCTAAATCTTCAGGGTGTGATGCCTTCCCAAGCAAAGTGTGGGAACAGGGGAGCGAGGAAGCAGGGAAGTCTGCCATCCAGAAGTGAGAGAGAAGGGCTCCCATCCAACAGGAGTCTCTGTTCCATACCACAGGGGGACCACCACGCTGAATTTTAGGTAATCAGATACTTTCAATTGATCATAATCCATCACAAACTTCAGCTGGAACGTGAACATAGCACCGTCAGATTCAGAGACAACGCATTTTATCCACCTAAGGATTTGGCTTAAATTCAACCAAAAGGGGGTTTTAAACATGTCCTCTGGATATCACATAACTAGAAGAGACAATTCCTTTGCTCTAAATTGAAACTCTGCTTCTGCATAGTGGAGAGAGAACACTGCCTTTGTTCCAGGACAAATACAGACCCAGATGCAACATTCTAATTCTAACTTGTTTCTTACAAATTTCTGGATTTGGAGGTCATGTCTAATTGCCAGCCTCATGTGCATGTAAGGGAGAGGTATTTTAGTTATAATTAGTATAAATAATTGCAGGTACACAAAAAGACAAAACCCAAAAATGTCTCATAAGAAGGCATTCTTTGTGCCATGTGTTTCTGTGCACCAAATTGATTTTCAGTCCACACAACCTCTTTTATTTTTCCAATTATGAACCTCAGCCTAATTTGGAGCAAACATAAACAGCGGGTGAAGATGCGAAAAGGGCACTTGCTTCTGACAAACATTGTGAATCTCCCTTTTATTTTTAATACTGAACCATAATCTGCACAGATGATAAGGTAATTAAAGCATAATGGATGTAGGGTAAATTATAATTACTTATATGGCTTAGGAGAAAGATGCTTCAGAGTAATGTATTAATGCCTGAGAACAGAAGACAGTCTTTATGCATTACTGGGCCACTGACAGATGGCTACGAATTATGAACTTTAAGGAATTTTTAAACTGAATTGGACATAGTGATCTTCATAAAAGAACCAACAAGAAAATTCTTTATCATAATTAAAAGAAGGGCAAACTTGTGACTTAAACTGCAAGATGAGATTGTCTAGGTGTGGGGAAAAATTCATCTTCTGTCAAAACACTGAATCCCTTCCTAAATATGATCCTCTATATACTCAAAGATATACCAGTTGCTTTAGCTTAATCCCTGTCATGGTGGCCATTAAATTTCAAATGAGTTTTAAACAGCCATCCATTCCTTAAACTCTACAATAACTCAGGGCAAACAGCCTGTGAGGAACCACAGGACAGAAGAAGGAGACAGCACATGTGTGTCAGGCTGGCACTGTTGTTGCTGTCTAAGCACTTTTGCAGACTGAGAGGTGCCAATATCCAACTCTGAATCCATCCTCTGAGAAGAGCCTTTTAGAATAAGCACAGAAGACTTCAGTTTAGCAAACCTAATGGTAGAATAAAGGCTTGGGAAGTGGACAAGGAACTTAATGCATCTGTTCGATCTTACTCATTTAAAAGCTATGGCTAAATGAAGAGCCCCACAAAATGGTTTCAGATATGCATAATTGAGCCTAATAAATGTTTTAGTGTTTTATTACTGATTCTTAGAGTATAACTCCACTGTAATGTAATACTACAGTCTTCATTATATAATATTGTCTAGTAAAATTTAGCTGACAATTCTATTTCATTTTTTCCTTTGGCACCTTGTTTAGATTTCCATCTTAAGTAGGACTTTAAGATACACTTTGGCAGAAATCTTCCTCACACAGAACATCACATTTAAAAATTAATACCTTGCTGGCTCTGATAATCAAACCTGGAAGAGTTTACATTAGTGTTTTAAAACCAGAGTGCATAGTTCATTTAAAAAACAGCTTCATCAAGCTTAAAAGGGAGGTGAATGAATGCGAATGGGTGCAAGGGAGACTGAGCTGCTATTACTTTTATTTCTTCTCTACTCCTACAGAATCTGATTCATTTACATGGCGACCTTTAAACCTGACCTTTTTAATTTGGCCCACTACACGTAATAACAAAGTTATCTCTGCTGGTATATATTCCTATGCTAAAGGAGAATACAAGAGCCTTAGCGACCATTCTTTAAATTAATGCTATTCTGATTTGTCTCACTAGACTCTGAACAAGTAAATTCTGCCAGACCCTGCAATGGGATTTCTCCTTGAGCCAGGTGTTATGAGCCCTCGGAGCTCCCATCCCCATTTGGGTTTTGTCCTACAAATATCCGTCGGCTTAGAATGAGTGGGAAAGACACCTCGGGTGGTGTTGGAAACAAAAAAGGTTTAATAACTTCCAAAATAACAAACTCTCTACCGAGAAAAAGCCATGGCAGAGACTGGAGATACAAGCCTCTGCTACACACCCCCAAAATGCCACGAGGTTCCCTCAAGCAGTGCTTTTTATGGCTTAGGCGGAGCTTTGGCAGTCGTCCAATCCAGGTAGCTCCAGGGGTGGGGTGATGTCCAAGGAGTCCAATGAAGTGTCCTGGTTCAGAACATTTCCAAATTGGGAAAGAATGCCCAGGCTCCCCTACCCCCCGTGGGGAACAGAGACAGCTCCACACCTCCTCCTGGTCTGGGCACTCTGCCTGTAGGAGGCGTGACGCAACAACTCTGAACAAGTAAATTCTAAATATCTAGTGCAAGCAGTGATCCAGTTTAAAAAATGCAGTAAAACAAGGTTGTAATATACCTAGCCTGAGAGATACAGATCATATACTAGAGTATATTATGAAGATAAAAATTCCACTTAAACTTCAGCAGATCATTTCTGAACTTGGCTCGTAGGTCCAGAAATATCACTCCTAATGTATAGATCTATGATACTACTTCCAGCACTGTAGATTATCATGTTTCTTCTGTGTATTTCTAACTTGCTACATGAAACTCCAGTCTACATATATTAAAGCTGAAATAACTATTCTTTTCAAGCATCCTATTGACATCAACAAATGGTTCAGCTAAAGTACCTCGAGATTGCCTCTGAAAACAAAATCAGCACAAACCGTGATTATGTAGGAATCTAATTTACCTTTGTCAGTGCAGTTATCTACAGTCCTCATCCATCCTGCAAGCATTCCACCCCTTTAAGGCAGGATTCAATCTCCTAAACAAGGAGCTTGATTGGATCAAGTCGCCTCTACACTGTTCAGCCCCTCAGAGCTGCCTCCACATCCAATCTGTCACCACCCTGTAGCTGCTTTGGCTAGGCAGATTTACTTACAAGACCTAGGATGCTCCTTCAGATTAGGAGGAGACTCTTCCTCTGCTGTGCTCCAACTAGAATGGGGTTAGACAAGCCTCACACAACATCAATTACACCAGACAGATTTGTCACTGACGGTGCAGAATAAAGTTATTGCAAGCACTGCAGGAATCAAGAACCTAATTTTCTACTCAGTGTCTAGATCTGGATCCCTATTTTACCTTAACATGTTCTAGCAGAAAGAATTCATAATGTGCAGGAGCACTAATGATATAAAATCTCTTAAAAACCACTTTATTTTGCACAAGTTTTCATTTTAATTTGTCTACCAAATGTGTTAATTTAAGAATTATATGATTAATTATGGAAATTTTCTTCACCAAGCTGGTGTCAACACATTAATTTGTTGCCATGTCAATACTCCCTTTGCAATTTCCCATATGCAAACAATTCTTACAAAATCAAACACAAATATATTGGTTTTATTTGTCTTCAGCTAAAGTTGCCAGGTTATTCTAGAAGACAAGGTGACTTATGTTTCAGCATACTTAGTATGCAACTCGTACCACATGTGTTTCTCAGGTCTACATTTTTCCTGGCTGGATTTCTGTAAAATTAAGACTTGAGTTTCTCATTTAAGCTCCCCAACTCAGTTGGGCAAATTGTGATATAGACCCTTTGCCAGATTAATATTTTATTCTTTTGATAACCAGTATGGGAAAAAAAAATCTAGAAAAAGAAAACTTATTTATTACTCCAAAGGCAAAACAAATTCCTAACAAAATTTTCTAAACCTTACCTAACTGAACTTCAAATGGGATTTGTGCCACCTGTGGCCAGTGGAGAGTTCCCTATCCAGTGAAAACTGCCTACTTTGAATGCTCCAACAGCTTTGATCCTCCTTCTTTCCATAAAAGAAGTGCTAAAGGTTTGTGCTGCCATCCAGAAGCAGGCAGGAGAAATGGGCTGACAGAGCTCATCACATGAAGAACAAAGGGAGATACAAATTCCTCCATCTGGGAAGAAACAATCGCAGGTACCAGTGTATGCTGGGGAACCACCGGCAGGAAAACCACCCTGCAGAAAAGGCTCTGGAGGGCATAGTGGGCACCTTACTGAACACAAGCCAGAGATGCACCCTTGTGGCAAAGAAGGCTGGTGGCATTTGAGAGGCATTATGGGAGTGCTACCAGCAGGTCCTTGGAGGCGATTGTTCCGCTCCACTCAGCAGAGGTGATGCAACACCTGAGATACTGGGTCCAGTTGTGGGCTGCCCTTCATGTGAGGGACGTAATGGAAAATCTAGCATAGAGTTGTAAAGATGATGAAGGGACTGGAGCATCTCCTCTGTGAGGAAAAGCACAGAGCTGTGCATGTTCAGCCTGGAGAAAAGGAGCTTCAGCAGGGAATCTCATCAATGAATATGAATGCCTGAAGGGAAGGTGTACAGAAGATGAGCCAGGCTCTTTTCTGTGGCACCCAGAGACAGGGCCAGAAGCAATAGGCACAAACTGAAACACAGGAGGTACGGTCTGGACATCAGGAAAAAATTCTTATGTGAGAGGGACTAAGCAGGTTACCCAATGAAGTTGTAGCATGTCTCATACTTGGAGATATTCAAAAGTTGTCTACATACATTCTGGGCAAGCAGCTCTAGGGGATGCTGCTTGAACAGAGATGTTGGACCAGATGACCTCCAAAAGTCCCTTCCAACCTCAGCCATCCTATGATTCTGTGAAAAAGTCTCACTAACCTCTTCCCTCACTGCTCAGAATCCAAACTGGATTTCCATGTGCGGTTGTGACAAATTGATAGAGAGGTGAGATTAACAGAGTTTTTGCAGGACATAAAGTTCTGACTCCAGCTACTAAAGGAAAGAATGTATTATTAAAGAAAGTATAAGATTAATCTGTTTGGTGGATTAGATTTGGCTAAGCCAAACGTTCACCCAGTTTCTCATCCTCCTACTTACCTTCCAGTCAGCAGGATGAGGGAGAAAATAAGGACATTAAAGCAACACCCTTCCCCTATCTCCCTTGGCCCCATTCCCAGGCTGATTCCACATCTGCAGTTACCTCCGTCCCTTTCAAATTTTCTACCTTTCCTTCACCCTGAGCCACACAGGGGGATAGGATGTTTGGGTCAGACCCCAACAGCTCCTCTTAGCTACTCCTTCCTCATCACTCTTTGCTCCAGTGTGGGTTTTGCATGGGTTGCAGCTGCTTTAGGCCATGTCCACCTGCGTTGGCAAGGGGCTGCAGCCTGGATAACTGCTCTGCCATGGAGCACCTCCTCTTCTTCTGACCTCGTGTTCCCTCCTCCTTTCCTCGGGGCACTTTTTTGCCCTTTCTTAAATATGTTTTCCTCAAGGCATCAGCACCTCAGCTTCAGGCTTAGTCATGCCCAGCAGCTTCAATCTCTCCTCACAGGAGCCCCAACACAGGTCCTACTGCAGCCAGTGTGGCCTAATCTACATTATTTTAGATTTTACCCCTTTTCACCTCTAACTTTTCAATTATTGTTTTCATCAGAATTACTCCTGAACTGTGGCGCACTGTTGAACCCAGACATCAGGGTTTGTAGATGTCTGGTTCATTTGTTTCTCCTTTCTTTAACAATAGAAGTTCAAAGGCACAGAAGATAGAGTTACGGAATAGCTGTAAGCAACAAGGGACAGAAATAGCATTTACAAGGGGACAGTCTTACAGAGCTCAGACATCTGTCATGGTGCTATCTTAAGAAGCTAGGACAGATCGTCAGTGTGCAAGCCCAGAGCATCAGCACTGTGAACAGAACACAACAGAATGCTTTGGGTGGGAAGGGACCTTACAGACTGCCTAGTCCCAACCCTCCTACCACAGGGCAGGGACACCTTCCACTAAACCAGGTTGCTCAAAGCCCCATCCAACCTGGCGTTGAACACTTTCAGCGATGAAGCATCCACAACCTATTGGGCAACCTGTTCTAGTGCCCCACCCTCTCCCCAGTAAAGAATTTCTTCCTAATATCTCACCTAATCCTACCCTTATTATTAGAATACACTTCTAAGTATACAAGTAAGTCAGAAATAATCCTTTGCAGAAAAAAACCAACCCATTAGAAATGGATGTTATTTAACTGTACACCACAGGAGAAGAAAGGACAGTTCTCTGTTGCAGGAAGAGATTAATCCTTTAGAAATTGACAGCTATAATTACTAATTTCACTTCATAAGTAGTCTTGCAAAAGTCAATAGAACTATTTGCACAGGAAAATGAGCAGGTTTTGTTATTAAATCTCATTTGATTGTTCAGGTTTCACTCTTTTTTTTTTTTTTTATATCCATCAGTGTAATTTTTTTCCACCCAAAATGCAGAATTCCAGGGCTCAGAACATTCTACCAGTTACCAAAGTGATTAATCTGCTCTAGCAAGATTAACAATGAAGAAAAATCAAATAAGCACACTAGAAATAAGGACCTCTGTATGTGTCTATAGGTCCCTCTATTCATTTAATGATGAATGTTCTGTAAACAGATTATCCACCCCAGTGCAGAAGTCAAAGTTAGGCCTTCTTCCACACAGAGGGAACAGTGAAAACCAGGTAGGATACACAGCTATGCCACACTTGGAGGCGCAAGGATTTGAGTACTTATGTCAGTGACAGAACTTCTAGGGCAGAGAATTGAATTCCTTTTCTCATCCCCTAACAGTCCAGCAGTGAGATATTCTCCAAGGAGATGGGACTGAGAAAAGATGGAATTGAAATCCTTTTCCTTGAGAAAGTAGAACTAAGTCTTCTTCATCCAGGATGAATGCCTTACATGCAACATGGAATATACAAAGGAGGAAACCTAGCAGACAAAGCTTTAAATTATTTGACTTTCATTATTTGGAAGCACCTAATTAAGCACCTCTCTTCAGATCACAGTTTCCAAGTCAGCGGAGTTTCCAGGAAGGCAATTTAAGATACATATTGTTACACTGAAAATTTTGAACTTTGACATTATATAAAGGACTGTGTCAATCCTATTGCAGAAAATAGACACAAGGGTAAGCTCATAACACTTGCTGGCAGGACCATCTGAAAAGGTCCCTGGGGTTGGACCCTTAGGGGCAGCACGGGTCAGTGCTTCTCATCAAGCCCTGTGCTCTAAGCAGCATCTTGGTATCTCGCCCTCCTGCGCTGGGACAGCAGAGCTCCAAGACAACCAGGACCTTTCCCTGCAAGGACAGGTGAGGCTTTGAGGCTCTACAGCTATTTCAGTGGCCTCCTGTCCAGCCTGACTCCATATAATGCACCCAGCTGTCAAATGAAAGCTTCCTGATGAGTTTTGGATTCCACTGAAGTTTTTCCTAGAGGAAGGACATAATCACTACCTGTAAGCAACTTTTATTTTGAGGTGACAGGAACTGAATTGTTCATGTTAGAAACATGATCTTTAGTTTTTATGTTATGGATATCACTTGTCATATATTTTGAACTACCTAAGCAGTGCTTGTGCTTTTCAAGCATGTCTTGACAGTATTTAAATCAGACAATGAAATAAATATTGCTGCTGCCAAACAAGAGACTGGCCAGAAGTATAAGCTTAGATCAGCAAAACCTGAATTAATCACAAATCTCTGGCTCAGTTCCAAGACTCCTAGTGAAAGGCTAACTAGAAAATAACCTAAAACAGAGAGAAAGAAGGAAAACCTGATCAGTGTTGCTGGTTTATGCCTTGGGTTGGGGCCAGGGACTGATGCCTCCCCAGCTCCAGCTTCAGCCCTGGCGATGGCCCTGCTGGGAAGGAGGTGATACACACACAGCCCCTGTCCCCCAGCCACTGCCTGACAAACCATGTGTGTGGCTGTGGGATACTGCCAGGCTGCAGTTGGTGGCTCAGGAGAAGGAAACCACTGAGGAGAAGAAAGCCCCACCATGACTGTCACTGTCCCCCAGCTGAGGACAGCAGGATGCTGCCACTCTGTCACAACACGTTCCGCCCCCCTGCTCCAGGAGGCAGGAAGCTGCCAGCCTGCATTGGCCAAGCTGAATTGGAAGGATAGGCATGATACCCAAGGGAAAAGATCTGTATTTGTAAGCTTTTCTTATGTAAGCGTGTTAAAGGAATATATTTTTTAAAATTTTTTCAATCAATGTGGACCATGAGTGTCAGTATTTCTGCAACTGGACTGAAAAGAAATGTTTGGTGTATTTTGGTTAGACTTTTAAAGTATTCACCGGCATAATAATAAATGCTTAGTTCCATATACATATATATGTATGTATAATGTCTTTCCTTTTGGCAAAAAAGAAAAATAAACTTGAGTGCATCATCTGCTTCTTCTTGCTGGGGGGGGCGGGGGGGGGAGGTTCTGTTAGCTTTTGGCCTTTCTAAGGGATCTTATTTCATCTTCCTGACTGCTTCTGTGAAAAACACCTTCATGAGGGCAGTGGTCTATTACAGGGACCAGACACAAAGACCTGAGTCTAAATAAATTACCTGTAACTACTTGGGAAGGGTCCAAAAGAAGCAGGAATTGAACTGAGCTCATGTCTGCATTCAACATAAATTCACCCTAACTGTCAGAGCAGTACTTCTCCACAGTACTTTGCGTCCCTGGGGTTTCCAAGGTACTATACCTATTAAATCTGTGTGTTAATTATTCCTTAAATTCTGGGTTCATTTTCTTGATCTTTGATACACAGTAGTTATTCTACAAGACATGGAAACAGTCTAAGTACAGAACCAGGTTAGAGAAGAAAACTCATATTTGATTCACTGTAAGTGAATCATAAGGCAGAACACAGTTACATGGCTCAGTGTATTTTCCAGCTTAAAAAACAGCACCTTCAGCAACATAATGCCTGTGAAATTGTCCCCTATATCAATTTGGTTATAAAAAAAGTGTGTCCTAATGAATCACTGGGACTTTTTACAGTACATTGTACTTGATAGCCATAAAGCTCTTAAGGGCTGTGATCTACCAGTAAAACCCCACAATGAAAATAATCTTTCCCTTAGATTAATTCATAATGAAACTCTTCTATTTTGACATTTTGTAGTAATTTTGATACCTGGAATTGGGAACTAACTGAAATTTTCTCAGAGGCCACAAATTTCCATTACAGAGACAAATTTTCAAGAACAGTAATGAGTCCTTGGCATTTAGTTCAATCACATTTTAGTATGATTGGACATGCTCTGAGAGAAGAAAAGTATCATTTTACCCTCCTCAGCTGGAAGAAAAATGACAAAGGAGAAAGCTGCAGAAGAAGCCTACAATGCCAGCTTTGTCAAGGAAAATTTACATCTCTACAGTTTTAAAGGAAAAGGCTTTCTGCATTCTTCCATTTCTGACTTTCATGTCTGAGCTGGCAATTTGCCTGAAGGACTGATCCTCTGACAGAATTATTGTCAGGGAGGTCAGCTGTAAATTTCAATCAGTCAGTACAGGGCACAAGGAAAACATTGTCAGGAGTATTTTCCTGCAACTTGGCATCAGATATAAACACCAAATGTATGGCTCTAAGCATAAATCTTCAAATAATAATTCACCCTGAAAATCAATAATTTTAAATACTGACTACAATCTGCTACTTATATACAAAATCTCCACTGACAGAAATGCTTTTCTGTTCTGTGGAGAAAAATTTGGCCACACTTACTGGAGCTGATGAACATCTCAGAAAAGAGAAAGCAAACACTACTTTATTACAGATATTAGAGCCTGGGAATTACTGGGATAATCACTTGCTAAGCAGTAAATTAAGAGGAACCATGACTGTAGACATAAGAATTACATTGGAGATCCATATAAATTATATCTAAAATAAGACTAAATTACAACATTTGCATCCAATTTTTGCTGTTGCCAGTTCATAGATTTTAATAATGGGGCTTTATCTTAAAACTTTAGATTTGTTACTGTCTGAAGACATCGAACTTCACCACCAATTTGAATTAAGTTTAAAAAGCCAAGCCAGGGGGAAAACAAAACAAAATAAACAACCAAACGAAACAAAAACAGCCAAAAAACCAAAACCACAAAAAACTAACAAACAACAAAACAAAACAAAAAAACGCAACAAACACACTTTATATTCCTGACCCTTCTGCTTACAGGGAGAAGCTTGAAAATGGGCCACAAAGGCAGAAGGGTCAAAAGGATATTGTCAGAGGGCATGTATCCTGACACATCTAAAAGTATCATCGTAAGTAACTCAGTACAAACCTCATGTCATAATTTTCTGAGTCCTGATTGGGTATTAAAAGGTGAGTCCTATTCTGCTTTCTGCAAGTTTCCAAACCCCTTCAGTGCCAAACACTGTGTGCTGCCTGAGCTGGGACCTTGGTTCAACCACACAGGGTCATCTCTGTGCCCCTTTGAGAGGACACAACCTCAAACAAGAGAAGCGGTATTGACAATTCTGGTTTACGTTGGGTGAGAAATTGTTACCAAACTTTCTAGCACAAGCCCCCATTAGAGGCAGTAGTATATCCCTCTGACCCCTGTAACCTTGAGGCTACAGCCATCATCTTTTGGCTGCTTATGCACATTCCCACTCCAAGACTGAAAAGGCAAGCAGTTCGGGTAGAAAGCCAAAGGCAGCACATGTAAATCCTCACAGGTTCAAACACAGCCCTCCCAGTGCAAGGGAGCTCAGAATCAGGTTCACATAAGGTCTGGATGTCAGCGTTTGAAAAGTTCTCACAGTTTTCATATGGGTTCCCATGGTGCTGTAGTGAACTTCAGTCCTGCTCTGCTGACACAAACTCAAGTCTTATGTTCGCAGGATAAACAAAGTGTTTTTCACTTCTACTTACCACTTAAGACAAAAATAACTTCTGCGGTTCATTCTGTCCTCTGGCTACAAAGGTCTTGTGCTCCTTGATGGTTTGAGAATTCAGAAAACAAACTGAAATGGAAAGACTGTTGCTATCGCAATAAAAGGTCTTTTACATCCTCTGCTGTTTTCTAAGAAATAATCAGCTATTAATGGATGTGTACAAGAGCTAGGACAACAGCTCCAAACCTAAGTTTCTCTATACCAACAAAAAATGTGCAGAGAGGATGGCAAAAAGGAGATACTTTCTTTAAGGATTGTCTTCCTCCTTCAGGTCTGGGGACATAGAGCGGACTTTGCAGTACTGGGCAGGATCTTTAACAGGCCAAAGACTTGGAATGAAATTATGCCCTTTCTTCCACTTTGGTCCTCCTGTAGACATGAAACCTTATTAAGACACAATTGAAATGTATTATATAACTATTAGTAATAAAAATTCATCTAGGGAAGGAAAAAAAAGATTTTATTAAGTGTGTTAGCAAATATTCCCACCAACAACATATTTCTATGGAGAGCATAAACTGCAGGGTCCTCATGTAAGTTCTCCCAACCCCTCCTGCCTACACTCCAAGTGCATCCCCTGAGTGCCCGGTCCAAGCTGTTCAGGAGATAGACACACATTATCTCTTCCTTTCCTAGGGTTCTTATTTGAAACAGGCTGCAGCAGCAGGTACATCAAGGAGAAGGGTGCTGTTGTTGTTTTTTGCTTATTTTTTTTTTCCCTTTAAGAAAATTAAAAAGGAGTTTTTGCCATTCCCAGAAAACACAAAGAAAGGGGAAGAGCTGGTACCTCTCCCATCAGGAGGAGCTAGTGGGGGGACAGAGAGGTCCCAAATAATTACAGTCTCATGCTGAATCCCAGCCTCAGGACATCTTTTAAGTGGAACAGGTATCCATTTTTTTACAGCAGGGTGCTATGGATTGCTAGTGACAGTATTGCTATACGCAGTACTTGAATTAGGAACTAGAAACAAATTAAACTGCTTCTCTCTTTGTGCAACAGAGTTAATGAAAGTCACTGAAAAAAGTTATCACAAAGCAGGCAAATTTTTCTGAAGAATGCTTTCCCTGTGCTTGCAAGGTGAAAGCAAGCTTGGTAACAAAAAAATACTTGTATTATTTTCTTGTTGCTAAGGGGTTTAATCATTAAAGTTTTGCTAATAAAGTCCACTTCAAATATCTGATTAGCTTCTTAATAAATCTACTAAAGGACTAATTTATCACAGTGCCATTCTGCCACTTGGCCAGGGGACAACAGGAGACAAAAAATTTCAGTGAACAACAGGAAAAATCTGCAGCACTGACTCCTTCTTTTTTCCTTTGCATCACTATAAAGATGACTTCATGTATTTTGAATGAGGTTAATTTTAAACAATTTTCTCTCTTCTTTTTCACCTTAAGTGATTGTGGCAGGGTTAAATCCTAAAGGACAAGATGAGGTTTTGCTGTTAAACTTCTACCGCAGCATTCAGGCAGTCAGGGGTGCACAGGCTGTGATTTACACTTAATGGGACACCTGAAAAATGGTTAGTTCTAATCAAATATGACTTGGAGAAAGGAATGAATCGTGCCTACTGTGTTCATTCCTCCTTCAGCAGTAAGTAAACAGATCAGACAGAAAGAGAGATAGGCTATACCTAGGCAGGATATACCTATATTGAAAAGTAGCTCTGTGCACCAGGATAGATTTGTAGAATCCCTACAATTCAAACTTTTAGAATTTTAATTATTTAGTGCTGAGAACATAGGTGTCTCCAGTACTGGAATTTTGAAGGTTTTCATTCAGTCTGCTTCTAATGTGGTCAACTGAGTGAACACTTCCTCGTGGCTGGAGCACACATTAGATTTCATTTCAGTTAACAAGGGCCAAAACTTCTCCACAGTGCAACTCCAAGCCTGGTAAGCAGGAACTTAACACATTTGGATTCATATCCAACGTCTGTTCCTAGTTTGAACTCAGATATTAATGTAGTTGCTGCCTTTGAGCCTCTCAACTAAGAGATTCTGGCATTCATGGGAGTTTTTGGGCCATCTCCATGGCATAGCCAAAGCACCTTTCTCTTTGGAATCTAGCCTTCCGACAGTGGTGGGATTAAGGGTCATTAAAAAAATCATGCTTGCAAAGATTACAGGTGGGTTTCTGCATCTGTGCAACACATTATGTTCCTGAAAGAGAGAACTTACAGCCAGAGCTACCGGATTGCAATGCACAGGTATGAAGAAATAGCTGCACCCAGGGTTCTGGAAATCTAGGATGTTATTTTAGACACTGAAATAAATAAATTGAGTATTTAAATGTCTCACATTAATACTACTTTGGGAAAGTTATGAAGCAGATATGGCTGAGAAAATTAGCCATTGCAAAGTTTAAATAAACAATTAGACTGTAAACACAATCTCAATATTTTTTTAAATACCAGAAAATATAAAGACAAAGAAAACATTTTAAAAATTAAGTAAAAGGTTCTGAAGTTAGAAAAAAATTGTGTCATCTGTAGTGTTTCTATGTCTGTTCTGAAAAAAAAGGACAGCAGATATTTTTAAAGACTACCTTAAGAAGAACTTTCTAGCTGCCTTTTTTTTTAATTTCTAAGATAATAGGAAAACAAAAATAATAAAAAAAAAAAAAGCTGCCCACACCCAGGGATTTAAGCATAAGGTATCGCTTTATTGGACTGAAGTGCTGGTCCTTGTATCTGAAATATATTTTTCTGCACCAAAATCTGGGCCTCAGCATTCAGTGACAGGTTATTTAAATCACAAAAATTAAATTAAATATTTTTACTTCTGCAATTTTACATTGCCTGTCGTTTCCTATTTCTGTCCACACCACTTGCCTCCTACATGCTGTGCATCTTGCTTTTAAATCCTCCTGAAAAGTTCCAATTAATTTATTCATCGTTGGTAGTGCTGTGTATATCTTCAGGTTTAAAATGCATGAAGACTGAAAATTTGAATTTGAATTTGCCTTAATCTTGTCATCTTTGGATCTTATAATCAAACTACAGAGTAAAGATATAATCAGATTTTCTCTAGCTTCAGTGGACAGGTAGTCTTGATTGTAGGAGTGTTGCCCTACAGAGAAAACTACTTCTCTCTGAGAGAAGACGCCTACACTTGTGTCCATTGGTAATGCCCCATCTTCTTTTCTCTTCCCCCTAATAATTGTCACAAAAGTGATGGTGTCTCTGACAACATCTTTCCACGCACAGTTGCTACAGAATTTGGGTTATATAGCACAGGATTTGTTGCAGAAATGTAAATCAGTTTGGCTTCCCTGACATGCCCAAAAAGATAAAGAATATAAATCAGAGGTTACCACATCTGAGTTTCAAGCATTTTCATGTATTTCATCCATCTTTTTATCCATAGCAAACAGTGGAATTTTGGCTACAGGCCATCAAGAATGGAAAAAGGGAACATCTCTAGGAAATAATCTAACTGACCCTTGCAGCAGAAGATAGATAAGACGACCTCTCAAATTTTCTTCCAGAACACATTCTGTGGTCATTACAGTTTTGCACTGAATACTCAGTTCTGGGAAAATTGCCATTATTGTGATTCTATCAATACATGCCCATGGGAAGTTTAATCATTAGTCAACTATGATTCTATGATTCAGTAATCCACAACTTGCGTCCTTAGCAGTTGGAGAGGGATAGGTCAGAATTTCTTCTGCTCTTTAGAAGGTATTTGAAAGAGGAAGCCAAAATCACCACATTTTATTGAATTGACTATTTTGGCACTTTTTTAAGAGATATGTTGCCTAGATCAATAGCTTAAAAAGAGGCTACTTACAGTTATGAAAACATATACATGTGCAAATATTTCTTCTTGACTTCAGTGATACAGTGTCCCATTTGGAATTTATGAACACCTTATACATCAAATTTTTGTTCATGAGAAGGCTTAAGAAAAGTATCAATGCTTACATTTTCTCATTAAAAGAATAAAAGGAGAAAAGAACAAAGCTATATTAAAAAACCTTATCACCATGGTAACTAAACACAAGCTAATTTTGTAACCAAATCTTGCTGGGAGGACAGAATAGATCATTATCTCTATATCACTTAATCAGATATTAAGAAAACCCCCAATAAATTATTTCTCAAAAAATAATTATTACCTGAATACAGAATTCTAAAAAAAGTCATGAAAAGACATAGTTTCAGACACGTTTATATGATATCAAAAATTTTCAGATAAGTACCTTTGTTTTAAAATTTTTAGAGGCTATTGGCAGAGAAGAAAACATGTGAAATTAATGATTACTTTGCTTCCAAAGAAGAGTGTAATGTCAAAAGGCTACCTACCTGTGCTATTGAAAATATTCCCCCAAAGTTTTCTAGAGAGGATCAAAATTGTACCCAGCCTTTTGCACTGAGAAAAAAGTAGATGTGTCTGACTGGCAGAAGTGCACAAGGAGTGATGAGCTGCTCACCTTACCTACACACCACCTACCTGTGCTCCAAACACATGAGAATTTACAGGCGATGGGAATTTTTTAAAATGCCACAGAGTGCAAACACCTCACATCAGTAAAGGGGCAAAAAAGATCCATCAGACTAATTACTACCAGCAGGCAAGAAAGAAACATCAGATTAATTTCTTTGTCCATTTAGGATTTGACCTTTCAGCTGAAGCTACCAACAAAGGTTTCCATCTAATGGCAGTTTTGGTGGCAGGTTCTGCATCATGCCCATCCATCTACAGCCTTCTAACACTTGCATCTTCCCAATAACCTACTTCATTATCAGGACCTGGATTTCACTGAGCAACACATTTTTGAGTTAATACCGTGCAACCCTCACAGAAAGCCTGGACTTCTCTACTTCACTATAATACATTGCCTGCTGTCCTGTACTTTATGGAGCAAAATATTAATGTGCAGTATAACAAATTCCCTCCTAAAATAAATTAGTTTAGTGATCATCACTTTGTGGCACACTGCAAATGTCACTATTCCTTTTTGAAGATTCAATCTGCTATTTAATATGCAGAGTCTCTTTTTTAGTTCTGGTACTGACCAAGCTATTCTGAATGAAAATGGGTTTTTTGGGGCTTGGGTTGTTTTTTGGTGGTTTTTTTTTTTTTTTTCGTTGTTTGTTTGTGGGGGTATGTTTGTTTTTGGTTTTAATAATTTTTTGTATGGTCCCATCAGGCCTACTAGAACAGAAATAAGTTACATATCTTACATTATAACAAGTATGCATTACTTTCAACTCCTGATAAAAGCCCATTAAAACATTTCTCAATAGCACTGTCAGCAAGTTTCCTTTCAATACTTCCTAACAGCCAGCTAATTATACACTATGTCAGATGCTGGACCCTTTCCTTCCTCAGGCTTGTTGTAGGATTGCCTTCATTTTAACTTCATGTAACTTCTTATGTGGTCAGATGGCATTTCCACTTACCAATGAATATTTCAGTATTTTATATTAAGTATTCATTGGAGCAGGAAATCAAGAAATGCTGTTTTGCTTCCCTAACAGGTACCCCAACTACTGACCTGTACAGCCCCAGTCTTTTCTACTTTCTGTTTTTCACTTAATGAATTTTTAAGTAGTGTGTACAAAGCAGATTTATTACAAGACAGTAAAACTTAAGGACTGGTGGAAAATCTTCATAGTCCCTGATTCTTGAATCAATGGTCTCTAAAAGAAGAAGAGGCGGGGGGGAGGGGATATGCACTTAATCACATTAAATGACATCTGAATGTGTTTTGGGACTTCTGTGCTCCAAAAGCAAATGTCTATCTTGTCAATTCTGCCACCACTCTTATATGTTAGAAACTAAGTGATTTGAAGGTACCAGTTTAGGCAATGATGAGAAAAATTTAGTTGCAGAGTCAGGTTCAGTGGCTGCAAGCCTAATGGATATTCTGTGAATTTTATTGGGAGCTAAGTGCTACCCTGAATCACTTGGAGGACCATGTGAGTACATCATCTTTTTGATGTATCCACAACAGGGTATCCAGGCTACAGGATTTATCCGATTGCTACAGAGATTTTCTGTTTCTTAAACAACCTCAGCATGAAAGTCACCCTTAGGACCTCTGAGGAATTAATTTTCCACATTTCACTCATTCTTTTATGGGTGATTTCCAACTCTAGATGAAGTGCAAGTGAGTTAAGACTAAGGAAATATACTGAGCTCTTGAATGAAAAAGATTTTTCTCTGGGTTTAATTATTTCTAATTTTGATGACGAAAATAACATCAAGTGAAGCATGTTAAGAATTCAAAACCATTTAGTGAGAACGTGCTGTCATAATTCAATTCCATGCTGTCCATGAAACAATCAACTCACTTTACAATAGCAAGTTATTTTAGCACAACATTTCAGTAGTTCTGTGACAATCTCCAAAAAGTAATAAACATCTTGAAGCAAATTTCATTAAGATTTTGTTCTGAAAAAAGTGCAAAAATGAAAAAAAGCTCTGAGAAGACAGGCTCATTGAAGTATCAATGACATTAAGAAAAGGAGGATATGAATTTCTTCTCTCACTGCAGCCTCACCTCCATGGATAAGGGGAAAACAACACAGGCAGGATAGGAAACACTCCAATTTTCCTTATTGTACAACTGAAACACAGGGCTGGGAGAGAGGGAGACTATCCAGAATCAAACCTATCCTGCATATTATAAGGGACTGTATGATAAGAAGACAGTAAGTGAGTAAACAAGTTTGATTTTACAAACAGAAGAGGAAACACCCATGGATTCACCACACAAATCTACTGAGACCTAACACAGGACTGAGTAAGTGATAGTTATGCCAAAAGCCTACTTAGTTGCCTGACTGCCATAAGGATAACAACTATGGAGAGCTAAAATTTCATGGACAGATGATTATGGAAAAGCCTTCACATATTTGAAGCAACAGATCTCTAAGAAGTCAGTCCAGCTTTGCACTACTTATTGCCAAGAGGCAGGCCTCTTCAAAAGAGAAAGACAATGAACACCTTATTCTCTACCTCTGCACAAAACCAGGCACTTGGGAAGCATCTTTGCATCAACAGAAAAGATGGCAGTAGCAATGAAAGAGGCAAAAGGGCTCTGATTAAAGCACACTCACTGGGTAAACAATTTCAACAAAAAATTGACCTTTTCCTGTCTGAACAACAGACAAAGCAAGAACATGCATCCCGAATGCAGATATATGGCACTTAATGTCATTTGCTTTAAGAGGAAAAGGAAAAAAAAACAATATGACATACCATTGCTCCCTAGAAATCAAAAAGAACTGGGTCTGGAAAGGAAGTTAGAGGTCTAAGCAAGATTAAGGGAAGTGAAGAGAGATGGCCATCCGGCAAATTCAGTTCTTAGCTTCTGTATGAAAAGGATTAAATGGTGTCTCATCAGCTCAGAGCAGCCATGCCTGGAACACCTGATTAGCCTGGCTGGAACAAATAGCATCCAGAAAGAAATGTGATAAGGAAGAAGTCTTGCAAAAAAGAACTTGACACTGTATGCTCTAGTCTTTCTTTCCTTGGATGCAGAGGCAAACTCGCCCTTCGTTAAGCGAGAAACTTGAAAAAATATAAAGGGCAACCTCTCCATGCTCAGGTAGAAGAAAATATTTATCATGCCACAAATTCCTCTACTTTTGGCAGTCAAGGACTGGATAGGTTCTCCTGGATCAATATAAGTCTTCTATTGTACATTGTGAGTAGCTCTAAGAATATGGCTCTTCTTTTAGAACACCATACATTTTAATTTTAAAAACTCCACTTGTGGATTATACGTGCTGTTTTAGGCTGAAGACGTTAATGGATTCGTAAAGTTAACACTGCAGTTAATCTATTCCTACAAACAATTTAAAAAATAGTACAGCCATCTTTTAAAATGTTCATCCAATTAAGGTCTTTATTTATTGCTGTTGGTTAAGTTGCGTAGTTTCTAAATTATTAAGTCCTATAGTTCTAAATTATTCCTTTGTCTAACTCGCAGCCTAAAAGTCATTTTAATGTTCTCAAAGTTTTAAGTGACTGAAAGACCTTTCTCATTCCCTTTCCTATTCAGGTCTAACAGCACCTCCAAAAAAGTAAGCAAACAATCCTCATAGAAAAGAGTGTTTATTACAGCTTTTTTTTTTTTTTTTAATATTTCTGTACACATAGGAAAAAAATCTATTTTACTTCTGAAAAATGTAATTAATGGAAAGGAATTTTTCTTTCTGGCATCTTCCTTATCTGAACCATCCAGGTATTCCTAAAAGTTTACACACACAAAGGCAAGCAAAGATTTTTTTTTTCTTTTTTATATCAGTAAACAGAATGTTAAGACAGAAAATGGAGATGAAGGAAGATTTATGATATACCAGAATGTGCAAATGCTTCGGATCTTTCTGCTTCTGTACTTTTGAATAGAAAATACTTCTACAAGTGCTGCAATTAATGCTAGAATTTATGTAGATGAGATTATGGGACAAAGAGAAAGCATTCAAAGGTTGATAGCTTATAGTGGTGGCATCACCTTTCTTCCTCAGGATAGCTCAGAGTTGTGTGCCAGGGCTTGAATCTTCCTTCTAATTACTTCCTGACCCAGTGAACAAAACACATTGGTCACACACCCAAGTCTTTCATGCTGTGATTTACTCTTCTTTGCAGCACTATGCTGGGCCATTAGACAAATCATCCATAGCACTTTCTAAGACCATGAGTCAATGAGTTGGATTACAGCCAATTCAGGAAAGTCCTGTTAAAGCTGGCTGCCAAAAGTTATTCAGCAGAGGTCTTGAATTTCTAAAATTATCAGGACCAAAATTTAAAGGTTCCACATAATTTGCAATGGCCTTTGGTACCCTTTTGGAGAGCAACAACAAAAAAATTACACTTTTAAAATAACCCTTATATTAAATGTTTGCTACATATAAGGTATCTCCCTTTTCACAGGCCCTTCTGGATGCCAGTGTCCTGAGGGCATCAGGCCCAGCATCGCCAGCCAGGCAAGGGAGGAAATTGTCCTGCTCTGCTCTGAGCTGGGGCAGCCTCACCTCGAGTGTTGGGGGCAGCTTTGCGCACCACAAAATAAGAAAGATGTTAAACTGTTAGAGAGTGTCCAAAGGAGGGCACAAAGATGGTGAAGGGCCTTGAGGGGAGGCCGTGTGAGGAGCAGCTGAGGGCACTGGGTCTGTTCAGCCTGGAGGAGACTGAGGGGAGAACTCACTGCAGTTACAGCTTCCTCATGAGGGGAAGAGGAGGGGAGGCACTGATCTCTTCTCTGCGGTGACCAGTGACAAGACACGAGGGAATGGCCTGAAGTTGTGTCAGGGAAGATTTAGTCTAGGTATCAGAAAAGGATCTTTACCCAGAGGGTGGTTGGGCACTGGAACAGGCTCCCCAGGGAAGTGGTCACAGCTCCAAGCCTGACAGAGTTCAAGATGCTTTTGGCCAAAGCTCTTGGGCACAGAGTGTGACTCTTGGGAATGGTCCTGTACAGAGCCAGAAGTTGGAGTCAATAATCCTTGTGGGTGTCTTCCAACTCAGCATATTCCGTGATTCGTGACAAAATTTACCATTTTTACTTGCAAACAAGACCATCTGCAACTCTAGATATAGCTAATCTTCACTTTTTTCGGCCTGTTTCATTGCCATTGGGGCAGGGAAGGAGACATGCCTGCATAAACTACTAAGGCTATAAAAGGAAATCTTGGTTCATTTAGTGTGGCTTGATCCTTGCAAGTGCTCAAATAGTCTTTTGAAAAGAGAACTGATGAATTTATTATATGCATACCACTTACTGCAATCAAAAAAAAAAAAAATCCAGGCCTCCTAAAGTCTCATGTGATATTCAGTAAAAAGAAGAACTAGTTCTCCAAAGTCAATACTATTCTTAACATTCAGAAGTTCTGCTGCAATGATGGAGATATGAAGTATGGCTGTAGGCACAAAGAGCCAAACCTGCGATAGAAAAGCAAAGCTAGCCTATTCTT
>VXBU01006949.1:422215-437334 GCA_013400315.1 Bombycilla garrulus | reverse complement strand
TTTTAATCTAAGCAGTAGTTTAGACTGAAATGATACTCTCAATAGAAAAGGAAGTGCTGGGGAGAATTTTTTAATCAGTATTCAGGTGGAGTTCTTCAGCATGACAATAGTGCTCTCACACATGGCTTCTAAGGAGCTGTTACAAATAGATTTTGCAAGGTACCACATTTTTGTATCACTTCTTCTGAATACCTTAAAAACCCAGCTGTATCATTAATACCTCAGTCTAAAGCCTAGGATAATCTTTAACAATAAAGGATATGAAGAAGGGAAGAATAAATCATTTAAATAACAAATGTGTTGTTCAGTAATGAGCAAATATATGGGGGTTTGTGCTTAATTTCACTTGAAAATACAAGTCCCCATGGTGTGAGACTGAGCAATATTGGAGCAGAAACCATCTGTCAGTGCTACAGGAATCCCAAGAGATGTAGATCATGATTGAACTCCATTATTGCTGACATTTAACAAAGCCATTAAAAGAGAGTGCTCTCATTCCTACCACTTACAGTCAACTATTGAGTAAATCTAGTTAAGGTGAAGAGTACAAACTTGGAACCAGATGAGGACAGGAAGGTTGTAGGGGCATTCAGGCCAGCATGAAGCACTTGTAATGGCTAACAGAAACAGGAATACATCTATATGCCTGCATGTATGTGTAAATGCTACTATAGGCACACACAAGCAACAAGACACTTGTCATGATTACTCGACAGCGAGCCATGGGTTCCTCACTTCTTTCATCAAGGTCAGTAAGGGAAGATTGACTTTGAGCAGGAAGACTTTAGCCCCTAAGGAGACCTTGTATCTCAAGCAGATGATAAAACACGAGACTGAACAGATGATGAATCAAGCCAGAAGTGAGAACTGACAGAGAACATGAGTAAACAAAACAAAGGAATCTTCAAGAGCCTTAGTGCTATGTAGAAAAGGGTGAGATACATTTAAAAAAAGTAATTTCCAGTTTGTGCCCACTGTCTCTGGTCTGGCGACTGGGCACACTGGAAAGAGCCTTCCTCTGTCATTTTTGCAGCCTCCTGTCAGGTATTTCTAAACATTGATGAGATCCTCCTGAACCTTCTCTTCTCCAGGCTGGACAGTCCTAGCTCTGTCAGTCCTTTCTCATTTATAAAGTGTCCCAGTCTGTTACACATTTCTGTGGGCCTTCAGCCATGTGGCCACTTCAATCATTAGTGTTTCAGTTTTCCATTACTCTTTTGCAAATACTGGGATCTTTGTCTCTATCTTTTCGAAAACTGAACCTTTTCAGGCAGTGAAATTGCGATGCTATTTTCCTGTTAGCAGATCAAGGAAAATTATCTTCAATTACAGATGTTCTGATGATTTCTGGTCTTGTGATGTACAACATCCTTCCCAAACGGATTTGAAATTGGCTAGAGAATAAAATTATTCCACACTCTTCATACTTCAAAGCTTTGTCCAAAGCCCACTGCATACACATGACCTCAAGCACATTTGATTTCCTCGTTCTATGAGAAGGAGCTGCGGTTTACTTTTGCATCTAGAAACTAGAGCAGAAACAGCTGCTGGGAGTTGCATTTCATTTGCAGCCCATTCCTGCACAAACTCTGTGTAGAATAATGCTGGATGACATTTTAAGATCAATGTGAATCTTTGAATCAGAGCAGAGCTTTCAGGAAAAGAACGGACACTCAGGAGACACAAAAGCCAGGCTTATTTTCTCTTTTCATAGTGATACTTTTGTATTGTCATTACACATCTTAAGATTAATGAAGCTGGCCTGTTTTCCTGACCCTTCAGCTTATATTTTCTGGAGTCAAAACATTAGCTTCCTTCCTCTTTAAATAAACTGGGATTACAAAAAGAAACTAAAGATTTTTAGAATTATAAAATAGTTTTCTGCTGCTCATGAACTCCTGCAGTAACAGGAACCAAGCACATTTGACAGCTTTTCAGTATTATGTATTTCACTTGAGAGCAAAAATTTTAGTTTTAACATCCCTTGAAACAAAGCAACTAATACTTGTCTTCAAAGTGAATCTTCATAGGGCAATAAGGAAAATTTAAGGAGAATGTTATTAATCATCTTGCACAAATACATCAAAAAGGCTCAAGGAAGAGAAATTACAAAGAAAGTGCTGTGTATATGCCATGGCTTTGAAAGGAATATTAGATCTTCATTTGCAGTAATAAAATTCCATACAAATAGAAGAAAATTTGACAAGTACTGTTTTTCACCCCTCATCACTTTTGCAACTCAGAAAAGAGTAAAATTGCTCTGCAGCATTGAACAGCACTTAAGACACAGGAATGGTCAGGCTGCTGGCAAAACAGGCTTCATTTTGTCTGGTATTTAATTTCTGTACTGCTGGTCCTGATCCTTCAGTAAATGATGCTCCAAAATTAGCACTGGGAGCTACAACAAAAGGATGTGGCCACTCCTCTGTTTCTTCACAAACTAGCAAAAGCCTTAATGGTGCAGTCCAGAGAATTAAGTCATTATATTCAAACATTCCATCACCCAGTACCTGGTGTGGATTTACCCGGGCTTGAATTACATACTTCTGATCCTTGCATATTGAATAGGGGCAGTAAATTAAGAATGGAACACACAGCTGGCTTGCTTTCTATTTAGGATCAAGGCAGGTATCCGTAAGTAGTGCCAAAGTCAGTCATATGCAACATATAATTTCTTCCTGAAATCTTAGGGTGCCTGTGGGAAACAGTTTCAGAACCTGACACACTTTAAGACATATAAAAAGGTTTTAGCTACAGCAACCTAGGGCAAAAGAGAAAGTATTCATGTCAGCATCATAAGGTAATAAATTAATTCAGGCAGGATACAACAGACATGGTGTCAGTTCTTTCCTCAGACTTCTCCCACCTCCTCAGCAGTTCTCTAAGCACAGCACAACTGTGTAACTGTGGAAGGGTAAAGGGAGAAACACTTTTTGTCCATCCTGTTAGCAGTAAGACACCATGCAGCAAAATGTTACAATAAAGAAAGATAAAAATATAGCTAAAAGGCACCTGTAAGCCTCACAAATTCTTGGAGCCTGACCCCAGAGAAGCTCAGAACAGTTCAAACACCAACTGTCTCACCCCACACGTGAAATGGCCAAAGGATGCTTTACTGCCAGCACAAGTTCTATCACACAGTCATTGCACAGTACATTCTATCGACAGCCAGCTAAATATGCTTGCGCCAGCCCCTTTAAGTCCTTCATAGGTATCAGACCTCTCAGGAATGAATATGTCATTTTTATCATTAACTTCAGAAATAAATGATGCAAATAGACTACTTTTCCAGTTTGGATCTGAAGTACACGACCAATTGGATTTGTGACTAAAAGAGAACAGATTACTCCCCCGTGCTGTGGCTGTGCTGTGCCATGCTTGCAGAGCACCCAGGCTATCTCTGCTCCTCATGCTCCTCCCCACTGAGTAGGTTGGGGGTGAGGCAGGAATTTGGGAGGAGACAGACAGGACAGCTGACCCCAACTGCCAAAAGGGATATTTCACACCATATGACATTGTGATTAACAATAAAAAAATGGGCAAAGAGAAGGAGGTAGCAGGAATTAGGACACTCCCAGTTATGGCTTTTGTCTTTACAAGTAACCATTACATATGATGGAGCTCTGCTGTCCAGGAAGCTCCTGAACATCTGCCTGCTGATAGGAAGCAGTGAATAAATTCCTTATTTTGCTTTATTTGGATGCACAGATTGTTTCACTTATTAAACTCGCTTCATCTCAAGCTACAAGTTTTCCTGGTTTTGCTCCTCTGATTCTCTCCTCCATCCTGCTGGGGGGCATAGGGAGAGGGGAAAGAAAGTGGGCAGGCACCCAGGTGGGTGCTCAGCTGCTGGCCCTGCTCAGCCCACTGAGGCTAGGCCAGCAAGTCTGGTATTTACATATTTACCATCAGTGGCCATGGGCACTACTGAAACAGGAAAGAGTACACCTCTCCTTCAGCACTACTGAAACAGGAAAGTGTACACCTGTCCTTCAATAGCTATTAGCTTTGATACAGCTGAGTAACTTCAGATAGCAGAGGCTGAAATGCTGGCTAAGACTGCCACCAGCCTGAAAGACAGAGCACACAACTGGGGCAGCTGAGGACAAGGCTATGGTGAAAGTTAGACCAAAAGGAAAGCCAAACCCAAATGTTCCAGGTAAGGTCTTCACCTACAATCATACCCAGTCGGTATCATCATGCATCTTTCTCCAATTACTATTACTCATGTGTAAGAAGTAGATGAATCTGCTTAGCCTGTAAATCAATTAAATATCAAACAGCTACACTGGATTGCCATTGTGTCCAAACCAATAAAACTAGAGGATATCAAGGGAGGGAAAAGAAAAATCAAAAACCTGAGCCCCTCATCATGATATAGGGTCTACTTTAGAGCACCAAACCATGAAGACCAGACAAGTCAAGGTTTTGGGGTTTTTTAATACCTATTGAAAAACTGAAGTGCTCAACATAGTGATACTTCAGTATCTAGATCTCCATTGTGGAAACAAGTACAATACAATAAGGAATCTTCATCAATGTGTTCAGAGTAAAAAATAGTGGACTACCTCTACCAAGCTAGAGAAAAGAAAAATATTTTCCTATAGTTCATCCATATAAATTAGAAAAGTTAGTTGAAAAGATGACAGTAAGAGGCAAACTTGTACACAAGTGACTGTGGGATAATATGAATGCATCTTTAGTTAGGCAAGAAAGGAAGAGCACAGATTTTAATAACATAGCTTTCAAGACAAACTTGCTGGCTAGGATAGCTAGGAGACAAGGATGTGGTGGGGTGATAGACATTTTTCCAGCTACTACAGAATGACAGTTAAAATACAGGAAGAAAAAAAAAAAAAAAGAGAATGCCTTAGCAAAGGACAAGAATTCATGAGCTGTTCAGCAGCTTGAAACTTGAAAAAAAATCAGTACATGAAATAAAAATGGGTTCAAATTACCAAGTGTAGAAGACTCAAATAAAAAGTCTAGGATAAAGTGAGACACGTTGTTTCTTGATAATAATGAGAAAAATATTTCAGTACATGAGAATCACAAGAGGAAGCACAAAGAAAGTGAAAAGAGAAAGAAGGCAAGAATTCTGTGTGGAAAAGGAGAGGAAAGGTAAGATCCAACTGAATCAGTGTATATTGAGATTTTTACAAAGTATAACACCACATTATTATCATAATCTCAGAGTTTTCAGAATACTGGCCTAGAAAAATGTTTGGTGTGACCCACACTACAACTCTCACTGTTTTCTTTACCTATTCTTCTGCATTAGAACTGATGAAAATCAGGGGCCTGAAGAGAAGAAATTCCAGAAAAGATGGAAAATATCATTATCTGCCTTTCACAGGGGTACAACAAAAAACAAAAATAAACATAAAATAGCTTGAACTCAACTCCAAAGAAAAGACTGGAACATATAATCAAGCCCATTTTCAAGCAATGCACAGCAAAGATGAATGTTTAACCTCTCAAGAGTAAGTCATTAAATCAGTTACATTTTCTTCCACAGCATTTTTCTATACTTTTCTTGTACACTTGGTTCTATGGATAACATCTTTTTGTTACCTTAACTGAATAGCTCTTACTATCAGTGTTGTACTGTAAAAACAGGAACATGAGTGCAATTTAACAGGGGGATGGGGAGGGAGAGGGATGGTACACCACTTAAGTGCAGCACATTATCACATTTTGATTTGTTCTACATTATTTGCTTAACTTTCAGAAATTCTGTAACACAACAGCCTGTTTCCATGAGTGATTTTTTTGTCACCAAAATTGATTTACAGCCTTTCGAATAACTATTTTTACTCCAATTTATCTTGGCAGGCACCAGCAACAGATATTCAGTCTAGCTTTTCCTTCTTAAAGAGAAATCAGTGGAAGTCACAGTTGCAATCTTTTCTTCATCTGCTCCTTGACAATATTTGAAAAAATAAAAAAGATCCATTTCTTCTGGAATGAACTGTTGGAACTCAGGGGGGTCCTATGGCATTCCTGAATGACTCAAACCCTGGCCAGGAGGCTTTTTAACTCTGGCAGGAGGGTCAGAGACCTTGGTTTGCCACCAAGAGTGCCTGTGGCTTTGATTTTAATCCATGGAACAAGTTACCAACTTTATATGAAGAACTGCAAGTCACCAAAATTTAAGTAGTAAAATAGTAATAATTATAGATTAAAAGAAAAAAGTTTGGAGACATGTACAGGGGGGTCTGAGGGACAAGATGGAGGATTTTTACACGTGGTATGTTATTTCTTCTTCTCCTTCTTGCCATCCATCTTTGAGCCAGGGTGGCATTTCTGGATTGGTTTGTCAGAAAACTGGACAATGTAATGTAAGGGTCACAGATTGAAAATTAATAGTAAACATTAATCAGGTAGTTGATAGTATAAAAAGACAGCCCGAGCTCGGGAGTGGGCAGAGTGCCTCAAACTCTCTTGCTGGGCAGCTTGCAGCAGGGCAGAAAGAAACTAATAGATAAGACAAAAATAAAACAACCTTGAGAACAACAGCCGAAGACTCCAGACTGATTCTTCAGCAGGCGGGCTGGAAACAAGGACTTTTTATACATCTGGGATCGCCCAGGACAGGGTGGACTCCCAGATGAACTAGTAAAATGGGGAATTTCAGATGGGCAACTTCTTTCTACAGTGTGAATTCAACCTCTGAAACATACATAACCCACACACCTACAAATGCTTTCAATCCCCATGAAAATACCCCTGTGCTATAATTTATTAGTCCAACACTCCTGCCTCCAACTGATGCACAAAAGTGCCAAGACAAAGGAACTCTTCAACTCATTGAAGTTGAAAAGTGGTATGTTTATTGCAGCGCTGGGCACACGTGAGGTAATCCTCCCAAAAGCATGTGCAAATTCCCAAAGCATTAGCTTGCCTTTATACCCATAAAAGCCTTACATATTCATAAAAGTCCCAAAAACTCCTATACATATTCATTTCCTGGCCCTGCCTCTCCCCGTTTCGTATTAAAATGAGATGAATGTCCATTACAGTTGCGTAGTGTCCCTTCTTAATTGGGTCGGTGGTCTCTTGAAATGGGTCAGTGGTCCTCTGAAGATGAGGTCAGTTGTCTTCCTCTTTACCTTGTCCTGTTGCCAGGGCTCCTTGACCCTCCAAGTCATGGTCCAAGCTCCCTCTCATGGTTCCATTTATCTCAGAGGCCAGGTGCGTTTTCGCTTCTTGGTTCTTCACAATACTGCGTTTACTCCCTATTGCTTCTAAAAAACATAACTGGATCAAATGCATGATATATTGTCTTTGCTCTAGCTACTCCAATTCTACTTGTCTGCTAATAATTAAACCTCTAGCTGCTTCTAGTCATCTTGTTAAATCCCTCAATCAAAATATACTACTTTTATCTTACTAACTTCATTTCTAACTTTTAAATCTTCTAATCCCTGATTCACAATCTCCTTGTGTTGTGGTTTGACACTGGCCCAGCACCAGGCCCCCGTGACAGTTAAGAGTCACTTGGTCACCCCCTCCTGCCACAGCTGGGCTACAGAGGGAAAAGAAAAAAAGTTAAAGGCTCCATGAGTGAGATAAGGACCAGGAGAAATATTTCAAGGGCAAAACAGGCTCAAATTTAGTTGCAGAGTGAAATTTATTACTAACAGAATCAGAGGAGGATAATGAGAAATAAAATAACCTCTTAAAACACTTTCTCCCCTCCCCAGCCCCTCTCTCCTTCCCACCAACAGCATAGGGAGACAGAGCATGGGGGGTTTTGGTCAATTCATCACTGAGATTTTCTTTCACTGCTCTGGGAGAGGAGTCCTCCCCCTGTGAGTCTGTGGGGTCCCTCTCACGGGAGACACTTCTCCGTGAACTTTTCTGGCGTGGGTCCACTCTCACAAGCAGCAGCCAGATCTCACCTGTTGCAGTGTGAACTCCTCCCACAGACACTCAGTCCTCCCAAAACTGCTGTGACATGCCTCTCTTCCTACAGGGTGCAGTCCTCCAAGGACAGGCTGCTCCAGCCTGGAAGCAGGAGTTCTCTCTTTCCACTGGGTCTTCCACTGGATCACATCATCCTCCAGAAATCCACCTGCTCTGGCATGGGCGCCTCTCCCACGGGCTGTGGGTGGAGCTCTGCATCTCCCATGGATCCCCCACAGGCTGTGGGTGGATCTCTACATTGCTCGTGGACTCCCATGGGCTGCTGGGCCACAGCAGCTTCACCATGGTCTCACCACAGCCGGCAGAGGAATCTCAGCTTCAGTGCCTGGAGCATCTCCCCCCTCCTTCTCCACTGACCCTGGTATCTCCAAGTTGTTTCCCTCACATGTTCTCTCCCTCCTTGTCTTTGACTAGAAGGAAAACCTGCGACTTTTGTTTTGATTTCTGTTTTAAATATGTCATCACAAAGGCACTACCAGCCTCTCTCACTGGCCCAGTTTTGGCCATCAGGGATTGGCTCTGCCAGACATGGTGGAAGCTTCCAGCAGCTTCTGACAGGAGCCATCCTTGTGGAACCCCCTGCTACCAGAAACCAGGCCATGCCAAATCAATCTACCTTTATACTCTCACCCGTAAGGAGTAACAGAGAGACTACCAGAAAATCTTGAGCAGCAGGTTAGAAGCATTGCTCATGAAGAGGAGACTTTCACAAGACAGATATGAATAGAGATATGGGCTCTAATGTGTGCTGGTTAGCATGTCTGCAAGCCTGTCTTTAACCATGTAAACATTTGGAAGCATAATGCAGGATTTTGTAGTGCCTTGAGACAGGCACCTTCCTTCTAAAAAAAAACACCTAAGAACAGCTCAGACATAGATCATCCATGACAGACTCCGTAACTTTCCTAAACAACGAGTTCCAAAAATTCACAGTTCTTGCTATTAGAATAGTTATTCTAGTTTATCCAGCCTGTGCCTCCAAGTCATGTGTTGACATCTAATCATTCCTGTCACCTTCCTAAGAATTTTATCTGATTTCCTCTCAGGCTTCTTAAAGGCCATACCCAGAGTAGCAGGATGTATCCCTCCTGGTCAAGTCTTAACATTTTTAAGTGGAAAATGATTTTGCAGTTCTTGAAGGTCAGCTACCCATTTATGTGTTCCCATAAATTTTTAGAGGGGTTAAAAAAACTGTAGCCACAACCTGTACTTGTTCATCTTCTAAGATACAGTAATTTTCGGAGAAATTTCTAAGCTAGACCTGGTAGTCATTTGTTCTTTATTTTGGCTCTGTCTGGTCACATCAACCATTCCTGTCATTTCTCAGAAAACCTCAAAATTCATTCTTTTATTCTACAGTGCTTGCATTCTTCCTCAAACTTAAACTATTTGCAGGTTTACTAAATCTATTCCACATCTCACCATCCTGGTCCAATCATAATGTTACTATAGTACAACACTGAATAAAGGGAAGATAGAAATACCCAACCTAATTTTTCTGGATTTATTAATACTCAGTTAACACCTTTTGAGTGTAGTTCTCCAATCACTTCTGCATTTAGGCTCTAGGAGGTTTCCCGAGATTGGTTTTCTACCCTGTGAAAGGTAGACAGGGAAAGGCATTTTGACAGTCCTGATAGCGTTTTGATAAGCAATTTCAGTAAATCTATGGCAATTATTATTTGTCTGCTGGCAAGCTTACAGGTACCTACCAACTATTCAACTCTTTTTTTTCTCAGAAGCTGATGAGGCTGACTTTTCCTGAATATTACCTTCAGCTTTACAAGTCAAAGAAACACTCAACTCACTCTTTTTTTTAGTGTTGAGACAGATCATCATTCACTTACCCAATAGAGCTGAAAGTGTCTGACATCTGACCAGCCTTTTGTGGGGGGAGGTTGCACATATTTTGGGCAGGCAGCAGCAGAGGAATGTGGTCGATTTTAGGACACAGTTCAACAGGCTTAACCCAACTGGTAGTAGCATCTTACTGAAGTACCCTCTTAGTATGTCCCATCTTTATACAAAGCTATATTTTACCTTTTCATCACCAGATTAAATCATCCAGCCACCAGCACACAGGAGGCAGCAAACTGACCCTCTCAGTGAAGACTGGCACAACAAAAATGTAGTAAATCCTCTGGTGGCCTTAGGCAATGCATGTCGAGATCCCTGAGTCACAGAGGAGTTCTTCCCTGTTTTCTGATGTTCAGGATTATCTTTTACTGTAATTAAAGCCTTTCCCTTTTGGTTTTGTCTCAAAGATGATTCTGAGCTCCTCCTTTAGGCATGTAATTGAGCCTGACTTGCTCCATAATGAGTTCTGAGCCCTCCTGCTCAAGCAGTGCAAGCACACTTGCATTCTAAGGAACTGGCAGGCGATGACAAGTCAGTCAGCTCATCTATCGCATCCGTTCCTTGCGGCCCTCAAGGATCAAGCGTGCACTGCAATGCCTCAGCACAACTCAAAAACCCCTTCGTGGTAACCTGTCAAAAAAACTTGGCTTCTCTCTTTGCAGGTGACAGCTGTTCCCTAGTCCATTCAAGTTTGTTGCTCTCTGGATACCTGAACAACAAGGAAGGGATCGGGGAATAAGCAAGGTATTGCAGAGATCTGAATCTTTGGGTGAAAAATGTCATGTTATCAACTTGCCATTTAAACCACTTTTATTTCAACTCTTGGTATGGCAAAATGTTCCAAAATTATTAAAAAAAAAAAAAAGAAAGGAAGAAGGAGCCAAAAAGACACCATATATTTGCACTACAGAAGTATAAATTATGTAAGATGACAGGCAGAGGAAGAGAAAGGGCAAGAAAAGGCTCCTGGCAACCAGACTTCCCTAGAACATAAGCCTCCCTTAGCTAGACAAGTGACCTCCAACATGGCTAAGACAGCATCACATCTACCTTAAAATCCAAGTCTGCAGTTCTGACATAGACATTTATATTTTTTTAGGTAAAGCATCTTACTTCTTACACAGTTATCTTTCTGGAGTCTTACACAGGTGGAAAATCTTTCTTCAAGAGCCTTACAGTGTCTTACTGGCTGTCCTGAGGTCAGCCACTATCCCTCCCCAGATCAACACCTTCTCCACTCATGCTGTAGTTCTCCCTCCTTTCCACTCCTCAGCTGCAGTTTATTTTTGCTATTACAGCAGCCAACTCAGTGAGCTCACAAACAGATTAAGCAAGCACAGCAGGCTGCAGGAATATATTAAGTCCCTTTTGGCAGCAAGCTACTAAAGTAGTTCAGCATGACTCAGTTTCATACTCATCCTACTGCTTCCTTACCTAAGGGACAGTGTATGATTATTCTTAATACAAACAGGCACTGTTGCACTGTCTGCATATATACTTTTGTATTGCACTAGTTAAAAACCGGACTCAAGAGTGAGAACTCTGTTTTTTATAACTGTCACTTCTGAGAATGCTGTATAAATATAAAATAATTGACACTAAACGCTATATGCTACACCAAACTACACATTTTATTAATGTAACAGAAGTGTCCACATTATGAAAATTATGCTTCACATTCCTATCTCTGGGGCAAGATGAGACAACAAAAGTTATTTTAATACTTTGGTACAACTATTTCCACCCTAGGAACTTTTAACAAATTAAACTTGGTGTGGAAGAGTATTTTTCATAACTAAGAACTAACCACATCAACACATAACAATATGACTCATTACTTGTTCTTGGAAGAGAATAACTCTACAGCAAAGAACTAGAAGTGCTTTAAGGATAGTTAAATACTGGCTATGGCTTGCTGGAATTGGGCAACTTCAGAGAGAATCTGACAAACTCCTGAGTGGAGCACATTAGAGAGTTTTTATTTATTCCTTCATATTGGCGACTGCCACTGTAGGTGACTACAGAGCAGGATCCTCTTCAGCACAGCAGGAGCAAGAGCAGCTAGCTGAATCCGTTACAGAATGGAGAACAGTTCTCATCCATGCAATTTAACAGTCAAGGCCAACACAAAGTTTTACAACTGCCATGTTATAAAACTCACACAGGAGCACTACAGATTTAGGAGTATTGGCATATTTTAAAAAAAAAAAAAAAAACGATGCTGTATGAGCTGTGATGAAATGTAAGGGAAATTAAAAAACGTTCATCTGTCAACTAGCAGCAAAATCTTTGCAGTTAAAGAGCTCAGGATCTGCAAAAGACACACCAGGAATGGTTTTGGAAAGAGTCCAAACAATACACAGAGAGCAACAATAGGGCTCCAGGTACAGCCAGAACATACAGTTTCTTTTATCCATGAGAGGATCATGACTTAGGAGAATTTAACTACACAACTAGATTATTTAAATGGAGCTCCAACACTGCTTAAGGATAAATTTTGCAATGTTATTACACAAAATGAGGGGATTCCTCAAGGCATGTAAAGATTTGCCCACAGGATTGGATTAGAGCCCTGAAAAAGCATTTTAAAATATAGGCTGAAAAAAAAATAGAGAATCTGAAATGGAAAAGCTTAAAAGTTTGTTATTGGTGAATACTGAGTTAAGTCCTATATTTAATTTAAATTGAATAGGTAAATCAAAATAAGGTCTGTCAGAAACACATGGAATAAGATTAAAAGTAACACTAACAGGAGTGATATGCTATGTTTTTTTTATGAGATGAGCTCTCATCTCTTCAAAATATCCCCATCGTATCAGCTCAGAGTTGCTGCTACAAAGATGTTTTCAGGCACTGGCCTAAAACAGGACACTAATATGAAAACATTTCTATTTCAGTACATTCCTTAAGACAGAAATTCACATGCATAAAGAGCAGTCCTTCTCCACATTATTCATCCAGCCCAATGATAGATTTGCCAAATCTGAATGACGTACTTGTCACTGTGTCCTTGGCATGGGACCTGGGAGCCTTACTGGGAACTGTGAACACACATCCAGCAAGCCTGTCAAAACAAGGCCTGTTCACACATAGCTAAGAGGATGAGACAGAACCATGCTCACATGATTTCTACAGTGGCACCGGAAACCTGTGGAAACAGTTGAAAGGCATTAAAACAGCTCCTTGCTCCACTGTAGGAGGATGCCAGCTTGTCAGGATGCTGATCTTGAGCTTTTTCTCAAACAGACAAAAAACCAGACATGCCTAATCTCCAGAAGACAGGACTCCTGTTGGTAGGATGTGGATTTCTACTGTTACCACTTGGAACTGGCTCCACTTGTCTTCTCAGCACATCACATGGTAGCACTGGTTCCATAGCATGAAAAACCTCTTGTTCAGTAGGACAACATAACTGGATTACCAATCTAGCTACTCTTGGAATGCCTCCAAGACCAGAAAAATTATAATTTGCTGCCAGCCAGGTGCACCACTCTCTGATCAGATCACCACCACCACCCTTGCCTTGTGGACACACCACAGAGCAATTGTTTACAGAAGCTGCTGCTTCTAGTTTCCTTTTTGATGTTGAGAGATGTTTAGAAGTCTGCATTACATCCAGTTCAACAGCAGGGACACAGTTTTCCCTCAGAGCACAGTGATGAGGATTCTTCTCCAGGTATGAAAACAGAAGTTTGTTTCACCCAAATTGAGGACAGTGTCATCATCTAGCAGTACTGGGTAGGTATTGCAGCCAGTCTACATACAGTAGAGTATACTACCTGTATTTCAAACATGTCAGATATTAGGCAATCTGCAGAGAAGGACATCTCTGAATATACAAGGATTATATAGATATACAGATTATCTAGAAAGTTTGGTAACCCAAACCATGAACTAAGTTTTAAAAATGCCTGGAGTAAGTTTGTTCAAATTAAATGGCTCAGTTTTCAGATAGGACTTGCTCAGACTAAATTCTGCCCACTTTTTAATCTACCTTTGCTATGAGTGCAAAAGAACTAAAGAGGAAGGTCTAATGATCCAGGATCAGCACCCACTCAGCTTCTACCAAATGTTCCTCTTTGCCACATTCTATAATAGGTGATACAGCTCTTGAGATTTAACTCATCAAGAATTTGATTCTATGATTCCATGAAGAGAATCACAGAATGGTTTGGGTTAAAAGGGAACTTAAAGGTCATCTAGGCTAACCTCCTTTGCAATGAGCAGGGACACTTCAACTATATTAGCTGTCCAGTGATGGACTAGAGAAATCTGATTCTCCGTCAGCGATGAAAGCCTTTTTATAGATCAAAATTTAGAAACCTACAGATCAGGTTTAGGTCCTGCACACCTGTAACCAGCAAACTCCTTTCTCAGCACCCAGCTTTGCTTACACCACCCTGTAGCTTTATGACTCCCCACAATGCCAATTAGTCTGGGGTGAAGCAGCACTGAGCTGTTAGATACCAGACTATCTGAAGAGTGGACCTACCTCTGTGGTGCAAACTTTAATTTCTGTGGACCTAGTACATGTACAAGTCTCTTCTCTCAACCTTTGTCTTTTCTATGAACGATTTCCTCCTACAGCTGTCAGCCCTTTCCAGAATACTGTCAGGTAACATTTGGACAAGCTCTGAACAGCACAGGACTAAGAGTCAGAGATTAACAAGTCTTCACAAAAACCCCCATTCTCTATTAAGTCTCTTAACTCTGTGCTCAAAGACAGTTCAGGAAAGATTACAACTGATCTACAATCAATTCTGACAAGTACCCTGCTGCTGCCTCTCAGAACCAGGGACAAGACCAGCTAAGTCTGAAACCTGTTCTACAATGATTGAATTAGTCAAGTATGACCTTTTCAGGTATGTAATATCAAATACCTAAAACCAATAACATTTTCAACTCCATTCATTAAAAGCATGTTTTTCATACATTTAATTCCTTCATGAATTCAAAGGAAAACAGTTGGGTCTATATTTTCTGTAAGTACTTCAAGCACAAAGCAGCATCTTCCAAATCGCCTAGGATCTGAAACCCTAGAGGTTTCAGTAGGAGCTCCACTCAACAGTTTTGAAAATCACACCCTAATATAATCCTGATATCAGTCTCTTCACAACGTAAAAGGCATTGATGTCCTTTCTAGACAAGGAAATTAATAAAAATATCCTTTCATACAAATTTCTGAAAAAATAAAGTAGCTGCCTCATAGCTGGGAAAACAAAGATTCCTCTGGAGTTCCTATTTTCCAGTTATGATTTCTTTTTTTCCCATGCACTAATAAGATACACCCATTGTTAAGAAATTCACTTCCAAGTAAAAAAAAAAAAAAAAAA
>VXBU01006949.1:379463-422209 GCA_013400315.1 Bombycilla garrulus | reverse complement strand
AAAAAAAAAAAAGCTGTTCTATATTCAGGACTTTGCACTTCAAAATAGAACAAAACACTTTTTTTTACAATAAGCTGAAGTTTTCTTCATTAGCCTATTCCAAAAGAACATTCCATGCAAATCAGATATACATGTCACAAGTATCTCACCATTTTTATTTGGAAAGATTGTAAAGGTAGCAGACAATAAGGACGAAGATTTGCACTTTTCTAACTCGAAAGTTTAAAGAAGACTAAGTAAAACTCAGAATGCAAAAAGATGTAGATGTGGTGCTTAGGAATATGGTTTCCTGGTGGACTTGGCAGCATTAGATTTACTGTTGGACCAGGTCATCTTAAGTCTTCTCCAAGTTTTCTAAATTATTATATAATTCTAAACTCAGGCTGTAAATGGTACCTTTAAATTATATAGTAAGTGTCAGAATCAAATATTTTAGTCCCAGGACACTTTTTCAAAAGCCTAATACAGCAATAAGTCCATAGGCTGTAAATTGGGAAGGGGCTTATTTGTGTGAGAAATATCATAGATATTCACACCCAGTCCTTGCTCTGAAGAAATACACTTACCACAAGTAGTAATGTCACAATTAATGTTTAGGCAGCTTAGCAGAAGCAGAGATATCAACTCAATCTATATTTTACTTCCTTGCAGGAAGTTGCACACATTCTGGTCAAAAGCACCATATCCAGACTGGAATTTCAGCAGGAACTATACACTTGTTCAACTTCACATTTACTTTGAATGTCTCAAAATCTCCAGTTTTATGCAAGACTTTTGGATTCTCATGATAAGGATTTTGAAACTGTCCTGCAAAAATGCTCAAAAAAATTAAGCTGTTTTGTTTTACAGGCAACTCGCATTATTTCCTTCGTGAAAAAACACAGATGTTTATAATATACAAAATAAGGACTCAACATCAATACAGAAGAATCACAAAACTTATCACATCTGTGGCCTACCCACTATTACCAGCTTTCTATAAACCAAAGTTCTTCTGTCTGACCTCCTAAATACATCACACTTCTAGAGGTAAATCTGGAAGAAAGCTATAAATACAGGTCATTAAGTGTGCCTAAAACTGTCTGTTTATTTAAATGAAATAACTCTCTTTATAGCTATAAATTTGACTGAAGTGCTATCACTCAGGCAACTTCTCTGAATAGAAGGAAGTTAAAAATAGCCCAACTTCCACATCTCAGTAAAGCTGAAGAATTTCTGATCCATTTAATTATCCAGAATTGGCAAGTATCTTAATTTAGAAGCAGAATTTGGTTTAGAATATTAATAGAAAATCGTATCTTGCCACAATCAAAACAAGCCTTTTATTTCTTTTGAGAAGTACATTCAAAGTACACATTTGCAGGAGAAGAGATAGTGATTCTCAATTTAATTTCTTTGCTTTATCTGCAAGAAAAATGACCTTGCAGAAGGTTACAAGAGAACAGTTCTACACTAATGTAACAAGCATTTTCAATATGAACTATAATCTTTAACTGAAGATTGTGAAAAATGTTCTAGCCTGAGTATTTAAAAATTATTTTGGTAAGTTTAGAAAGGGATAAATCTTTTCTCCTTTGCTTCATCTCAGAAGCAATGCTTTATTTCCCTGCTCATGCCCAGAACTGTATCAGTGCAGTCATAAGGGCTGAATATCTGCTTACTTACTGGAAAAAAGTTACTTTCTACAGTTCATCAGTTACCTTAAACACTTCAACTGTACCTCTGCTACGCATAACAGCACTTAGCATTATTTTAGGATAAACCACATCTTAGTTTCTAAAAGGGAGTAATGCTTTTCAAAACACTGTTGCAGGCCAACTCCAACTGTCCAACTCAAACAAAGCCAAATTACAGCTGAAAACCCGAGAAATACAGTTTCTAAGCAGTAGAAGACCCCTCAAAGAAACTGAATAGTTATGTCTACAATGATTATTCAGAAGCAAATCATAAGCATTGAACAGGTTCATTAGCTTTCAGCTTAAATAGTTACATTTTCTGAGCATGCAATTACCATCCTTTGCAGCATGGTTCTCATACAGGTACACTCTACCCCAAAGTAGATTAAAATTTTCAGTGCAAAAATCTCAAGCCTACCCTGCAATCATTTTCCTGAAATTAAAGCAGAAAACACAAAAACTTAGCAGATATCTCTTTTCATCTTTACCAGGAAAGGCTTTTCACTTATTTCTGACAATCAGCAGGAAATCTGCAGCACACTCTCAGCTTCAGATAAGGAACAAGCAAGCAATTAAAGGCTTTATCATACTTATGACCTGGAATTCTGGATAAACTGCCAATCACTGTAATCCAAGTCGCAAAATGAGAACCTATTTGGCACATGTTGCTGAATTTTATCCAACAGATTCCTGATGATCTTGGTTTATTTGGCTCTCCAGTTTCTAAATGTAGATTTAAGGCTCTCCAGTTTCTAAATTTTCATGAGCCTCCAGCACGGTAGAAGCTAACTGAAAAAGTGTAACAACAAAAGCAACTTAAGGCAAGTCTGACAATAGCACTACAGAAGTTTTGAATGCTTACACTTCAGAGATGGATTTGAAATATCACTCATTTAAAGAAAGCAGTGAAACAATTCCAATGCCTCTCAGTAACTTTAGTCGAGAAAAAAGGATCTCTGAAGACTCAATTGAAGATATCAAATGTTTGCTTGCGAGGTAGAACACTCTTGCAACATGACTGCAAAGTTCAAATTTGCTCCCAAAACTGCAGAAAACTGGGCTATCATTTCTTATTTAACAGCTAAATGAGCAAGATGTGCTGCTACAGCAGCACTATAACTCTGTGGATGAAAATTAATTAATTGTTTTAACTGCAAGTGTTTAAGACCACACAGGAGGCAACTAAGACAAAAATATACTGGAAGTTCTGTTTCTTGGAAGTTCCTTGAAGTATTGATCAAAGCCAAGTACTTTAAGTCATGGCTGTCTTAAACTTCAGTGGCAGGTTTCTTGACTGGGTGATAATGGATGTAGAAAAACAGTCAGTTCACACAGTAAAATTCAAAAACACCTCTAGTTCACTTTAAAGGCATAGTACAGCTAAAAAAGTCAAGTTTCCATCACATGTAATATTTAGAGATGAATTCTTGATGTATATTCATTACAATTACATTAGTGCATGGAATATCTTTTAAAACCTTGTCAGTCAAATGGTTCATTGAACTCCTGAAAAATTTTAGTGATGATGTGGCAGGTGACGAATAATTCTGATTATGAATGCTGGCAGTTACTGCTTCTGTGACAGAGGGTGACAGCAGATGTCTGAAGTAGCTTTTGAACTCTCCTAGAAAAGTCTGCTTCTTGATAGCTGCAATTAACAATGGGCCGCTTATAAATCTGATTAATACCTGGATTAAAAAAATTATTGAGTCCTCCAATTAAAAAGAAAGTCACCATTTCAAAGGCGTATTGTTGTATTACTGCATATAGACTATTTAGACAGGAAATGGAACTTGACTGGGAAGAAATTCCTGGAAATTAAGGAAGTGCTATGAACAGGAGAGACTTATAATAAAATGTACCTAGGCACTGGCCAGGCATGTTGGCCAGTGATCCCCTAGGCCTGCACATAGCATGAACTAGCTACTTGGCACAAAACCAACACTTTCCCAACAGTCTTCCCCAGACAAGGAGCGATCTCCCCAGGGCACAGCTATGGCAGAACGGATATAACTCTGCAAAGCTGTGTTACTAAAAAACCTGTACAAAGGAAGTGACGCTTACTGGTTAAAACTGAAGATGACAAATGAATAAAACCCACAAAGAAAGGAAAACATCTGAGCAGTTAACTTTATTTAAATTAGCTCATGTAAATTTTCCACCAAGGCATCTACAAATAAGTATACTCCAAGTTCTTGCTATGCTCTGGATGCAGCTTCTAGACAGTCAACATCACATTCCACCTTCTGTTTGAATTACTTGAATTTCTTATAACTAATTCCTGGCAAGTTTCCCCAATTGTCACGTTGAAATAATATTCAGCTAGTTCTAGTCAGACAGCTCAGACTGCCTAGCCAAATTTCAGTACCTACTTTCAGTGTTTGATTTCTGTCCTTTCAAAAGTCACACTGGTAGCAAACAGATGGATTGATATTAGTTAAGCAGACCTGACTGCATACTTTCAGCTTATGATCCACCTACAACACCAGGAGATGGACTCTATGATTAATGTGGGTCCCTTGCAACTGAGCTTATTCTGTGTGTGATTCTTCCACATTGCCACATCAGCATTTATGTTACTGGAGCAGTTGGCACAGAAGGCTTGTTAAAAGACATCAGGATTTTATTCTTATAGTCCAAACATCAGTTCCCTGTGTTCTGCACTGACTGCACTACTCTCCCAAGACCACCTCCAATACTGAAACTAAATTAGAATTCAGAAGTTCCTGAGAGCTGCTGTCATGAAATACTTAAGAGGCAGATTGTTCTTGAAATAACTTCAGTGTTTCCAAACATGAAAGCAGGACATAATACTAGTCTACATTCTAATAGCTATTTAACAATTATTCTTATAAAAAAAAGACTACCTAATCACCTTTCCGTGTGCTTGCATAGACTATAATGTCCCTCAGATAGCATTAGAAGCTTAAAAACGTGTCTTTGTAAACATTTTCTTTCAGACGCTGTCAAAGGATAAATGAAGAACTTTTTCAACCTTAGAAATATAGCTCAGTAACTATATAGCTAAAATAGGATTAATTTAGAAAGACAAAGACAACACAAATGACAAAAATATTTCTCAACTGTGTTTATATAAACATATTGGTTTGTAAACATTCACAACATTTACTTTAAATATCGAAAGAATTTCAAACTAGACAATTTGCATTAAAGAGAAAAATAAGTTAAAAATTAATCACATCTTAATTAGTCCATTGGTTATGATGAGATCAGGCACCTGGAAGTTTTGGAATTGAACTGTACTAAAACACCGCAACAGTGCTGCATATTTTAATTTACATTATGATTTCCTTTGAGAGAGCAAAAGCCACCTCACAGTTACCTGAAGATTTCCATGGTAACTCAGTGGAGATCACAGTATGGAAATTACTTATTTTTCACAGACTGGAAACTCACCATTTAAATATTTTTGGCATACTTTAATGGACACTCTCTTGTTAGCTACAGTTTTATACAGAAATCCCAGCAAAACTAATGCAAAAGTCAAGCCCTTCTGAGAGTTTAAACTTCATCCAAATCTTTCCTGCAATATGTGCACTGTTTTGCAGGATTTTAGCTAGTTGTGTATTTATGAATAAAAAAAGTCCTACAAGTTAAGCATGAAAGTATTTAAGAAAACCTAAGTTAACAGAAAAGCATTGTGAATTATGAAAGTTACAACAGTGCATCAAATTATACATCAGGTTACATATATGTTTAATCATAAAACAATATTTTCTATATATTATCTAAAGTCAGCTTCAACATTTGTTCTCATTTAACAGTGATACTTAAAGTGAAGGCTTTTTTTATCCCTTGGAGTACATTAATTTCCTTTATTTTTACAGGTGCAAAGATGCTTATCTGGATACAAGTTCCATGTGGGCATGACTCAACATAATTTTGTATTTTTTCATCTTGAAGGCAAAAGACTGTCAATGGTAATAAACAGAGAGTTCATCATCACTCATATCTGAATCGTCATCATCTACTTCACCTTCAATGACTGATTTCTTGCCTTTGCAGCATGAAACAATTAATCCAATTAAAAAGACCTGCAAATTTAAAGTAGAAAGTGTTACTGTTATTCAGTTCAGGGGCATATAAGGGCAATATCATTAAAACAAATGGTAGTGTAGTGATGCAAAGGATGCAATGACAACTCCTGTAAATTATCCAACTTGATTCAGAGGTCTCCAATATCAAAGTACTTACTGCAATGAATGCCCAGTTCCCAAAGTAATAGGCTGCACTGAAGAACCAAAATTTATGAAGAAAGAGGTACGTCCGAGTGACAATACACTGATCTAAATTGAAAGGAAATAGTACTGATTAACACAGAACAAAAAAAACCAGCTAAGCACCACATAGTAGGATAATACTTAGCAGCTATGGAGAGTATTTAGCTCTGCAAAACGATTACACTCTATTACAACTAATTTACTCTCCCGTACCACGAAGGTATACAAAAGGGACACTTGTTATGGGAGAATGACTGTGACAGGTAACACAAGGCTACAAGTTACACAGGTAATTCCATTACTGCTGGGAACAATTTCTCATGCAGATGTGTCAATTATTAACTAGAATCTGTCCAAAAGGGAACTCGCTTCCAATTTTATATAAACCAGAGTCCTACAAAGCAGATTCTGGATTAAAACACACATTTCAGGACTATGAAAAACTGTGTCTCTACCAGGATTACATAAGCTTTGTGAAAAATCAAAAGTTAATTACATGTACACAAAAATATTCCAGCATATACTGGGCTTTTGCAGCCCATATAACAGAAGCCTTATTTGTACACAAGGCCTGACAGTACTCCTCTAACAGCATGAATATTGTAGTATTTTCTGCTGTGGCTGTATTTTTCTTCCTTTCTAACTGGTAGATATTAAAATTAAGAAACACATTTTCCAAGGAATTTTCAACATGCAGACAGAGCATAAAGGTTTGTACAGGACAGTGAAGCTGTGGCATTCAAGGGATCATGCTGGAGGATGGCCAGCAGGACACACAAGCCTGGTCATGAATCTCTCAAATGCAAGGAAGGGCACAACCTGAGTTCATGCTGAGGTAAAATACAAATTTCCAGGTTATTTCTGTTTTTTTTATACTATGCTTACTACGCTTTGAACCCTACCTAAAGCCCATTTCAGAGCAGGAACTGGTGTGCAAGCATGTTGAACATTAGAGAAAGTGAGCAACCCAGAAACTGCCTGTTTGTCCCTCAGTTCAGACCCCAGGTTTGGAAATATTCCCCAGGTGCAGTTGAAGTAAAAATTTCCCACCTTCTAAAGTTGTGAGTGATGCACTACTTATATAGTTACATAGCTCACTTCTAGCAGTCATCTAAGTAAGAAATGCTGGTAAAGTGAAAATGCTTCATAATTGCAGATAATATTGTCAATACCATCTGTAGCTCTCCAGCTGGTAACTTGAATTAAAAAACAACTACAACACTTTCAGATGGCTCTTCATAATAATTGGATTAAGCAGATGATGATAAATATTTTGGAATAGTTTGACCTTGTGAGAATATTTCTATGCAACATTACAGGAGCTGGTAACTAAATTTTAGCTATTGTTTCTGAACTAATGTTGACAGGTCGACATAACATTCTTCCTCAAGTGATTCTTCCACATCACTCAATTTAGAATAAGTTATAATGAAGAGCCTGAATTAAGATAGCTACTTGTTATCCAGAATGATCAGTGTCAATATTAGACATATCTTGACCATGTGGAACGAAAGAACACAAAGCTATCAAGCACTCAAATAGATACCTGTCACCATTTAAAAAAGACAAAATGTTCTATGTACATATGTAGTGCTGAACAAGGAACAAAGCCAAACATCCAGGATTCAAGACAAAACAATTTTTTAAAATAAGAATTACAAGTACTAATAGTCATTACTACCGGAAGAGTCAACTATGTTTTGTTTTGAGTCCACTGATAAAGTTTTTCATTATGGTAAGAAACAGTTACACTTAACGCATTATTTTTCAAATTAATCCTTCTTCCAGGAAGTGAATTAGTTAGTTTATGATGAATGAAAATGATAATTCCCTTCAAAGCCAAGTATTAAAGCCTAAAACGTGATTTTGAAAACTCAAATTATGAGAACTTACTGATGAAGTCTGTCTTTTATGCATCTCAAAACACAGTGAGCTTTCACAAAAGCATGTAGAAGGAAATAGTTTCTTAGGGAAGAGTTACAAAGTGTTGTGAAGAATGTAATTTATATACACTGGCATTATTTGAAAATCAATACTGTACACTTGTTTTACCTCTTCATTAACCAACTAGATAACGAAACAGATTACACCATCTGTAAATCCATAGATCAAACCGGGGAGAAATAAAAAGCAGAGGTCCAACACACTAGATGGTCAAATTTAGGAAAGGGTTATTTTTCAAGCCCCTTGAAACAGTCCTCAAAGTTGAATAGAGACAGAAGCCCTGCACCTGGAACAAAGTGACACCATGCAATAGTGCAGGCTGAAGGCTGACCAAATATAATGCAACTGTGCAGAAAGCAACCTCAACTCCCAGTAGACAAACAGAACATGAAGTCACCAGTGTTCATCTGTAACTCAGAAGTGTAACTGAATATCAGGCTTCACTATGTGGAATGCAGTGAAAGCCCACCAAACTGATCAGTTCTTCCACTGTGACAAACTGCATCTGCAATGCATTTTGGGCTATCCAGTACAAAAGCAGCATTGACTTACTGAAGCAAATTACTGGAGGAACACTGCAACAGCTTAGAAGAGCACACAGGAGACAATGAAGATGTATTCTTTCAGCTTGAATAAGGGTGTTTGCTGGTGTCTGACTGCTGCTTCTGCTATCTACTGGGGGCTTACAAAGGATTAAATGAGATTCCTCCTAGACCTGTATGATAACAGGACAATAGATGACAGCTGCAGCAAGAAATACACCTATTAAATAGTAGGACAGGCAACCAGCATAGGTAAACATTGAAGCAGGCTGTCTCTCAGACAGTCACAGCTGGATAGACGTGAGCAACCTGCTCTACTTGTCCCTTGCTCACCTCTTAGGTCCTAGGTGTGCTCAAAATCATCACATGAAGGTAGATATTGAGACAATACAAATCTATTGAGACAATACAAATCTAATAACAATGGTATTTCTGTATGGAGATCCCCAAAGGGAGAATGTTATCCAAAGAAAGATGAAGCCTGTGTCCCCAGTTTCAAGCAGAACCTAGTTTTACTTAAAACACACTCAAAACTGCTTCCAAAGGAAAAGCTGCATCTTTACTGTGTCTGAACATCTAAGCATCGCAAAATTTCAGAGTTATTTCAATACTAAAAGTATTGAAGGCATAGCTTCAGGTATCCAAGAATACTTATTTCAAACAGCCTTGCTGCCAATAGATCAAAATATGTGTTGCAGAAAGTAGCTGCTGGTTGAAGGTTCTGGGTACAGCTTTGGTCACATTTCAAACAGCTGAGACAAAGCCAGCTTCAGGAGTCTCTACAGCAGGATATTAACATATTTATTACAAATTTCCCTGTTTTGTACCTTTGACCTCAACTTAACATCTTGATCAATATTTCATAGTGTTAAGGTCACTCAAATGCTTCCAAAGTCCACAGAAGTCTACGTTAAAGATTGTGTTTCACATATCACTTCCACTTTTTTCTGGAAACAGACTCGTGGAATGGCAGCAACAGCTATCCTGGCCACAAATACAGGATTTCTTTCTTTTCTTGATGGCAAAAAATGATAATGTTCTTAACTGCCCCTCATTAATTAGTTTATACAAATAGTTTTTTTCCTACATTGTTTTAGCATATCCCCATTTATTCCACATTCTTCTCTGCTGTGATACACACACATATACATACAGAATTAATAGTAGCCACATTCAGCTGTTGAGCCTGTCTTTGCAGGCCACTCCACTGCTGCTACTTTTCCCTGGTATCACAAGCTAAAACTAATTGCCTAAACAAAGCATTTACAACTTTTGGGTTGTGGCATCTCATACCAATTCTCTTTCTCTCAGCTAACTCTGCCCAGCAATTGCTTAAATTTCAATTCGTCACTCACTCATCTTTCACAATAATGCAAGTATTAAACAGCTTCAGCACCACTTGCTTTAAGGTTAACTTGGCAATAAAATTACACCTTTGATCCCTTATCAGACTGAAAAGCATATTGGAACACATACTACTCACATACAGCAGTTCAAGCTGACAGCACTTTGAAGTACTACAGTGCACTACAGAAGCAGGAGTATCAAATCACTCAGATGTTAAACAACAGTTTGCAGCTATCTAAAATCTAGGTCTAACAGAAAAGCAAAAACCCTACCTGCTGTTTCATCCTAATTGTCTGGCTTTGGTGCAGGTTTCTCTGCTTAGCTGGAAGTGGTAATGAGATGGCACCTAAATTAGACCTGTAGAGACCAAAAGTCTAGCCAGATAAAGTCTAGTCAAAAAAGCTACCTTACTCAACAGAAGCTGCTCAGAAGGTTTGGAATCCAATCCTGACAAAGGAAAAGATTTAGCAGGCTAAGGAGGAGCCAGAAACAAAGAAAGCAGAAACTAAAGAGGAGCCTGGAAAAGCTATGTGGGACAAATTATATAGGAAGCAAACACTGTTTTTTCAGTGCTTCCAACTACAGGTAAGTTGTGTTTACTTCTCATGGTCTATATGCAAATCAAACACAACCTGATATAAAACTAGACAGACAAAAATGATGTAATCAATGTGGTTGTATAACAAATAATCAGATCTGATTTTGTAACAAAAGTTAACAAGTCTGGATAACCAACAGCTACTGCAGTTATTTTACAGTACATGAACAACTGCAGCAGTCACAAACCTTCTTGATGATAATTACACATTATGAATGTTTACATTAAATGGCTTGAGAATTTTCAAATCCCATCAGTGCTAGCAGGGCTTTATAGCATAAGGAGGCTTCCAATAAGATCCTCCAAGATTCTGTGCCAAAAGAAAAAAGTCACAAATCAAAGATTCTAAATGCTAAATAATAAAAATAATGTCTTAGTGAGTGATCTAGGTGTCACATTTTTTTCCACAACAGTCCAATTCAAATGAAGTGACATGCATGGACAGGATTTACATTTATACATGAAGGAAGGACTTTGTCATACAAATAAGGTTCTGGATCTTGCAACCAAGTACAAACAAACTTTGGCTAAGCATAGCAAGAGTTTTCATTACTTCCCTCTATACATTCAGAGGGCCTGTCAGTCCTTTTCTGGCCATTTTTGATTTGGAGCTCATCCTAGCACAGTTATGGCATTATAATGCAAAATTTCACCCAGCTATTAGGTTTCTATTTCACTTTGGTTACAGAGAATCTGTGAGGGTGCCAAGATTTGCACGTATTAACAGACTAGGTGAAAAACATTTAATGAGATTTGAAGAGCTAAACCTGTTAATCTCATTTTCATGAGTTTAAAGGATGACTTGATTTTAATGTTTATTAAGTACCTTCAAGTGAGGAAAATACTAATGCTACAAGTCCATATATAAAGTGAAAAGGTACAGCACTAGCAAGAAGCTAAATCTGAAGCCACCTGAATTCCAAAAATGTAATGCCCAGTTTCTACACTGAAGCAATAAACCTTTGGATCAGGCTGCTGATGGAAGAAGTGTTCTCAGCGCTTTCCATGAAAGTAGAGATCCTTTGAAACATTGTGTACCAGTCAGTTTAATTACAAGCACTGGCCACATGGGTTTAAAGACAAGCCATAATTGTTATTTCACTCCTTAGAATTGCTACCTTAAACTTGAAGTTCTTCAAGAGGTATTTTCTGAGTCTCCCCTGAAAACCTTATTTTTAAGTAACTTGAGGCAGATGATTCTTATTATAAAGACATAGCCAGTGATAAACATCAAAGGCAATACTCTAGGGATGAAGACAAATGCAAAACTCTAAAAAAGCAGCAGCAGACAACATAACCTAATAATTTCATTTTTATCAAAACCTTTAGGAAAAAATAATTACAGGAATCGACATATCTACAGCTGCAAAAAGGTATTACAGCACCCTTGGCTGTTCATATTGTTTATGGGTCTCAAATAGGGCTTTCTGTGCTCACACATGCACCACTGTGCTCATCTATATAGAGTTCTTATGGTTATAGAGGACTCTGAAAGCGTTAGGTATACGTTCAGAGTAAAGTACTAATAAGGTCATTCACAAAACACCAGGAAAATGGAAAGTACTCACTAAAACCCCTATTTCATCTGAAGCATTCTGTAACTTCCCAAATCAATTAATTTAGAACAACAGTTTGGAAGTGATAACCTACAGTCATACAACTCTTCCTACAAAATTACTAATATTGAGGTTCTGAGCATCTTGTAGTTTCTCTTTGCATGTCTCCTGCATTTCTCTAGAAGAGAAACAGAACATGCTTCTGATTTTAGCATTTGTATTTGAGTCTCCCTTCCAGCTTAAATAATGTCTGTATCTATTCTTTATTCAGGCAAAAATAAAGCCCAAGGTCTTGAACTTTGACTTCTAGGCATGTCTTAGAAGGCAGCACAGATCAAACTAGCACAGTAAGACCTCATTTCAAAGCCTTAGAAATGAGATTATTCACACGTAGTTCCAAGTCAGCACAGGTCCATGAAAAAGGCCTACTAGATGGACTGTAGCCAGCATGTAACAGGCCTTGGGCAGGACTCACTTCGTCAAGGAAGCAGGAGAATACAAGGGGGATGCAGAGCAAGTTATGCATTTAAAGTGAGTAATGCTTAAAAACTAGATCTTTTAATCCAGGTAGTGTTTATCAGATTTCATAGCTCAGGCTTGCAGCCGAATCATTGCTCATTTATATTAAATCCTATTAACCTGTTAAGGTAAACCTATACCAACTTTTCAACACATTAGTCCTGCTGCCATTCTTAACCACACAACTGAATTTCTTTACCTTTCACTCAAATGAACTGTGGACCGAAAATTTCAGCTGTCTTTAGCCCTTGAAAACAGTCATCAAATAATATTTTTGCCCAACTGTATCGAACAATGAAAACTACAGCTTGTTTTGTCTATAAAAATATATTAAACTCGCTGCCCCCAAAAGACTACCTAAAAAGCTGTTTAAGCCAGAACACTAACCTTCTGTGCAAGACGTTTAACTAAAAAAAGGTACTTTCACTTATAAGATGTATCCTGCTCTATTATTTTTTGTCTTCTATTCTGTTTCATATAGTTGCACTATTATGGCCCTTATTTGAGTATAAAACAGATTCACCTCCTCATATCAGGAGTAAATAGAGACAAGCTTTGCTGAATGAAAGCAGAAAACAGTGCTAAAACCCCACAAATTATATATCTAACTGTAAATACTCAAGAATGTGTAAGATAGCATTTTAACTGCCTTATGTTCCTCCATGATGTAAAATTGTTCTTTGGACCAAATCAAACATTAGTTTGAAACTAATCTACAGGAAACACTGCCCAATAAGGCCTGAAGTATTAGCTGTTACAACTTGATCAGGCCCCTTCTACCATCTCAGAAAGAAATAAATAATTCACTTAGTAACAGTAAGTAGAGACCATATCTCCTCCATCTGAGCATTCAATGAGACAGAAGATTGCTATAAGCTTATCAGTACAGATACTAAAAAGTCATTGCTTGTTTTATGTTTAAGGAAAACCTGTAAAAATTAAATCAGTTTAAATGGAACAAAATTAATTGAGGACAAAAATCAATGTTTGCATTTAGTTCAGTGGTTTACATAAAACCCTCGTACCAAAGAAGGCAATTCAAACTGCAAATGCTTGACCAACCTTTAACTTAAAGTTATTTGCATCTATTTTTGCCCATGTCTAATATCCTTAAAAACAAGAGAAATTGTATTTAAAAGTTTAGTTCCTACGTTCGAAATAAATCTGATTTGACAAGATGCTCTGTCTGATCACAGAAAAGAGTAGCATCTACTTCTTTGCATTAAAAATGGCAGGTATTCCAAGCTAAGTTGCTAAGACTGACTGGATGAAACAATCACTAAAGTGTTTTCACTAACGTGGCTTTTTTTTTAAAGTTGATTATTATAAAATAAACTTTTCTTTCATTTATAAAATCACTTAATGGCCTGAATGTATCATCTACAGTTAATACAACTCCACTTGAGCCTTTTGATCACATTGATATTCTCACTTAAGAAATATACACCCATCTTCTACTTATATTAGTTTAGCACAGGACAGCATATCAACATCTTTTCCACCTTTTTTCTTTCAAGAAAGGATATCATGACTCAGAGACAGCCACTGCAACATGACGATGACAAAACAAAGCCATCACTTACACAGACCAACTTGTGCTCAGCACATCAAAAGACTAGTTTTAAGCCTCAGCATATTGTTTCTATTGATCAAAGTAAACTAAGAAAGAAAATCATGTGAAGTATTCAAAAAGAACACAAGTATGGGAGGAATTGAGTAAGTTTATTCAAATCCAATCCCACTTTCTATAATCAAGCGAAGTCTGAGGAAATCAGACTATTTTAATTTCTCTCACAAAGGTCAAGACTAGCCAGCTTAACAATACCAGTGAGTATATTCTGCTTTCAGCAGATACTGGCCAAATCAAGAAGCTGCTTACAAGAAACAAAGATCTGTACAACTCGGATAATAGTGATCTCATTTTGAAAGGCAACACGTTTGTTCTTCTAAATTTTGCGCGAGTTTCTATTTTTAAACACAAAAACAGGGCAGTTTAAACATGAATTGAATAATTGTATTTGTCGAAAAACCTAAACACTTGAAACTGCATTAAGTCTAAAAACAGCAATCAAAAAATGGATGAGTGATTTGAAGTATGGGAGGGAAGTGGGACAGGGGAAAAAAAAATCTATCACCTTTGGGAAACGCTATGAACCACCATGAATGAGACTAACACATACTAAATTTGAAGATAAGCATAAATACAAGGGAATTGCCCCACAGAAGAGACCTGGCTTGACAGACTAGGAACAAAGCACTAATGGTCCAGTTACCTCCACTAGTACAAAAATACAACAAGTTTTATATTTTCCAATAACAAAAGTAGAGAAAAACTGATTGGCTGATAAGAACTTCTGGAAGCAGTGAAAAAATCGGGAGTTACAGAATACTGATAATAAGAAAGAAGACAGGACAATTATTTAACTTTTCTATCAATTACCTAACACTGTCAAGCATTTACATAAGGATAGAAGTGCACACACAATACAACTGCTATTCATACAGAGGAGCTGAAAGTTGGCCAGAGTAAGAACAACTGAAGGCTTGAGTTCAAAAGAATCTGGACCATTCTGAAAGCCATAAACCTTATGCGGAGATCAGTGTTAGCAACCAATGTGATTGTGACCTTAAAGAGCACTATCAGTATTGCAACAATTTAAGCTGTGAAAAAGCTGTTTATATGCAGAGGGAAAGGAAGTGTAAAGTAAGACTGCAAAAAATAAAACCAGCATGATTTCACTTAGTTTGTTTTTTTAATGAAACTAGGCTAAAACTCATTCACAGCCTTACTAAGGTTTCACAGAGGAATAAGCACTAAACAAAATGTTACCAGTTTCTCTCAAAAAAAAGAAATCAACAGTCAGGCCTGCATAAATGGAAAGTCAAGGACCATTCCAGCATTATCCACCTGCTTGCTAGTCACTACTTGACTCCAGAATATCCCTAATACATCCTCTGCTCAAAAAGGGGACATTTAGTAATACAGCTGAGAAAAATTCATCATTCCCTAAAATTTCCAGCATAACTCTAAGAGAATTACACAAAAATAATCCAAGATTTCTAGTTCTACTGGTAGTATTGCTCATGGAAGGCCCACGTTTACAACTCATTAAAAACTACATAATTCTCTTATCTGTAAGTTTCCACCGAGAATCTCAGACCTTAATTTTCCCGTGTCCATTGAGAGACTAAATGGAATACCTGTCCGCATGTTTGTATGATAAACATACACAGTGAAGTGCACTTTCAGTGCTAAGCTACTCACCAGCTGGGGTTTATTTTTAAGATCTTCCACACATATTAAAGCAAATGTGACATTTTAAAGTTAACTGGAATGCTTTGTTACCCATGGTTTCTACTAAAAATAGTCATTCCTTCAAATGAATAAAGTAAGCTTTAACTTAACTATACATCAAAGCTTCATTTTAGGCAAATGAAAGCCATGAAGACAGATTAAGCTGCTTATTACAGCTGAGCACCTATCACATTGGAAATACAAGAAACAAACTTATCTTACCTTCAGGTGCATCTGCATCACAGTCTTTAGACACAAGTGTCACATTCCTTGGCTGACCATCAGTTGTCTTATTACTCTGCATTATAGATATGGAAAATTAGTACACTAGTCTACCAGCAGTGGTCTTCCATAGATAATGACAGTGCAGAAGCCAAATATATTTTCTAGTGAATTAATTAAAAAACCCTTAAATCTTAGAATATTCAAAAGTATTATTTTTGAACAGCATATGCAGAGTAAGCTATAAGCAGTAAAACATGAACATTTCTAAGTATGATTTCATTAAGAAAAAATTAATAGCTTGTGTTCTTCTTGAAGACTTGTGAAAAATATACTTGAGCTCTGAAACGAAACCTTTTGACTGTGCATAAAATTAATCTGAAAATCAACTTTGATGATGAAGACACCATGGAAGTGTTAGGATTGATAATGATAATGAATACAGTTCACTTCTGGTCTAAAAGCCAGATGGTAACATGCAACATACTTGGAACACCAGAGTGGGAGAAGAGAAATTATGCTTAAAGTAAACTATTGAAAACACAAATGTACCTGCTTAAATGTCCCAAATCTTTGGAAAACTGACCTTTCTAGGTAACATGAACTCTTGTGTTCCACATTTTTGAATACCCAAGGAATAATTTTAGCAGAGTCAAATGTAAGTGCTTTGCACTAGTGATTTTTTTCATACCCTGACTCACTTTAAAGGATCTCATACCTACTGTACTTACTTGCAGCCTCATGGTTTCCTAAACAGAAAACCCTCTAAAGAAATCAGTAAGAATCAACACCTTTTCTTCAGACTGAAAAAAGTTCCTTAAAACACAGCAACAATCAGTACAAGCTGGCACATAGAACTAAGCTCTAACAACTTAACTGAGGAAGTTTATCAATATTAAGCAAATTCAGCTTTCACTTTGAACAGTCAAGAGAAACAATTCAGCGTATATCCAAAAAAGCAGCAATTTGTACATGCAGTTAATTTTGTTTCATGCAAGGCCATGAAAGTGGGGAGACTGCCTTAAAAATTGATCTAAAAGGAATATGACTTAGTCACAGGGATCAGAAATAAAAGAGAATGTGTAGACAGAAACAAGAGGGTAAGAACAGAACAAATGAAATTTCAATTATTCAGTGTACATTTAGCAGTTTCTCCAGAATGTGTTCCAGTTGGTTGTCACTATTCCAGCTCACACTGCTCAGTCATAGCAAGCACTTCTTTCAAAAGAACAGTATCATACCTTGTAAAAATTCCATGGGACACAGAGAAAGCACAAAACAATCACAACATAGTCATTTCAAAGTTTTGTCTTCCTTATCTTCATTCACTTAAACACGTTAACAAGATTTTAAATACAACAATAGCTAGACCTATAGCCCTTCTTTGACAACTGTGCTTTTTTCTAGGTCTTATATCACTGTTATCCATGAACATGACTATAATTTAAGACATTTTTACTACAAGTATTGCCGGAGTAAAACTTTAGTGTTCTGTTATCCCATCTACTCCAAGGCTAAAAGCAGGATGCATCAAGGCCAAGCATGAGACAAAACTACAGACAGTACCTCAGCGTGTGTCCTTCAAGAGCTGACACATTTTGGACACTTCAGAAAACAGCAACCCATTATATAAAGGGTTAGGATACAGCCTATTACACCTACATGATTAGTCAGTGCTTATATGTTAAGGATCAAGAACTTGAAAAGACCTGTTTTGATATATAGCCATCTAAGGGGTGATAGTTCTGGATTCCTGCTGCTGACAATGGAGACACTCGGGGTCCTGCAATTTAGCTCCACTCCCCCAAATTATCTGTGGGATGACTGAGGAAACAGTGATTGCTGCTCTTCTGGTCCCCAACCAGGGAAAAGTATCCATATTGCTTCTGGTAAGTACTGGCTTTTTACTTCCTGTCTGTGTCAATCAAGTCTTAAAGGTGCAGTGGGTACAAATATCAGCAAGCAGTGGTCTTTCTTTCAGACAAAGGCAAAATAACTCTTGGCCTTATTGAACAGAAATAGGAATTATACCTCAAACTACAGGCAAAGTTATGCTTTTGCTAGAAAGCTAAGAAGATGGCCTGAATGTGGACCCTTAAATCTTTGTGGAAGGCTACATAAAGACTCATTGCTGATTTAACACACATGACAAACTGCTTCATGAGGTGAGACACAGCTATCCCAGGTGCCTGTAGAGCTATGAAAGTTGAACAAATTCCTACAGAGGGATATGGTTGGTCTGGGCACAACATCCAGAAGAAATTTTCAGAAGTTTCCTACAGACACCACAGCTGAAGGCACTTCTGATGAATTGGGGTCACATGCTTTGAACACTCCAGCACTCAGAGTTAATAAAGCAAGTAGCCCAGGTCTAGTTAATGTTAACTGCCTCACAAAAGCTCCACTTTTATATACACACTCAGTGGAAAGGAAAAGGTACCAGCACTTCCAAATTAAAAGCTCTTGCCAAGAGTAACAGCCTCCAAAGTAAACAGTTCAAGATTCAGACAGGAATCTAACTTACCCCATGAATTACTATAGATTGTGATAACAATTTAGTTGTTAGACACATTACTAGATTTGGAATGACTGTAGAGCAAAGTAAAGGGGGAAGTACTACTTTTACACAGTCTATGAGCTACCAGACTGTCATACACATGTTTATCAGCCCACTCATCCACTAATTTTTCCTGGAATAATCCTTATTTATTGCTTGGTTCTTAGCCCGTGGTGTTACTCTAAAGGATGAAATCAACTGTAGAGTGAGAAGACAATGAAAACCTGAACTGTCAAAGTGAGCTGGTGCATAGGGTTCTCCCCATGAGGAAGCTTGCTATGTCTAGTTCACTTGCCCTGGACATGTTCTTGGACACCCCTAAATCCATAATCACCAATTCATAGCTCTTAAGAACTTCTTCATTGCTACATCCATGGAAAAGTATTTTGCTTCTATTCATTCCCAGTTTCCATCTCTCCTCACTTCAAAATACCAAAATTTAACATCCAGTTACCAAGGTAGTCAGACGCAGAAAACATTTCTGGTACATTCTGAAATACTCTTTGAGAGCATGTTCTCAGAAAACCCTGTATTTATTTAGTATGCCAGAGAAGCCCACATGTAATTTACCAGCACATTCTTTATGTCTCATGTTATTTTAACAATAAAACCAGATTAGATTATGCACTTGAAACACAACTCTTTGAAATGAGACATAAACTGGAAACCCAGGATGGCTATCTTGACCAGAACATTTTTTAATCCTTTAAACAGAAAGTTACAGCTCTACTCAACCATTCCAGCTAATCCTTCTTGCAGTGCTGACCAGGATTATATTGCAATAGCTGCAAGAATGACAAGAGCCTTTCTACTATTGTGCTCTATTCTCTTAAGCCCTTTTTCTTAGACATTATATACTTACCTTCAGATACTTCTTGTCATAAACAGCTAACATGCAATTGTTTGTTAAGCCTCAATCCTTCTGCCTGCCTTAATATACACAAATTTAATTTTACTCAGAAAGCAAAAAACAACTTGCTAGCTACAGCCTTTATTATTTTTCTCTTCAAATCTTCTGTGCTATCTACAAACTATCACAAAGGATTCCCTACTCAGGTGACTGCAAGGTTTAAAGACAAGTTCAGTACGACCCTTAACGGAATTGTTCTTCCCACTCTTACATCCACACTGGTTCTGCAATTGAATTGAAGGCGCATACAATCATCCTACAACATAAAAAACCCAGACAGTCTTTTGCAAGGACTTGAGCCCATAACTAATTCAGATACATTTATATGTTGTTCCAGGCTACATAAGCAGTAAGCAACCATGCCAGAAGTTGTATGTAAACATATCTAAACTGACTTTCATCTTAGTTTCATGTTGCTACTACCCTAATTCTGACAAGTTGAGTCAATTTATACACACCTAAGCATGTTTATTTTGTGTTAATTATATTCAGCATAAAATTTAACAAAATGCATTACCCTTCCTAAACACCAAATATTCAAATCCCCTACAATGATTCTACTACTGTGCTTGGATTACTATCAGGATGACCAATTGCCTATTACCAAATAATTCAAATGTAAAGACAGCAGTAAAGTAGCATTTACTGAGACCTCCACTTCCTGCAGTGACAATCCCACCACACCAACACATTTAACATGAGCCAGTTCCTCTTCTCTAGCCTATTTAACACTACTCCTATTCCAGTTTCTCCTTGTAATCCTTTTACCCCAAGTATTCTGTGTCAACTGTTTAAACTAAGATAATTGATAATAAGCTACAAAATTTACTAAACAGTTGCAGCTGAAGGAAATCAGCAGGTGTTTAGTTTGTAAAGCAGGCCTGTTCTCCTCCCACAGGAGCATCCTCCTGAAGAATTACAGAGATATTCCAAAAGCTCAAACAAGCATCCAATCACTTCAATTTCATTTAAATCCTCTCTTTTGACCACTCAAACTGTTCTGTCTTTCTGAAATTTAAACAGCACACCAAGGGATCTTGACTTCACTGTGCCTGAATAAGCAACCAGTTCATGACCTGGTTAGCTGTCTGTATTTGTATGATCAGATTCAATGAAGTCTACTCCTGTAAGATACCAGGCCTTAATAAACAGCTGTCCATTGTTGCAGTCACAAAGCCTGCTGCTAGGCCTCCTTGGAGATAGGAAATGCCTAGTCATGGACTAGGCTCTGCTTCCTGCCTCAAGACCCTCTTATCTCTCTGTAATACTATTGGCTACATTCCAGATGTCCTGAGACTATAGGTTATTTTGCCCTGACACTAAAACTATTGGATAGTTCCCCAATCCTAACTAACCCTATAAAAACCCCTACTTCTGCCCAGTTCGGTGGAAGAAGCCGTCACTGGACTCCTCTTCACGGAACCTGCATTAAACCATTCTGTGGAACCTCTACACGGCCTTCTCGTCTCTTCTTCCCTGAGCCAGCCACGGCAGATCCTAGCAAGCTAAAGAGCTGAAATCCTGAGAGAGCTGAAATCACTAAGAGCTGAACCACCTGATTACCTCAGGTTGAGCTTGCTAGGATAGCCTGGTGGCTAGGGACTCTGCTGGAGATCTCCAGGACAAAGCAGTCCCTCCTGGGACCCCGCTATCCGGAACATCTGCAGCAGCAGGGGTTCTGCCTGACCCCCTGGACCCAGCCCGCATTAGCCCATGAAACTTCTCAAGAGGCTTCTGATATGTAACTTTGAACTTTCCCATAAATATGCAGGCTGCCACTCAAACTAAGATGTTATACAACAATTCAGTTCTTCAGGTACAGAAGATGAAAAGACTTAAAAAAATCAAAACCTTGAAATACAAAAAAGTGAAATGCAGAAGCTAAATTTTAACTGCTTAATTCTGTAGAAGATTTTAGAGTGCAAGAACTGCATGGATTTCCATGAAGCTGGACAGTCCAAAGTGCCTGAAACGTGATTAATCTGCACATTTAGCTCCACTCAGATGATTTTCTGCTGTACCAAGTTATCTTTGTCATTCTTCATAAACATGCGCAAAAAAAAAATCATCAACTGTGGAACAGCATTGATTTCATTCTGTACAGCCTTATACATTCAAAATTATCCTCACCACAGTCACTCAGCAGCCTAAGTAGACCAGTAAAAAAGTAGTAGAAGCTAACAGCTGTCATATCAGAAGGAGTAAAACAAGCCTCAGTTTCACAAAGTCTTGAAATGACCTAGAAATTAAGTTGTGTAATATACAGTGCAATCAGTTTCTGGCTTGTGTATTACCAAGAGACCTGCTAGTATTTAAAAAATGCCTAGCAAAGTCTCTTCAAAAACTGAAAATGGGTCTGACTTGCAAAGTTTCTGTACACTGTATATTAATGCAGAAAATAAAATCAAAACACAAAAAATGCATCTCACCTGTACCAGGTATTTCTGGCTTCCATACATTACATACTGTGGGGCAAGACTGTAAATCATGTAACTTGTATGAAGAACTATCAAGAGAAGTATCATACAGAGAAATAAGAGTGCTTGAGGTCGAGTTTTTCCTCGTCTGATTTTGTAAAGCTAAAAGCAGAAAAAATATTAACACAATGAAATACCTCTTTTTTTTTTTTGAAGGCATTCAAAAACCACTTTAGTTCAAGTAAGTCAAGTAAGTTTTAATTCTACTGCCAGAAGTGGGAGGTTGCTAAAATTATCTTCTGGCAACTTAATTCCAGTAGTTCAAAGCAGGTTCCCAGGTGTATTTAGCTAAATTTCAAAGCACAGCTATTTAACCAAATTAAGTTCTATTTGTATTAATTGCCCAAAACATTTATACACTACCATTTAGTAGCGAGATTTAAATTACCTGTCACCTATAACAAACTGTGCATCGGTTTATCAAAGACTGAGTCCTTTGGTCAAAGTGGGGTGTCATCTATCACTAGACCCCAATAAGATCTAGAAACAATATGGACTTACAAGAGAGCATTCCCAGGCTCTGAGTAAAATGACACACCATACGGTGGCATCTTGTCCATTTAACACTGCAGGGAACAACATAATCCGATTTCCTCGTTGCCCTGTAGACACCACTCTACTCTAATTCCCAAGGGCTCAACCTGAGTACCATGTTAGGGTAAAGAAGCTGGCAGCTGAGGGGGAAATGACACCACCAACCCAACAATTAATCTCTCAACTCATTGCAAAGACTGATGGTCACCGTTCACATTGTGGAGCATTACCACATGAAAAGGTGACAATTTTGAAGGGAAAGTAGGCACATTAACAGGGAAATATTAAACCAAGTACCAGAGACATGAGTCATGCTATTGGGTACAAAGCTGCTTGTATACAGTAATATATCATTTGTATAATATTTAGATAACCCTATCATCACTTCAGTTCTCTCTTGTCACACAGATGGTAATTCAAGAACCTCTGATCACATGCCACATTATAGATTTTGACCATAAAGTTGACCAATACTTCAAATATACCAATCATATGGCTTTAAAATAGAGAAGTCAGAAGCCAAAGGGACACTGATTAAACACTTGAAGGAGTCAGCTGACTATTACTCTAATTAAAACATCAGTTTTGATGACTTGGCAAAATCAAACAACTTGGTAAAATGAAACACCCTCCAAAAGCAGTGCAAACTGTACAACAGACTTTTAATGCTCATTAGGCATATAGACAATGCTATTGGCAACATCCCATATTTATGAAGCAATACTAAAATATTAAATATATTCAAGAGCATATATTTGTTAAATATCTGAGTATTCCAAACAAATGACCCCAGTTATATTTACCCTTGTCCAGAAGAACCAAATTCCCATATTTCTGATCCCTGCCATTGAAGTGAAGATAAAGTACATAACAATGGTTGTAATAAGAATATAATCAAGTGGAAAAACCTGAAACAAGAACACAAACAGTTAAAAAGACAAGGAAAAAAGCTCTTCTCCCACACAAAACTAAGTAAGTAGCTTCTACTTCCATGGCTGATCTCTGAGGTAGTCAGAGTCCTATTTTAAAGTTTTACAAAGCTGACTCCAAATATAGCTAACATAGCTTGCTGCTAATAGAGCTTAGACAATTAGTTTGGGGAAATATTAAGCATTTTTATTAATTTTAGACATGCCTTAATTTTGAAGTGCTATAGTTTTTAGACCAAGAAATTATTTTAAATATGCCCACAGAATAACAAGCCCACAGTGGCAACAATTATTTTAGGACTGGTATTTGTGACTGTTTTTCTGACCACATTTGCATACAGAACTTAATTTTTATATTTCCATTAATTAAAGCTTGAGATAATATTGCTGCTGAACATTACTTTTCTCAGTGAACTACGAGATTAGATGTTCAGTAGTTTTAAAAGCCATGGGGAAGCATTGCATTGTGCCAGCCCATTACACCAAGAATAGAGGAATAACTCAACTAGAACTCAAAGTTCTAGCTTAATATTAAAGCTTGTCTTTTGCTCAGTTTACTCATGAAAAACTCAAATTTGCTCATATACTTTTTGCCTTCCAACTCCACTGAAGTTAACTGATGTATGTTTTTACATTGGGTTTGTTTCTGAGATTAATGCCTCACTGTAACATAGCCAATGTAGCGTATTTTTCAATGTGCAATGCATTAAAAAGTGAAAAAACTGTATTTACTTCACTAAAAAGGCCTAAGCTAATCAGAACAACTAGAACGTACGTAGAACATGGGAAAAAGTTGCTTTTATCCTCTGCATAGTAACTGGAACTGCTGTCATTCTCTGTCGCCACTGTATCCTCATCACATCAAAATCAATTTCAAGCACCACTTTCCTTGCCCAAACTAGATTCCATTCACCCAAGATTTTCATATCAATAACTAAAAATAAGGAACTTGCCTTGCTTTTACTAAACATACATTTAGACAATGTTGTTTTAATGAATTACTTGGGGAGAAGTTTAAAGAAAATAGAAGAGCATCCTTACATATGTACATCACCACTTCTTTACTTACTCTTTGAAGAACTGGTAACAGCATATTCAATGGATTGGTCAGATTAGTTCCTAGAATTATAAATCCTGAGTCGAAGCCAGCCGAATGCAGAGCTTTGTCCAAACTGCAGTAATTAGAAAAACTGTTTAAGTACCATGGCTCTCCCACAGCTTTATCTTTAGTTTAATTTAAAAGTGCAGCTCAAAAGAAAACAGACAAACACTGAACTAATTCTGGAGAGTGACAGCTGCCTAACATCTATATAGACACATGCTTTGCTTTACCACACTGATTGCACTTGTTCTGTCAAAGATACATTGATTTCTGCATCCCCTCAGCATTTTTGCTTTTCCCTAGTTTAGGTTATAAAGCTTATTTTCCCAGTCTGAAAGACCAAAAATGCCAACATTTGAGACCTCTGGTTAGTGTCAATTCTTGCTGAAACCTACCAGATTTGCAGATGGCTTTGTTGCTTTCAACACATGAAACCATTCCAACATAATGCACATCAAAATGGACTAAACATGTCATTTACTGCAGTATTTTAAGCACCTGTTACCCAGTCAAATAAGTACCTGCAATAAGTTTCATTCAAGCAAGCAGAATACTTCTGTAATCTTAATTAAACTTTCTGAACATATATGCTTAATTTCTCTGCTGAATCAGAACTGTTTTCCACCTGAAACAAGTTCTTTCTTCAGTTTGTTTTGGTATATTTTGCTCTATTTCAATATATAGAATTGCAATAAGTGCAGCTCTATTGGCAGAAATGTAACATTGAAAAGAAGGGGGCTGAGGCAAATCACCCCAATTTTTATTTTAGAGCAGCAAGTAGGTACTTTAAATAGTCAAAGAAAATGCTGAAATGTACTTACTTTGACAAGAACAGAGAGACAGTGAAGAGCAATGCCACAATGATGAAGAATACTCCCCACACAATCTACAAGCAAAAATTTAAAACAATTTAACTGAAAGTGTATGCAGTTGATGCAAGAAGTGAACACTTGCCTGTGTTTCAAAAACTAATGATCTCAAATCACTTAAAAGCTTGAATATACTTGAAACAGTAACTTTTTGCTAAATACTTCAGAGACGTGCTCACAAAACTTTTACCCTGTTGAACATAGTTTGTCAAGTACATCACATGCTCTAGTGTAATACGTAAATTTACCCTGATGTCAAAAGCGACATTAAGAAAAGAGTCTACACATTACATTTAATGAACATAGCATTTAGCAGAACTCACAACCTGTATTCTCTATATGATGGGGGAAACCTTAACTATGTTCATGGATTTAGGTTTAATTAAAGAAACTGGAGATGGGTGCCTTGACCACCTCACCTGTATGCTCACCTCCACCAGGTAGCAACCTGTGCACAGCTTACAAGGAACATCTCACCCTTCCTGAGTAAAAGCTCCCTCCTGTAGAGCTATTCTGAAACGCACAATGACCAAGACACTTAGGAGTGATGAAAAACTCAACTAAGTCCAAATGGCAGGTCTTCATTAAAACACACCAAAGTGGTTTTTTATGCCTACCAAATGCAGCACTTGAGCCAGGAACTGACTCTCCAAGTTGTCTCAACCAGAATGCCTCCTACTGTTTCTCCTGGGTTATCAGCTACTTTAGGAAAATGTTCTCCCTGCTTTGGACAGGTTCTCCCTCACAATCTCTTCCCTGGCGAGTTTAGGGGATGATACACAGAAGAGAGCCCAGATAGAAAACACAGCCACCAGTTACAGTTCCAATGGTTTCACTGCATTTTCCTAGAAAGATTAGTCATGGAATACCATCAGATAAGGGCACTGAACTTCCCAAAACAACATTTTCAGATGGCTAGATCTGACACTCTGTTTCAAAATTCTATATGCAGGAACAGTGTATGGTCTTCCACATGAATGAGGGAGTTTCATAGGTTTTTTATTAGCCTCAAAACTTGGCACACAACCATCATGAAAAGGTTAAGAACTTGATTTCAGCTGCTAAAAATAGACACTCAGAGATACAATGCTATTATTGCTCAATAAATTCTGAAGATAAACTTGCATCTGCAAACTCTAACATAGTATTAGAAAATCACTTCTAAAACAACCCAAATTATGTAGGTCTTATTAGACATAGATTTAGAGATCAATATCAAGGTAAGTATTAAGTTTTGCATTTCCACATAATTAAATGTACTAAGATTCTACCTCTCCACAGCCAACTCCTACTAGGTATTGGCTGTATATAAAACTAATTGAGGCCAAGAATCTGAATGTTGTAATTCTTCACTACCTTCTTCCAGCTATGGCCACTAGACAGGTCTTTTTATCTCCTCTGGAATATGCCTGTCCTCTGAAGTGACACCTAACAGTCAGACATGTTAGGATCAGGGGTTTGCCTCCTACTCCTGCTTCCAGATCAGTGAAGCTAACCTACTTAATCTATGAATAATTCTGAAGTGTTACTAAGATAACCATGGAATTTCAGACTTAATTTCCACTGAGCAGAAATAATCCACAAACAGGTGTTATTTGTTTAAAAAGCCTCAAAATTAACTTCCAAGAATTGTTAATATTTACCCTATAGACAGACACCAAGCTCAGCAAAAGAGGTACTGAGTGCTCCAGAAAATGGAGCAGACATTTCTACCCCAGCTTGTTAAGAAGACTATGCTGGAGCAGATAACCACACGCAGCCCATGGCAAATCTCACTTCAGAACAAGAGGATGTTTTCTGAAGGAAGCTGCAGCCTACAGGGATCTCACATGTACTTCTGACAGGAACTACAGTTCATGGAGTCCACTCACAACGGAACAGAAACAAAGTGCGAAGAGGAAGCAACAGCAGAGTAGAGGTGTTACGGACTAATGGCAACTGCCTATTCCCCTCTGTACCACTCCAGAGTCAGAACAAAAGGAGTTGAGCCTTGGAAAGAGTGGGGATTCTCTGTTCATGCAGATCTCAAAACAGATTAATTCTCTTTTACTGCCTTAGGCATCTCAAGTTGGTTCCCAATGGCTGTGAAGTACACCGTGAAAATACAGATGCGATACTGCCAATTTATTATTGTTGAGCAGACTTCAATGTTTCATATCCTATAGTCTTGCTCACATATTGAACAAACATTTATGTGCTCTGGAGGTTTCTCCCTAAATCTTTTTTTTTAAACTCATAATATACCACATTTCCCTTGTTATTTAGAGTATCAGAAGAAAGTGTAAAAAACCACAAAAAAGGAAATGTTACATTTCGTAGAAAGAAATTAGATTAATTCAACATGACTCAACAACCCCATGTTGGCCAATATTCAATTCCCTGGCATCTTAAGATGTGCAGCTTTTGTCTGAACTGAAAAACTTGCAGCTTCATCTTTGAGGTAGCTTTGAGTAAAACAACCTCCAAATGAGGCTTTCTACTTGAAGAAAAAAGTTTTCCCTTTGCTTCACAACGTATCACACGCTAATAGATACTTAGCAGTAACAGAACAATTAAAGCAAGACCACTTGTGGACACTATACAAAGAAAATATAATAGCAGAAGTTGGAATGAAGGCACTAGGCTAACACGGTAAAAGCCTTTAAGTACAATACTTGAATACAATATTCTGTTCTGTTAGTCCCAATAAGAGCCTACAACTCCCATGAATTGACCATCCCAAATACAAAGAAGAACAAGGATTCTCTATCTAGTACTTGTTTCACAATAAATGGAATTTCTCTTGAAGTCTGAGCAGCATCCACATATTTGAAAAGTAATATCTAAATTGAAGGCACTGAAGGTGAAAATGTTGTAAAAGAGTAAGGAGAGCTCCAAGATACTTTCTGCACTTCTACATTGAACAGAAGTACTAGATGGGGATATTGAACAGATTTTCACCTTTTCTTAAAGCCCAATTGAACAACTGAAAAGTTATATATCCGCAAAGACATTCCAAATGCTCTTCAAGCAACAGTAAAACAGTTCTGCAAGAGTTAACATGTAATTAAGTGATAGACATTACCACCTTCACAGGACACCTCTAGCCAAAGTAAACAAGTTCTCTTGACATGCTTCATAGCACAACCACAGTCTAAGAAATATCTGTCAGGAAAAATTACCCACCTGCAACTCTGCTTTAGTCTGATTCATGAGTCAAAAACTCAGTGACTCTCACACTTACTGAGAGAATACAAAGCTCTCAAATCACAAAAACAAGGAGACACTGGAATACCATCCAGACTGTAGGTGATAAGCTGTGAGTAACTATTGATATACTGTATGCTTTCCTGTGAGAACACAATGAAGTGGTAAAGTCACAGAGACAAAATATAACGCCAACAATATTTCTCAAATTTGAGCTTTATGTGAAAAATTACAGAAGCTTGATGGTTAATACACAAGCTGCATTAAATATTTTTCAATGAAATGGAAGCCTCCACTGTCACCATGAATAGTTAGGGATATTTGTGCTCTCAATGAAAGAGCTCAGTCTGTATTTGTAATGCATCATAGCAAAGTAACTCCACTATGAACTGCACACTGAAAGGTTTTGTTCAGCTGCAATTTCAGCCCATCGCCTTCAGCACTCAGCATTAACAGCAGCAATGGCAGGAGAAATTGTTAACAACCCACCCATCCACCCCCCCCAGCTTTCCCAAAAGAAGCCTACAGTTGAAAATAATGCTGAAATTTCTTCCTATATCTCGTTGGCAAGAAATATTTTATATGGCAATACCATTCATAAAAGTACTGGTTTTCAAAACCAGGTATCTACTGAAAAATCAAAGTCCTAAGATCAAGGAGACCAAGACAAAAGCTTTGCCCCAGTAACCAGCTCCTTTGCATTGGTTAAGTATCATGATATTAAGTTCCATTCAACTAGCTCACTACTTATCAAATAGTAAATGCCAAGCTGTTTGTTCCAAATGCATATATTAAAGTGTCTCATTTCTGCTGGTTACATGTAATTTAGATTAACCTAAGCTGACAGCTATAGAATTCTTCCTTCTCATTTTCATATGTTTGATAAAAAAAGTAAGATATTCAGATTTTCTATGGCAGTAGCACTAAAGTAGATCAGCTAGAATTTGTTCTTTTTTTAATCCTAACCAGCACTGAGGCAAAGAAAAAGGTCAGAGTTCACTACAGGGCTATCATTGTGTAGTACTGGAGTAAATAAAATAAAGCAGTTGATATTCAGGGTGGTAATTGATAAACTTGACCTGTGATTTATGTGGGAAAAAGGAAATTGGAAGTTATTTAAATTAAAGTATCAAAAAGTGCTCAAGTTTTACTTTTAGAGGCCGAATAGCTTCACAAGCTTTTGTCCACCAGCTTTTCTCAATAGACTCCAGATGCCTCTCTCTCCTTCGAAGTGTCCTTAATCTCTCTTCTAGTTGCTGTAGAGTCCGTCTGTCCTTCGATGACAGGGGGCGACCATCTCTGCACTGGTTAGAAAGAGTGCAAAAGGTCAAGAGTCACCCAATCAAGAAAATAGACTTGACAACTACTTAAATTACATACAACAACTCTAAAGAATTTTTAGTATATAATTCATGCATGTATAATTTCTACGAATATCGAGAATATGAAATTCAAAAGTCACAAGCTGCAACAAGAAGAATTCCTATTAGGTGGCAGAAATCAGTTTTGACAATGAAAATGTTCAAGAACTTTAACAGGGTAGATAGCTTCCATGGCTAGAAATAGTTTAAATAACCTGATCTAACCTGAAACAGGTCCATATTTTGCATGGAGGGTTGAACATGGTGATCTTCAAGTCACTTTCCATTAAATTCTATGATTAAGCCTCTATACCCAACTTCGCACTTATTTTCTTTACAGTATTCCACTTGATACTCAGCTATGTTTCTTGAGCAAAAAACAGGTCAGATAAGAGGCAGCATCATGCAAGAATTAGCTGAATGTACCATGCAGCTTGTTTGATTATTATGTTTAAGAATGTATTTTAATTTTGAGCCTTTAAACACTCTGCAGGTACCATTACACACTGCTGTAAATTCAGTAGCACATCCTCACATCTCAGTTATTTGCTACACGCAGAAGCAATAAAATGGGCATTAAGTAGCTGAACCAAAATTGCTTCTAATATTGATGCTTACGTATTGCAAACTCATACCTGGAAAAAGAAGATTCTTTTATAGTAGGAAATGCACTAAAACTGTATTTTAAAGTTTCGGAATTCCTTATTATTTTCCTATTACTTTAAAGGAACTTTCCTGTAAATAATAAAACACTTTATACTAGTGAAGTTAAAAAAAATAAATAAATTGGTCAATTATAGGCATACATCACACTTAAATTGGAGATTACAATGTACTTTTAATAGGAACACATGTACTATACCCTGCAGAGCACCTCTATGACTTAGAAAGGACTTTTTGACATCAGTTCAAGTTCCCAATCTACAAGTTTAAGCCTGAATCACTTAAGACTAATGAAATAAACCTACCAGATGTACTAATAGCACAAGAAGACCTTCATACTTCTAGTTTTTGCTGTATAGTACTCCCAGCAACACTTCCTTCACAACTTAATGTACATATAATTGAAGAATTATGATTTCCATTACATAATGAGGCAGAATCTTGACCAGAATCCATAAATCAATAAAAAGCAGTTTGCACTAAAGGTCACAATACAATATAAACCAAAATTAAAAACTTTCTACTTTTGAACCTATAGTTTAGCCAGACTGAACAAGACCAGTTGCATGCAAATCATCATAATCCAACAAGGTTTCCTGTAATAAGTAAGGATCCATTTGTCACAAATGTCTCATTTTTCTCATATTGATTGCAGTAAAGGATGACTTCGGTGCTGTAGTACTTTATACAAAACAAAAACATGACCATTTAAACAGACTATTTTTAAGATTTATTTATTCAACAAAATATCTGGAACATTGAAGGTGCCCACACTGTGTGTAGGTAAGCCAAGTATCAAAGGAAGACCGTTGGAACTGCTTCAACATCTGAGGTCTACTATCACAGAGCACACAGCAGCACAGATGCACTGCCAGGATGGAAGCGAGGCACCTCGATGGCACTTTTCCCAATCAAGGCTGTGAAAACACTGGTCAAGCCATTAGCTGCAATGGGTTGAAAGAAGAGGAGGGAGATTTTCCGGTCATGTTGTACGTAAAGAAACCTTACCCGTCTTTGGCTTGCACTCAGATTGTTAAAAGTGTCGTGCTTGTATGAGGCACAGCATTCCCATTAGCTGCAAAACAGTCATGGGCTTACAAATGGTGTTCATGTCCTAGGGATATTTAGGACTCAGAACAGCTTTCCAGACGTATACTTTTCACAAAGAAATTATTTATAACAGCAAGGTACATTAACTGGGAAGCAAGAATATTTGGAGCTGTTATTTCTTCACCAAGATGATTAATAGCTTGATGAATCTAAATCATGACAGCTCTATGTGGCAAGAATCCAGTGTTAGCTACACTGCATTAAGTCAACAAACTGAATGCTGTTTCTGGTAGCAGACAAAGTGAGGTTAATATCTACAACGCATCTCTTCCGTCCAAACAGGCCTGGAGAAGTTTGAGTTCAATTTTTTAACACTTATTAGACAGGAACAACTACTGCTGCAGGACTAACACAAAGAATGTAATCACTGCTACATAAGTGACCGTATGTGTTTCAAAGTAACTCAAGTAACTGCAAGCTATTCATTTCTGAATTGCTATTCTTTCTGGAACAAAAACTCTACAGCATGACCATGAAGTAGTAAGCAAGGCAGAAAAAATCATTTAAAAAAATGAGAACAATGTTGACCTTACCTTTGATTTAATTCTCAATAGATGTTGTTCCACTTCTTCTATATCTTCAGTGTTCTCTAAACGTTCATAAGATGCACTGGTAGTTCCCTTAATCAAGTTTAGAGGCAAAGCTGACATACCATAAGCCTTAAATAAAAAGAAAACACGTACTCAAATTTTGTGCCATATATTTTCATCTGATAAGGCTGCTCTGTTGTAACTATGAGATATCACTACTAGGTGTTTTTTTCACCCCACCCGCATACTCTAAGGCAACCAATTCCTTTCCCCTTTTGAGCAAAGCATAACAAATAGGCTATGCAAATTCCAGCACCCAACAACATTCCAGTTGTACTTAAGTGTCTCCTGACCACTCAGACATTTATCAAGACTTCATATAAGCACAGCAACACTGATCAAACTAGCCTGTTTTTTGTAAATCATCATAGCTTCCAGAAACCTTAACTTTCCCACTTTAGATCAAAATCAACATTTTGTGCAATATGGAAATTCCTACATATTGAACATTGGTAGTTTCAGAAGCAAACTACACACAATTCCTTTGCAGCCAGTAGTCTTCAAGTTGCTTCTAAAATAAAACTGGTTTCAAAGCACCTAATTTACTGAAAGCAAAATCCTGCAGTAAAAAGGTAGCAAAGTTACATAAACAATTGAACTTAGTTACATTCCAAGACTCCTTAGGCACCCATTCACACTTACACATTTTGTTGGAATTTATTCCTCATTATAAACTTTGTCATTCAAAGTGTTTTGCCAGCTTTTACATCAACAGTACACTCAGATTTTTCCAATGCAATGTCTGGAAGCTTTCCACTAACAGAAAAAGAAACATATTTGAGACAAGGTAAACAACAAAAAAATAGCACTACAATCTCTGTTATCATATGATTCTTATGGATCAAGGACCAAGAACAGGCAGTTTAGCCAGTTAGCCATTTATGGCCACTAGCCATAGGCTTGTAATTTGTTTATTGTGGACGATATGTTTTATATTTTACTAGAGTCTCTGAACACTTGCTAACTTCAGAGAACTGTTTAGGTTGAAAAAGACCTCCAAGACTATCCAGCTCAACCAGTAACCCAACACCTCAAATTCTACCACTAAATCATGTCCCTGAGGACCATGTCTACAAGTCCTTAAAATACTTCAAAAGTTTGAAGAGCAGTTTTCTAGATGTTCACAGAAATACCACTCCCTCCTTCAAGCATAACTTTACATTTCCTACTGAGAATAGACTTAACACAAATGCTAGTGTTAAAAACGTCACCATACATGCTATCATATAATGAGTTTTCTGTACACAAGACATGACTTGACCTGCTTAGAAACCTACTTTGACATACTAAAGTCTCATGCACTGAACCCAGAGCAAGGCACTTTGCTTGAGTTTATTTTTGAATATGCCCTAACTAAGTCTAAAGGGAGAGCTGACACATGTTTAGAGACAGTTGTCAAGTCCAGGCTATCTCCTTTGCAAGTATTAAGCTGCTTTGCCACCTACCTAAGGCTGCCTATTGCCTACCTGGACATCAGCCAAGCCTTCAACACCGTATCCCAGAGCATTCTCTGAGAAAAGCCAGCAGTCCACAGCTTGGACAGAAGCACTCTTTGCTGGGTTAAGAACTGGCTGTATGGCCAGTCCCAGAGAGTGGTGGTGAATGGTGCCGCACCCAGGTGGCAGCCAGTCACCAGTGGTCTCCCAGGGATTTCTGTTTAATGTCCTAGTCCTGTTTAGTGTCTTTACTGATGATCTGGGTGAGGGGGTTGAGTCTATCCATTAGCAAGTTTGCAGGTGACAACGAGCTGGGGGAGAGTGTTCATCTGCTGGACGGTAGGAGGCTCTGCAGAGTGACCTGGACAGACTGGATTGATCAGCCCAAACCAAAGATGTGAGGTTCAACAAGACCAAGTTTTAGGACCTGCACTTCAGCCACAAAAAAAATCCCTGCAGTGCTAAAGGCTGGGGACAGAGTGACTGGACAGTGACCAGGCAGAAAGGGACCTGGGGATGCTGACGGACAGCCAGCTGAACATGAGCCAGCAGTGTGCCCAGGTGGCCAAGATGACCAATGGCATCCTAGTTTGTCAGCAATAACATGGCCAGCAGGACATGGCAGTCATCCTTCCCCTGTACTCAGCAGTGGCGAGGCTGCACCTTGAGTGCTGTGTCCAGTGCTGGGCCCCCAGTCCAGAAAGGATAGTGAGGTGCTGGAACAAGTCTGGGGAAGGGCAACAAGGCTGGTGAAGGGTTTGGAACATAAGTCCTATGAGGAGCATCTGAGGGAGCTGGGCTTGTTTAGCCTGGAGAAAATGAGGTTCAGGGGAGACCTTATCCCTTCGTACAACTCCCTGAAAGGAGGCAGCAGCCAGGTAAAGGTCAGCCTCTTCTCCCAGGCCAACAGTGACAGGACAAGAGGACACAGTCTTAAGCTGCACCAGGGAAGGTTTAGGTTGGACATAAAGAATAAGTTCCTCACAGAAAGGTTGATTGGACCTCAGAAACGGGCTGCCCAGGGAGGTGGTGGAGTGACTGGCCCTGGAGAAGTTTAAGGAAAGACTGGATGTGGCACTTGGTGCTATGGTCTAGTTGACAAGGTGGTGTTCGGGCACATGTTGGACTTGATCTCAAAGGTCTTTTCCAACCTACCCAATTTGGCGATTCTGTAAAAAGAACTCTCCTACAATTCTCTTCTCTAGGCCAAACAAAAAACTCCTTCAGCCTTTATCTATGGGTTGCTCTCTGCAACTTTTTTAATCATGTCCATAAGCCTCCATTGGAGCCTCTACAGTTCACCTGTTTCATAAACTGCAGGACCAAAACCAGACAAAGAATTTCCAGATGTGGCTTTGGAAGTGCAAAGTACAGTGAAAATGCCTGTGCTCTTGCTGAGGCCAGCCCTGGACACTGTTTGTATTTCTGCTGCAAGGCACACTGCTGGATCATGCTCAGCTTGCTGCCCACTAGGACTTTGAGGTCCTTTCCAGCAGAAGAACCTCCCAGCTGATCAGACCCAAGCACTAACTGTTGCTTGGAATTAATCCACTGCAAGAAACTACCTTAATATCTGCTAAACCTGATGTCATTCTTGTTGGTCAATCTTCCCCTCTGTCAATGTCTGTATGGTGGCTCTCTGTTCTGTTTTATCTGCTTCTCCCAGTTTGACATACCTCTCAATATGATTACTCAACCCCATCATCCAGATCATTTATGAGGACTACATAGCATGGGGCCCATATTGACCCCAAAGAGCTCACTCAGGTCAGCTAGCAGCATTACTACAGTATTTAGGGGACATATGAATACCATACAACATCATAAACTAGAATGCAGGTTACAATTTATCTGAGCTCCCTCTCTGGAAGCCAAAACACTTCTAGCCACTGCCAGTATGCAGAAACACATAACAGATTATTATGACAATGCACCTAAACAATTTTACAAACCTGAGCTTTGAAGTAATTAGATTTCAACATCTGAGATTTCCACATGTTCTTCAAACAACTAACATATCAAGTATTCTCTCTACAAAATAGTTAAGAAATAAAATCCAGGGCTTTAAAGCTTAGTCTGAGTTTCTACAAATAAAAATACAACTCTCAAAGTGATGTATTGTTTTGCTGTTTTTAAAAACATGAACTACATACTTGAACATCAAGCTTGTTCTAGTGATAAAGGCTGTCTAAGGTCCTTCCTTGAATACAGAAGATGCTAATAGTAAGATGATTATGCAAGTAAGGCTCCCATCGTCAGTGTGGGAAAAGGACACATTGGTCCTTCAAGATAACAATATATAGAATGAAAGACAAAAATGAGTCATCTCATGTGGTGCGTCACAGGTCTGAACAGAAGCTGTATCAGTTCATTTTCAGGGCTGCTTTTCCCTTCAAGCTGATAAAGAATTTCAAGGCTGCCCTAGACAAGTTTTAATCCCCTGGGTTAGTACAAATGTTAAATTATTCAAGGGCTATCAGGCATCTGCAACTTAACAAGCAAACAATATATTGACGCAAAGGAAAACAAACCAAAGACTACACTATAGCCAAGACAGCACTTAGTCCTGAAACAAACTGTGGGTTCAAAGTTTGGAATATGAATCAAAACATATCAAAAGAGCCTTTAAAGCAGTTAACACAAGCTAATTAATATACATGAATTTAGATAAAACAAGTAATTAATTATTGGCATATTTATACCACTGAAACAACAGATCCCAGGACTTACTTTTAGACATTTTTGTCTAGAAGTGTTAAATAAAATAAGAGACACTGTACCAAAGAGTAAAACCAGCCATCCAAATGTACTAGTCAACTACAGGATACATGCAGTTTTATAACATAGTTTCTACAAAAGGAACTGAGTCTGGAACTAAACACTACCAGTTCAGGCTGGTATCTGATAACACTTGTTGCAAGGATAGGTCTCTAAAGCCTCAGGCTCTATCTCTGCTCTTACCTGGATGCCAGATCAGCTACATTGAAATCGAATTTTTGAGCATAAATAAAAAAACCTAAATTTATAGTTATACCAACTTATTTTACAGAAGTCTCCCCTCTCTTGAATCATGACAAGTGCTCAACACAAGTGATCACCACAACCATTTGGCTTAAGGGTTGGAAAACCAAATCCTAAGAGCTGACTATCTATTTACTACAAGTTAGAAGCATCATCCATGAGCAGCTGTCATGTTCTCATGTGAGTTTCTGTCTACAGGCATCTCTGGATGAAGTCTGTACTTACAGACTTCTTCAAGTATAAGGCCTTCTGCTCTTAAGAATAAGGGAAAAAACACAGAACAACTTACTGCAACAGAAAACCCAGCACCTCAACCCTATTAGAACAGTCCAAACAAAGCTTTTGAAACTCCTGTCTTATTTGTTACTCATGGAAGTGGTAGTTCAGTCTGAGACAGTAATTTGAAAATAAATCCATCTAAAGCAGGAGCCTCTAACTCCCATGAATGCAACAAATAGATCAGTACCCTTAGGCAGTACCAGTAGGCACTGAAAATCAGTGAGAAGCATGCTCTACCTGCTCCCTGAGCATGCCACTGAACCCAAATAAACTCCATGCTCCAGACAGAGCATTAAGTACCTTATGAGAAATTACGTGAGCATTGTGTCTAATTTGCTTCAACTCCATTTCTCCCAGGTCCCTTTCCTTCTCATCCTGCAGCAGATTCAGCCACTCTCGTGTCATTTACAGTCAAGATTTAGTAGGAAGAGCTGGCTGTTCTGATTCTTAGTCTCTTGCAGACTCAGCATGTTAGAACACCCGAGACTTGCCAAACTCACATAACCCGTGGCCAGACAAAGGAAGCCTCTTATTAACTGCCTGCTATGCTAATAATAGTCATTCAAACAGAAAGTGGAATACAAGTAAAGCTACAACAAGTTGTAAAATCATGTTTTACTGAAGTTGTTGCATCAAGCAACTACTTCAGGGATAAACTCTTGAGCATTAAAAAGATCTAGAAAGGTTTTCCAGTGGAAACCATAACCTCTAGCGTAAGAGTTCTAAACTGCACAAACTATGAAAGAGTTTCATCTAAAGGGAGAATTAAGGTGGGAACCCCTAATCAACCACATCAGCCATAAGCCTATAGACCAGTTAAGACAAAGACAGCAAAGCACATGAAAATTAATAGAGAGAATTACTTTAAAATAGAGTTAAATACTAAAAACTGAAGCCATCAGGCATTATAATTTAACTGGAAGTTGATTATGTTTCATTTTCTAATCTGCTATGTTCAGCTAACAGGATATGGTTAAATGACTAACCTGTGGCTCACACAAGATAACCTCTCCTTGTTAGAGATCAAACAAAACACAAATTCTCTCATCAGCTTCATGCACAATCAGAACTAACAATGAAGACAGCTTAACTTTTTCTGGTTAAAGATATTTAAGAAACAAACTTGTGATTTCAATAAATTATCAAAAAGTACTAGCTTAGCATATCAGAATGACTTTCTACTCCTTTTATTATTAGGGGTGTATATATCATACAAGTGGCTTTAAAGGGGTTATCACTGAGGTTTTTAAAAGATATATATCTAGTCTTGTGCAAGAAGTGTAGAAATAAATATTGATATTTCTTGCACAGCAGTGCCCTCTAGTGAAGTCATATAAAAAAGCCAAATTAAAAAGAATTCTTAAAACCACTGTATAAAAGACATCAAAAATGCTCTCAGCTTTAAAGATACAAATATTAAAATTTTTATTTTAGTAAAAGCTTATTTCAATACTTCACCTCAAAGTGTGACCATGAAAGATAAAATTTTAAGTTCTACCAACTAGACTGACTAAAAAATGCATCTATTCAATTTATAAACAGCTAAACTAATTTAAATATGCACAATTTAAGAAATACAGTCAAGTATGAGCTAATTTTCTTCAATATAAATGTCCCAGTTAAAAAACACCTATTAAATAAAGAATTATTTCAGTAGAGAAGATACTTTTATATACTAGTAGCCTAATTAGCTTTTTATTTGAATTATGCTAACCATGAGGAAGTCACAGAATACCTTTTACCCTTCACAACAATTACACAACTCAGTTGCTTATACAGAACAGTCTCATATGCATACGATGCATTCTTGCCAGCACTGTTTCTGACTAAGCACATTGGTCAGTCCAATTAAATAGCCTCAAGGGAGGTGTACTTCCAGGTGCCACAGCAACACCAGAAACACTTAATTTGAGAGGAACTGGGACTCAGCCTTGACTGAAATTGTACCTTCTCTGTGCAGCTTGACTACACAGTTCTCCTAAAAAGCAAAGGGTCCTTAAAAGGACTAATCATCTGCCTTCTTCTAAAATCACATCTGCATCTCTGACCACCTACTCATACTACCATTCAAACATAAAAACTGGAACTCTAGAATCTTATTTCCAGAACATCATTAAGCATGTCAAACAGTGACAGCAATTCATATACATCTCCCCTTAAATTATGAAGGGTAAAGGAGAAAAGCCTACTAAATGCATCTGAAGAAGGCAAACTTTCTCATGGATACTTGGCTATTTGCTACCTCTAAAAATCTCATGCCATACAGCTTCAAAAATCATTCAACATGTTATCTGGTAAAATTCCAGTTTTTCATGGGAACTTTTAGCATCCAATCTTCAGTTGCTATGAGAACACAACTTTTTGAATAACATTGTTATAAAAAACATCTCAAAGCATGGAACAGATTGACCAAACAGAACAGGTAGGTTCACTATGGCCATTCTTGTGTGATCTGCAGTACAAAACATGAATTTTGCACTGAGCACTTGTTTCTCCATTTCTCTATTCTTCTTCCCTACAGTATCCTGCTATACATTCACCTTCTTTTCTCATAGCAATGTTTTATCTCCACCATACACACATTATTTGTCAATGCTTAATCAGACAAAGAAATGCTGTCAAGGTTTGTAAAATACAGAAGCAAAATACTATAGCTCTATACTACAGCTGTTCTACTACACGCTGTAGACTTGTGCTTGCTGGTCAAAACATCTCTTAAAGAGTTAACTCTGCTTCAGTTACAATACTGACTAATTATTTGGCCTAGCTGTCACCTTCTATACTGCTCCATCAGGCTCAGAAAAGCACTGACAAACCAAAAGATTAATCTATTTTCCAATTCTAAAATTTTAAACTACAAAACTATCATTTAGCCACCAGTTTAATATTGACAACAGTGTAGCAGGAATCAGGCTGTTAAAACAACCATCAAAAGGGTTTGTTATTTTGATTATTTACTACTTCTATTATTGCTTTGGTTATTTACATAGATAAGTGAATATAATGAAAGAATTGCATTTTTTTTCTATTTCACAATTAGCATTGAAGTGATTAAATGCTAATGATGACGAACATTACTAAAATCTCAATTTCTCAAGAGCTATTTGATGTTTGTTTTAAAGAAGATCACTAGTGAATTGAGTGCTTTTAAGGTTAGACAGTTTCTAAAAGCTTTTAAGCTCTTTTGTTGTTAACGTCAACTGTAGAAAAGTAAATTATAATCTGGACAAAAATTAGGTGTGAAAACATCACATCTGTGAGCAGACAAGCTAAGCTTTCTAAAACTTCCTCTTTAAGGACACAGAAAAAATGAGGATTTTATAGTTCCATGAGAAACCAAATAATGCTTATTTAATGTTTTGAAAAATTACAAAGCCAATTATAATCACCCTTCAAGGACATGCTAAATGAGATGCACAAGATCACTCAAAAATTAATCTGTCTTTCATTGTATGAGTAATTCATTATTCTGTCTTAAATTCACATAGCAATCTGGAGCTGACAACAACTACTGTTGTAATACCTAAGGCCATGTAGAACCACTTCAATGCAAAACACACTAATGAAAGATGCAAACTACATCATCTGTGAAACTGTTTCAAACTCTCCCCCCAGCCAAAACCAGCATAGCACTGAAGGCCTAATTTATAATTTTCTTGTTACTATTCCACACTTATAGACATAAAAAGCTGTCAGTATAAATCATCAAGGTCATGGATTTGCATAGGTCCCCTGAAGATCACTTGTTCACATGTCTTACAAAACAATTTTAAGTACCAAGCATTGCACTTTAGTACTACACATGATGTAATGTCAAAAAAGTAGACTTCGTGATAAAGTTAGAAAACAGAAAAGCAACTACCAATTAAGGATGAGTAGAGAATTGTGACATACCAAGACATAAATCTAAATAATGTTCTTAATTTAAACACTGCATATACTTGAGAAGATGAAATCTATGTTTATGCTCTTAGCAGTAATATTAATGTATCAAGCAAACATTTGTAGACATCATCTACATTATTTACATAGACTATTTTATTATTTTCCCTTAAAAAGTTAAAAACTTAGAATACATATCTTTCCTAATTGTATCGATCTTTCTTGTCCCTTCCTCATCTTCCAAACTGTCAATTAAAACCAAGAAAATACTATTCTTCAGTGTATTCAGCAAGGAAATGCAAGTTTCAGTATTACATTCTAAAAACCATGCTAAAAAATATCAGCTCAAAGTCACTCAAAAGAAACATAACTGTGAAAATTTGATATTTTCACATCCATTTATAGAAGCAACTTTGCTTTTTGTCTAAGTTGTAAAGTTACAAAATCACGGAAAAATAAATTTTTACTACTTAGATTAAGCATGTGAATTAAAAGTTTGGTTGCTCCCCTACTCTGAATTGGCAGTCTCCCTTCACTTACCCAATGAGCTTCTGAAAATTGCCACCTATCAAACTAATTCATTTTCTGACACTGTGTAGTTTTTTTTTTTAAAAGTGCCCACCGCAGTTTTTAAAACACTAGTAGTACTGAGTGAATAAATCTTAGCAAAAATCTCTAAAAAGTTTTTTTTCACCAAGTAACAGCTGTGATGGAATAAATAATTGTCCAACATGAGCTAAATAAAGTTATAACAGTAAAACCAGTATTGTGGAAAAAATTAATCCAATAAAGAACCAATCTTATTGTCAATCATTGTCACCTCAACCATTTCATGGGCTAGACACAAGCTTAAAGACAAGACACCTCACACCATGAGGTACAACACAGTGTGACCCACTGGCACCACTGTAAACCCTGCAGATCCACACAGCAGAACACCTGAGGTTTGGACAGACTCTAGAGGTCATCTGGTCCAACCTCTGCCCAAGCAGGGGCGCCTAGGAGCTGCTTGTCCAGGATCACATAGATATGGCTCCTGAGTATCTCCAAGAAGGAGACTCCACAGTCTCGCTAAGCAACCTGTGACAAGGGTCAGTGCTTCAGTCTGCACCCTCTGCCTCTGGTCCCATTCCTAGGTACCACTGAACACAGCCTGGCTCCATACTCTCTGTACTCTTCCTTCAGATGTTTGTACATTTTGATAAGAATTCCCCCAAGACATCTTTTTGTCTTGGCTGACAGTCCTGGCTCCCAGCCCTTCCTCATAAGAGGAAAGTGCCTTGATCATCTTGGTAGCCCTTCACCAGCATCCCTTCTACAGCTCCATCTCTCTTGTACTGAAAAGCCCAGAACTCCAGGTGTGGCCTCACCAAGGCTGAGAATAAAGGCACTAACTTTGGCACTAACTCCTTAAGCTGGTAATTCCCGTGTGACACGGTTTGACACCGGCCAAGGGCCAGTGCACCCATGAAAATATATTTTTCTCAATTTCTGCTGTAAGATAGGACCAAAAAAGGAGCACAATCACCCAAACTTAAAGCATAAAGAAACTTTATTAACTAACACTAAAAGAAAAAAAAAAAACAGAAACCAGAAGGAAACTTGCAAAACATCCATCCTTCCCCCACCAACTGTTCACTCTCCCACCAAACCACATGAAAAGACATGATTTTCAGTCAATCCACTCCTCGAACAATCATTTCTCCTACCCATCAGGAAGAGCAGAAATCCCTCCTGTTTTGCCATAGATCACCACAAGAACACCAGTCCTCTTGTGGTCACACAGTTCACAAAAGGCTCGCCTGCAGATTTGCCATTGTGAAACATCGCCCCCCATGGGACAGTCCTCTCACAACTGCCCATGGGCTGTATCAGCTTTTAGGGTGCAGTTTAAGAATGT
>VXBU01006949.1:325288-379365 GCA_013400315.1 Bombycilla garrulus | reverse complement strand
AGGTCCATCTGGGCAAGAAGCAGTTAAAACCTCATTTTCTGGGACTTCTGCCAGTAGACTCGGCTCTTCCGATATGATGTCCTTGAGCCGCGGCTTCAGAAATGGGAGATTAATCTCCCCCCACAGGACACTGGGGGGAACTGGGCCAGGGCATAGGGCATCACTCTTCCTTTCCATCCTCCCCCACTCCCTGCTGGGACAGCTCCCTCAGAAGGAGCTCCCGGCACAGCCCAGCCCCGGCCTTTCCCCTCCTGCAGGTCTCCGTGGCCTTGGGGGGGGAAGCTGGGCCGAGGGCACAGCCCACATCTGTACCTGTTCAAGGCCAGAAACAAAAGAGAGCAATTCCGGGGCAGTCCTGTGCAAATGTATATCCTACTGAGACGCATTTCACTTTTGATTGGCTCATTTCCCTGTCTGTCTTTAAATCTGGCCCACAATTGGTGTTGCACTGGGCTCATGGGAAATCCACAGGCACACACCTCACTTCCAGGGGTGGCTATTTTCCTGCCCACCAAAATGTCAATCAATCTCAAACCAGCACACCATGCTAACATCCTCCCCCAGTGATTTATCTTAAGGGATGAAATGCTTTCAGGATCAGTATTAATTACTAATATCTCCCAAAGCTTTTAACTAGTACTTCACAGAAATTGAGGAGATCAGGAACTACTTATACCAAAGAAGTTTTATTTCTTTGGTAATTTCAGTTTGGCAGTATTCCATCCTACCCCATTCAGATTCTGCAGAAAACCTCAGAACTCAAATGCAAAACCCTGCATTTTCCCTCAAATGGCAGAAAAGCTCTTCTCTGTATGCATGACTATATCAAATTTACTGTGATTTTGATGTTTGAAGCCATAGAAAATGGAACCCGGCAATCAAATATAATAACCCCACAGAACTGTAGCATTACCTACATATCTATCCCAGTCAGTAAAGCAAGTGCTCAGTTATCCACAACTCTGCTCCAGCACAATGCCTCAATTTGTGTTGTCCCTCAACTGTCACCTTCACCCCCCAAATCCCAACATATCAAATGCTACAACACAGTATGATCTGATAAGAATTCTGTTCTCCACTGCATTAACAGCTCACCATGTGCTTCAGAGTAATATATTAAACAAATGAGGGCCTTGAGAAGCCCCAAACACTGGATTGATCCTTAAAAAATAGGTTCTTACTAGATTGGTCCTTGGGATAAATTTGTTAGTTCCATAATTTAAACTGCAGCCATCTACAACCTCAATAACACAACCCTGCTGTATCCCTCCTCCTGTGGAAGCAGGAGGACATGCTTTCATAAAGGAAGCCTAGGAGCACACACGTGCTTTAAGAGAGCTTTTGCTCTCTATTTATACTCAAATTCAAGGCTACCTGCTGACAGTGCCAAAGCCTTTCCCACCCCAACTTCTTCACAGTATTGTATATTACCACAACACAGAAATTCAATTTTAGAGCAGCCATAATCTAATCCCTCATGCTGAAGGCCACACAAAGCAGTACTGTTAACATACGTTTAACTAATTGTAGAATGGATAAATTGCATTGCCAGGGACTTTAATAAAATCACTTGATTCATCTCTTTCATGGTTTCTTCCATAAATAGCATTTTAAGATGAAATCAGTCAATTGCAGCAACAGTATTCCTATTTATTTTTAGTGTTTTGTGTTATAGTAGGCATTCAATGTAAAGCCATTTTTAATTGGGTATGAAGGAATTCGCTAAAATATTACTTATTACAATATAATCTTTATTAGATAAGCATTTAGCAGATTTTTTTCCTTAGTGTGAATGAGTACATAGAAGACCAGATATACATATTCTTACGTTCCCTTTAACAATACAACAGCAACTCCGGCATTGAAACAGGCTAAAAATACGCAGAAGTCAGGGGAAAAAATAAAAAAAATCAGTTATGTCCATACTACAAATCCTCAACTCTTCACTGCGTAAACCACAGATCTGAGATAACACCTGTCCAGAGACACAGGAACTGAGATACCACACACGGGGACCCCATCTGGTTTTTTTCCATCATCTACTGAGCATTTGTGGAAAATTTTTAAACGGGTGTCTTGGTTCTTGTGTTGACTCTTACATAACAATATTCTTTCTGTGCTTAAAAAAAACAACAACAATGATCAGCAAGTAGTTTGACGACTAAGCACAAAGATCTCCTACCTTTGGAAAGTGGGATAAACAATTTGATAGACAGCAAAAGGCTGCCTGAAAAACACAGGAGCCTAAATATTTACTTGTGAGATGTCCCAAGTCTGCAGCAAGTATTACAAACAATGCCCTAGAGACTTGTCTGTACACTCAAGTCTGCCTCATCTAGAGTTGCTTTTTTATACAAAGGTAATACAGAAAAAAAAAACCACCCCACAACACAAAGACATGGGTGTTGCATTGTAGCGCCTCCTATAGGCAGAGTGCCAAGACCAAGAAGAAATGTGAAGCTGTCTTTGTCCCCCTTAAAAGGTAAGGAGCCCAGGCATTCTTTGCCAATTTGCAAAGGTTCTGAACCAAGACTCTTAATTGGACTCCCTGGACATCACACCACCCCTGCAGCTACCTGGATTGGACAAGTGCCAGAGCCCCGCCTAAGCCATAAAAACAACTGCCTAAGAAAACCTCGTGGCATTTTAGGGGTGTTGTATGGCAGAGACATGGACCTCCAGTCTCTGGCACAGCTTTTTCTCTTTATAGAGTTTGTTATTTTAGAAGTTAATAAACCTTGTTTGTTTCCAACACCACCTGAGGTGTCTTCCCGCTCTTTTTAAGTCATGGGTATTTGTAAGACAAAAAACCCAAACAGGGGTGGGACCTCTGAGAGCTCATAACATCTGGCTCAAGGAGAAATCTCATCACATGGGAAATTACCAAGAGAAAAGTTACTCTGTCCAGAATGGTGTTCTCCTCCTCTGAAGTAGAGTGAGTGGTAAAGACAGACTACACTCTGAGCTAACCTCTCCCTGAGGTTTAGGAAGTACAACAGGCCATAAACCTTTCATTACTGAAGCAATTTTTGATTTATGTCATACCAGTGGGGCGAGTCCAGCCCTTGCTCTTGCAAGCGAAAATAGCTTAAATGTGGAAGCCTGACCATCATTGCTGGTGGGAAAGGTGTTATGAAAGCTCTAGAGTATAAAGAAAACACTGTTCCAACTTTGAGAACACCTAATAGGTGTTTTTCACTGTCTGTGACATTTGTACCTCAGTCCACCCATATATCAAAGCCACCTCACTGTTTCAGCCTAAGATTCTACAACTGCCTGTAAACAATGATAAAAAACTCACATTAGAGGTAGATAACAACCCAATCCTGTGTGAACTCATGCCCAAAACTTCTGTAAAATAGCTCCTCCATTTCTCCCACTCTCCCTTAACACCTACTGTAAAACAGAACAGATAGTTCCAGAAGGATAAAATACAGCAGTTAAAAATAAAGGGAACCAGTTTCACACTTCAGGCATTTGCATAGACAGCTCAGTCATACAAAACAACAAATTAGCCTAAGAATCTTCATAATTAAAGCATTCGGATAAGAGTTAGCTCTTATGCTTGATGTTTCACCTCATTTATCACTCGGTATTTGAACAAGTTGTCAAGACATTGACACTAAAGCAACAATATTGAAGAATTAGGTATTGTCGTGATTTGAGAAAACACAGACAACCCAGAACACTGAAGTTATTGAACATGGATTTATATTTATTGAACACATATTTCCAGGTTCATTTAATGTTGAAGACAGAAGTATATTGTGATACTTAGCTGAACAGTGCCTAGAACCGCTATGGGTTCAAAAATAAGTAGGCAATAACAATAGAAGTAGGAAATATTAGCAGTATGTTGAAAAAAATTCCAATAACTATATCATCATTAAGGCTGGAAAAGATCTCCAAGATCATCAAGCCCAGCTTCTGACAGAATGCCATCATGCCCACTAAACAGTATCACAAAGCACCACATCGGCTAAGGTTTGTGCTGTGAATTGTTTACATTTCAGTAAGGAATAAAGTTGCTTTATCTCTGCAATCTCACTTTTAGACGTTTGCTAACAGTTGTAAAAACCATTCTTGGTTGTTTGAACAAAACACTGACGATATTCTCCCAGCTAATGAGTTTCTTTTGTTAGTCTCATAGATAAGATAACACTAAATGTGCTCTTCAGCAATGTAATGTACTTGAACATGAAATTAATCTTTTCTTCCATAATTAAGGGAAACTAATTAAAACCTGGCATGTTATTACAGGCCAAGTGGAGTTCTAGATCTTTTCTGACCATCACATGACCCAGATGTCAGCAAGATAGCCTGAATAATTTAATGACCCATGTTAAGAAAAGGCTTAAAGTAATAAAATTTATCATCTTGGTCAGGTTAAAGCACTTAGTAAATGGGGCTGAGTGCAATTCAGCTCACCTAAAGTACCTACAAGCTGATCCACCCAATTGGTCTCCTACCTACTGCACAGACCCTGATGGCCACCGAGCTGTCAGGGTTCTGACATCTGTGAACCTGTACTGAACTGCCTTCCATAATTCTGCTGTAAATTACACCAGCTGGAGAGACAGAAAATCATTAGCTATACTTGTTACTCATTTAAGAGTCTAAAGGTAGCATTTCATAAGCACTTTACCCCCCTTCCCTCTTCTTTAAATCCTTGTTCAAGTTTTATACACTTATAGCTTGCCTGAAACAGGCACCTCCTTGGGTACCAATGCTTCAAATTAATTTACTGCATAAGCTATTGCTACAAAGGAACTTTGAATTCACTAGCAAAGCGACATGGGAACAATTATGTTAGAGCCAGGCTCCAATGGAAGAAAACATTATGTTAGCAAGGACATGAACTTAAAGATTAAAACCTGTCAGAAAAACAGTAATTTCTGAGAAATTTGAAAGCTTCGTCTGTTATAAGTCAGTCATCTTAAGCTTTTAAGCTTTTTTGTTGCAAAATTTTACCTTAATGACAAATGAAAATACATAGCACTACAAGCACGCTGATTATGCACTGAATAAAGAAAAGCAGATTCGGAAAGCAAATGACCACATAAACAAGAAATGTTGGCCAAAGCTAGTAAGTTAAAACAGTTCCTTTTCTTTGTACATAAAAGCAAGAGTCAAACAGTTGAATGAAAATAACCTTAATCATACCATTTACAATTGGTTACAGAATGAACACTACCAAATCCCTCTCAGAAAGAACTGCAGTACTTTAGCTCCATATCACCTCTAGGTTATGCCACAGGATAAGTTCAATGAATAAAAGAGTGAAACATTTAATTCTCTTCATCAGGATGAGGAAATAAAGGCTTAAAAGCAAGAAAAGTCAGTGACTGTGTTACAAGCCATAAGTAATGTGACATCCTCTTGCATAAACACATCAAAATTAAGTCTGATCTCTGTACTAAAACAGTGGTCCTTAAACTTGCAGCAAAAAGTTCGAACTTAGAGTGAATGTTTCACACCATGAAAATCCAGAGATAAAGGCACTGTTCAATCTTTTCAGTTTTCCACACAGGTATAGCCAGTGATAACCACAAGTATCATGAATGTAAAAATCTTAAAACTTTGCATAACAACTTACTGTGTAAGTGATAGCTGCCAACATTCCAATCACAGTCAAGGAACTAATGGAAAATGAAAGTGCAGTCAAGCCATCTGCAAAAAACAAAAAACAAAAAACCTGTTGAAAATACAGTAGATGTATAAGAACACTTCTTCCTAAAAGTTAGTTTCCAGAAGAGATTTAAGTTAATGAGAAAGAAGAAAAAGATTAAAACATAGTTACCAGTCATAACTCAAATGAAAAATTTACTAAGAGGAGCTTTTTGACCACAGCAGATCTTCATCCCAAACTGCAGGATCCAGGACAGACTCTTGTCTTTGTTGCAAGCTCACAGAAGTTGAAAATGGTTAAGAAGTCACTAATGAACTTGCTCCCATAGCTGTCTAACACCTCTTCAAGACTTAGTTCTGGCGTCTTCAGGATGTTGTGGTAACTTGCACAAATTTCCTGTGCATGCTGGATGGTTCATCTTAGTTTTGTTTGCTATCCCCTGATTTTTCCTACTAAAAGCATTATCCAGAATCATACAAGCATGGATCCTTCAACCAACAAAAAATCCTCAGCTTCACTCAAGATATATATAAAGACCAACCAAGTGGAAAAGTTCAGGGGACTATACAGTTACTGTAGCTTTATAATGCAAGTAATTGAAAGAGATAGAAGACAAGAGGGATCAATAAAAAGGCATTTAAGTCCCTAAAACCTCCTGTGTAATTCTTCCAAACAGGTCTGTCCCTAACCTCACCAAGCAAGGCATCACAAGTGGTTTTGGTTACTTACTAACAGCAAAACTCACTGTAAATTACAGAAATTAACCTTCAGCAAACAATTTCATGGTTTGCTCAGTCATAACCAGACATCACTGTTCTCCCCCATGTCCTCTAGTAAATTCAAGAATTTAGAGTACAGTAACTTCTTTTTCTTCTCACACACATATATCAGCCTGTTTCTATTCTTATTTACTGAACACAGCACTAAGCAGTTGCAAACGGAGAAACCATAACCTTCCTCTATGAGAAGCTGCATGCCTCTTCTGACCAACTCTTCAGGCCTCCTTCCAAAACCACCAAAAACTAACAGAATAGCACAACCAAATCCAGCTTCACTGCTCAAATCTCTCCTTTACTATTTTTGCTAGATAATATCAAACAACTTGCCCAGAGATAAAAGCAATATGTTCCTGTTTTTCAGCTACACCTGTATTTAAAATGTACTAAAAAAAAGAACAAAAAACCCCAACCCACAAAAATAAACCTAGCACTATTTTTCTTTCAGTAGCTGTGAAAATTTGAGTTGTTTCTGAAGTTTATGGGGAAAAAAAGCCCACATGAGTGACCCCTTTTAGTAACATATCACATAATTTACTTACACACCATATTTGATGTTTTTCCGGTGTAAGTATTTGAAACCAAGATTTGATATTCATTTTAAGTCTGAACTGCATTCAATGGAACATTAAGAAACTAACTGGCTGTAAAACTGATAATTGTATACCAGAAGTATATTACCAGGCTTTGTCTCAGTGGATGAGGCTGTATTCCTTTTATAATCCCACAGCCAAATACCAAGTGATGACTGGAAGTTTTTTCTGTGTGTCAAGATGTTTGATTTCTTGGGCCACTACAGGCAGTCAAAGGAAAAGGGTAAATTAATATAAAAACAGGATAACAGGTAGCAGTAAAGACTACAGGCAAGCATTTTGTCCTTATTTCTCCAACATTTGGAATACAAAAGAACCTTTTACAGGGAGCTGCTGTCTGTGGAACAGCTCCATGGAAACACAAGGGGCCCCCTGTGTGGGGGTCTCGGGAGACAGCAATCTGAAGATAAGGCAGCAGCATGCCCTGCCAGCATGGAAGTCCCACGGCATCCCAAGCTGTATCACCAGCAGCATGTCCATCTATTACAGGAAGGGACCATATAGTACAACCATAGTGTTGTAGTGCTACAGGCTAAGACTGATAAATCTGAGCAAACTAAGGGAAGAACTACATTGGTTGGAAGTTGGAGCACACACTGTGCAGAGCAGCTGAGGGAGTCAGGTTTGTTTTGCCTGGAGCAGAGACAGGTTTGGAGACACCCAATATAGCCTGTCTACTTAGCAAAGAGCTGGAGCCCAGACTCTTCAGTGGCGCATAGTTGTCAAGTCTGAGACAATGGATAACAGCAAATATACCCACAACAGGTAAGAGGAGAGATTTTTCCACAATGAGTTCAGTCTCCAAACTCAAGGGGTTTTGAAGAGCTAGGTGATAAAGCCCTGATGAATCTAGTCTGATTTTACAGCTTCCTTCTTGGTGCAGATTTGAATTGATAATCTGAGGTCTCTTCAATCTGAATTATCCTATGAAATTGCAAGTCACAAGAGAATTCTGATAGAAAACAAAATCAGCATTTCACATCCAAACAGCATCTTAATCAGTTTACTTTCCTAGAAATAAACATTAGCTACACTGTATTTCATAGCAAAGACAGAGCCAAATACTTGGTTACAGTCCTATCAAGGTCACCTGGAAAAATTAGCTTACATCTCAGCTCAACCATTATCACAGCCTGTATAAACAGTTTAGGAAGCTTTTTCTCCTGTGCTGTCATAATCTTTGCAAAGCAAGAGAAACACCAACAAGCAGACAGCCAAGGCATTCAATAAACTATGGATTTGTCCTCCCCATCTCCTACGCTTATAAGCACTGATTACAGCACAGAGCATATTATGATTAAAGACTCTGCAAGGATGTCAAAGCAAACAAGAAGGGCTTTGAGTACGTAAGTGGCAAGAAGAAGATGCAAAATAGAGGCAGGGGAGCTGGTGAGACAGGACCTTTCCATTACAAGTCTGAGGTACTGAATGCTACCTTTGCCTCGGTCTTTTACTAGCAAGACCAGACTTCAGGAAATCCAGGCCAGGGAGCTTAGTGAGAAAAGTTGGAAGGAATATGTACCCTTGGTAAAAGAGGGTTAGAGAATACTTAAGCAAACTGTACATATAAAGTTGATGGTCCCTGAAGGAATTAGCCAGCTCTGTCAGTGTTTGGTGTATGTCATTGCAGGAATCTTTTAGTCAGTACAAAATTCATAGAATAATGTAGGATATGACTTAAAGGCTCGTATGATTATATTCACACAGCAGCCAATCCTCTGATGCATATCAAGAATGAAGCACAAAATAACAGAGTACTTATACATTGGGATGAATTTTTGTTAGACAGCTTTTAGTTACCCTTTTTTGAATACATTTGAGAAGTGACACCAAGTCTGTCTTAGCTCACCTATAAAATACTTCCTTCACACCCTTATCCTGAAAACATACCTTGGCTAGGCACATGAACTACATCACCAAAATGTTAAATACTATTCCCATGGCGTTTGAACTTCACAACAGCTCTTTACAGACCTACTGTAAAGTATAACAAATGAAAACAACAATTTTAGAAGAGATCAGTACTGTAAGAGCAAAGGGAAGAAGCTGGAACAAGACTTTCCTGTTTAAACAGACTGAACCACTCGTCTTATTTTTACAGTGAACAGCAGTACTGCATTTCATTAGGTAAATAACTGAAGAGACTGCCACAACATGATACACACTCACCATACCCTGAAAGTCAGTCAATTTCAGCATCCAAGTATCATTTAAGAGCTGAGTTACATGAAGACTATGGAATCAAGTATTCTCCTGTCCCCACCATAAGTATGAGCAGACATAACACTGGAGTCCTTGCTGTCAAATAGGGACTCATATTTAAGTAGAGAGGAGATGCTGGCAGTGTCTGCTTTCCAGACAGTTCTAACTTTTTTTTTCTCAGAACAGGAAGAACAGTCTTATTGTAAAGACTTACTGTAGGTAAGCAGTCATAGAAAAGCTGGAAAACTGCCACCAAGGAAATTAATTACCTTATTCAGTCAGTGAACAAGTGGCAGAGGTTAGCAGAGTAGCAACTCATGCAAAGCTCAGAAGAAATCTCAAACTTACGACTACTTCCAAATTCTTCAAACAGCAGCTTCACTTTCTCCCATTCTGTGGAATTCTTCTTGTTGGGAATATCCAAAGGAACAAAAGCACTGTAATACAGGAAAAAAACCTCTTATCCTAATTCGTGAAATATAAGAAGATTTCTACTTCCAAATTAAGAAACTAGAAATCCATTCATTCCAGAAGAAAAGGCAGTGTTTCACTTTATTCACGTTGGCCTCAAATGCTGCATTTAGATCATTTAGTAGAGTACATGTATGTGTGTGTACAGTCATGTCTGAGGTCAATGAACAAGTGATTTTCTATTTATCAGTCCTAAAAGAGTTAAGTATCATTACACTGAACTATCAGTAAAAGACATATTAATATGATTTACTATCCTGATTTGATATATATGCAGAGGAGCAAATAAACTTTAAGCATCAATTGAGACAAAATTCTCACCTAAATATACACTTCTGAAAGCCAAAATAAAATAATTAATGATTCTCAAATTATTGTTTCTCAAAATATCAAAGGACATGTTTATCTTTCATTATTACAACTAAAGACATCTGCTTCATTCCATTCTTTGTTCTGTAGCTAGCTCAGAACTGAGCTGCAGAGAAGTTCATTTAGTTTTTCTGTTCTTCCAATAAGCAGACTAGCAAAGAACGCTCAGAAAACAATGTCAGGTAAAGAGTCCCCTAGCTGAAAGCTTCCTGCGGTCAGGCTCACCATCTAATGTCAACTCGCAAGAGTAACTCTTCAGCACCTCTACAGGCAAAACAGATGAGTGTGTAAGAGCTGGAAAAACAGTATCCCCATACAAAAAAAACCACTGAATCCATAGCTTTGAGACATGAAATGGAATGCCTACAAGTCACAAAGAAGACAGATTTGAAGGGAAACACTTTAGGCAAACAATGAAAGAACTCAAACCAAAGTCCATAAAGAATGTTCACAAGTATCACCTGGACTTGTATGACGAAAACTACATAATTAGACTCCTGCTTCAAGTCCCAAACAAGAACATATATTCCAGGAGCAGTCTCAAACTTAAAGTACAAAATAGACGCTTTTGTTCTAAAGGCCAGGGCTAAACCAAATGTGTGCACATATAATCATCACATCAAAGCCAAACTGAAAACCAAACTGACTCTGCCAAAAAAAGACCGACATTTTAAAAGTCAAAAATCTAATTTCTAAAAAAAAGCTTCTTGACTGTGCAAGAGGCAGATTGAGGGCTAGCTATATGCTTAAATTGACACATACTTTTTAAGTTAGGATTTAATTCTTACATCTGCCTCTTGTAGTAATTATTTCTGTAAAACAGCATCCAGATGAAATGAAGACACAGGTATTAAAGCCAAGTTAGGCAACATTTCTACTTATAAATAATAGAAAGAAATAACTGCAGGTTTATTTACTAAAAATTATTTTAAAAAGAGACTGAGAACATAACTGAGCTCAAGTCCTTTTTATTTTAGCACGACTATGGATTTGCCATTTGTGGACCACATGCAGGGAACAACAAGATGGAGGAACATTTTAGGATATTTGTAACTTGCTTGCTTTTTTGCCCCCCTGAGAACAATAGGACTCTCTTTCCTGAGACTACCTACAACCAGCATGTCAAAAGACACTAACCAGAGCAGCAACTACTGAACACAATACACTCTTCAATTAGTACTCAGATAAACCTTGACTGAAGGAGATGGACATCTGATTCTCCTCCTGCTCAAGTTCCATGCACCAAAGGCCCCAGAAAGGAACACAGGAGTTATACATTTAGGCAATGCAAGCAAACGAAACAGCTTAGCTGTGATGTCTGATACTTGGAGTTCTGGACACAAATCAAATTATTAACTGTGGTAATTTTAAGACTAGAAGCAAACTGCTATGCTGTTCAAAACATCCTGCATAAATTACTATTAAAATCTAGATCAATATCTAGGCTGCAGAACAAGGAAAGTAAATGCAAGACAAGCAGTTTAAAACTATTCACTCCTGGTAGGGTTAATACAAAAGTGTAGATGGGTAAAGTTTGATCCTTAAATCAAAGGGTGTCATTAACTGTCTTCCTTAGGAAATTATTTTCCAACACACCAGATTTAGACTCATTTCCTTAAGTGAGTTCTGCTGTGATATAATTTGCATAACTATTTATAAGATAATTAGATATATTCATAGCTTTTTAAGAGCAAATGGTTCCAGAAAATTTAAGGTAACCAGTTTAATCCTAAACACTTACAGTAAGGGAAGCATGCATTTTGGAACCAAGCATCCATTAGCCTCAAAAACAACCATTTTGTTTCATGCTAAACTAATTAAGGGTGCCTCAATCTAGATTGCAGTATCTCATGCCCCTTGACAAGAACATGACATTTACAGAAAGTCTAAGGAAAGTACATAAATGATGATAAGGGAAAGGTATTACAAGTAAAAAACTAGTTCTAAGCATCCCAGTATAAATTTGCTCTATACATTGCTTTTAATGGTACTCTGCATCAAGTAATTTGTGTGCAGAGGACTTCAGTGTTACAGACATGCACATTTTTGCTGGACAACTGTATTGCAAGAGACAAGTAAAGTAAGAGGTACAAATACTTCTCCTGATAACAATTTGGACAATAACATCCTGCTCACTGAGCTGTGTTATCAAGTCAGAAAAACCTCCAAGACTTTGTGGCAGAAAACAGATTTGTTTCTCAAAATAGTCACAACAATCTCTAGTGGAGCAAAGGCAACATCCTGGTAAGAGTAAGACACGCAAACTTTGAAACTTAATATAGCTTTTATAATTCATTTGAGGACAACTCACCAGGGAAGAGGAAAAAAACCTTATGTAGACCTTTAGAACCATTTATTGACCAGTTTTAATCATACAGACTACTTCCTAAACCAATCAGAACAGAGGCTGTCTGGCTATCAGACACTAGTCATGTAAGCACAGGAAGAAAGACTTTGTTAGGCACTTAACAGGAAATATTCCAACTCTGCTCACTCTTGTAACCCATGTACAGGAACACTCTAGTCCATTAAGCTTAGACACCTAAAGTCAAACCCGGTACATAAAATTCCACTCAATTTTAATATTGCTCTCATCCTAACCACCAGTAAGAGACTGACTAAGACAAGTAACTTCCTCAGAAAAAGCATGTACATAAACACTGAGCCTTATGCTACTTAATCTATATATAACCATACTAGAAATAAGAGTTCAATTTCTCTTTAGCACAGTCATCTCAGTTGTCTCTAAAATGGACCTGTTCCCCTTAAAGGGAGTCTTGCAGTCTCACTTAAAGAGGAAATACAAGAATTGCCTCCTATCTTACTGGGAGAGAGGAAGAAACATGCTTACTGAGAATTCAGCTGACACCTACCGAGAATTCAGCTGACACCTACCAGAGACACTACCAAGATTTCTACAGTGGATGTATTATACAAGACATCTATCTATACCTATGATGTGAGCTGTCAGAAACAGCTTTTGCCAGAAATTTTAGTAATATTTCTAGACAATTATTAAGGTAATCAAGTCCTACAATCTCTTTTAAGAGCAAATACCTCACTTCCACCTAAAAGGACAAGATACTTGAGAGAAATGTACCTTAACTTTTATCAAAACTGAAACAATATTCCAGTAAGATGGCATACAACTGGAAGCATTAATTTCCCTCTAGTTTCTACTTCATGCTCCCGTACTTTGATATGGATCATTTTAGCATACATTTTGCAATTTTTACCAACTTTACTGCTCCAGTCAGAATGCCAAAAAGCTTATGACACAGCAGACATTAGAAAGATTGTGTTGGTGTGCATGTCATGCTTAATGGTGACCTGAAATCAATTTTCTGCTACTACTTGGAGTTTCAGAACAACAGCACTTGCTGCAAACAGGTTATCCACTTCAGTAATATTTGCCTTCTAAACAAATGCCAGGAAAAGCTTTATCATACAAGGCATAATTAAGTGAAGTATAACCCCACACTATACTTACAATCCTCAGGCAACATTTTTATTTAGGAAAGTATAAGCACATAACATCTCATCATTTTCCTAAAAAGCCGTTTTGCAACGTCCATTTCAGAAAAAAACACTGAGAAAGACACGAAACTATTTGATGAACACGGATGAGGATAAATGTTATACTCCCTGTTGTACACTGAAGCATTAATGTAGTTGTGTCAAAGCCACTATGTCCTTGATACCAATTCACACTGCACATTCAAGTTTTCTTGGAAGCACAAGTACCTCTACAATTATGAAAATCATTTTCTCTTCCAACTAAACTCTCACTTTTCGGGTACATAATTCTCAGGATACTTAAGCCCTATTAGTGATTAAGCTAATGTTGATTACACAGACTGAGTGCATCATAATTTCCCTCTTAGAAGCAAAGAGCAGAACTCTGATAAATAAATCTTGCATAGAACAGTGCTCAATACAAATACTTACCCAATTAACAAAAGAACTGCACAAATCGTGATGAATCCCAGAGTGTATTTGAGTGCAGTTTTAACCTGCTAAATATTAAAGAGAAAGTTAATACATTGACATAAAACAAATATAAAGGGACTTGTGCAATCTATAAAAAAGTATACTTAGCATAACAAGTATTTTACAAAAAAACCTCCATAAAAAGCATGAGTAGTTTTATGTATAAGTCATAAGCATAAATTCTTGACGAGTCTCATAGCTTGAGAGCTGTGAACAATGACATGGAATTCTGCTTCCACCATAAGCTATGCAGTGAGCAGCTGTGGCTGGAAGCCTGAATATATTCAGTGCAAATACACTCCAAGAAAATACTTATTACTAATACTTTACATTATGGCTATTATTAATTCTTCTTATTTTAAGGTTACAACCAAACAGAAGGCAAAAATCATGATTAATTAATAAGAAGATTCTTCAGAAAAGTATTTTCATTTGAAATGCAGCACCTTACCGGCATGCAGTTACTGCATTCCCTGGGAGGTCTCAAGTCAGTGCATTACAAAAGTAAACATGTCAGCTTCAGGTAAATTACTACTGATACTTCAAGAAAAACGCAAACACTGCAGTAGGAGGACACTAAATTGGAGTACCTATTTCAGAAACAGAAGCATCTTCCTATTCTCTACTTGAAAAGCTGTCAGTAAATATGGTTTTTATTCTATGAAAAGTCTCACTTAAGTTTTAACTTCCTGTGTATGAAATCTTGCTCAAAAGAATTTTTAGAAAGTCTAAAGAATTCATGAAAATACAGACATTAATTACCTATCTCACTAAAGTCTCATTTCATACAACACAGCACTTAGACTGGATAATGTCCAACTACGTCTTACTAAGAGCTGCTCCAGCATTTTTATCAAACTACAGTAATAAACTTAAATGTTACAATGTCAATACCACTTCTAAGTTTAAAAAAATCATTCTTGCTTTCATATTTTGGCTATATTCATTTGCCTTTTAATTGCTTGGTGCATTTGCTAGAGTAAACTTACTGCACATGTGTTGCCATCATCATCTTCCTTCTCCTCGTAATAGAAATAGACAAAGGGAATCCACAGAAAGACGCAGAACAAAATGATTGAGTACAGAGCTAGGAGGAAGAATTCAATTAAGAACAGTTACATTGGTACTTCATTTACTACACAGTAATTCAAAGGAGAGAGTAAAAAATTCATTTCCTCTCATTCTAGCTCTTAATTTCAAGCATTGACAAGTTAGCAAAATTCACTAGCCAGCAAACAAACTATTACTGTTTTGTGAACTCCAAAGGACTTTTAAGTGAAATCTTTCAGACTAAGAATTTCAGATCCATCTTCAACTAAGCAATAACAAAAGACTCAAAAGTAATCAACTGTATGTAAGTGATATACAATACTGGCACACTAGCTTAAAGCAAGTGAAAAAAAAAAACAAGTTAAGCTACCCACTAAGAGGTTGTTCAAAAAAATGTGTATCAAACAAAACTAATTTAAAGTTATTTTGATCACTGGACTCCGTATCAGATTCTACTATTAACTAAGTACATCATGGATGAAGGACAATCAATGATTGTTACTGACGTCAATTCACAACACAAGCTTTAGAATATAGTATCATCACTTCATGCTCCCTTTTTAGAAGGAGGATTAATTGGAGATTGCAACAGATATTTAACTGCATAGCCACTAAACCAAAACAGTCATACTGTCATGTCACTTTGATGCACAGCTGATCATAAGAAAGCAAAAGGTTTAACACATGCCTTTGCAAATATTGTCAAGTTTTGAAGACATTAAGACAGCTGGTCAAAATCAAATGGACTGATTAGCCAGTGGTAGGGAAAGAAAAGACCAATTTCAGGCAGAGAATTTTAAGTTTAAATCTTCAGCTCTCGGTATTATAAATTGAACATGCTTTAGAACATGATTATTTAGGAAAACCTATTAATACTCCATATTATCTTATACTATGAACATTGCAGAAATCCATTAGGAAACTAAAACCTGTGAAGCAGTATGCTACAGTATTTAATATCACCCCACAAGAAAAGTATCCTGGAATAGCTTCAAGTATGTCTTCAGAATGGTTCAAAACTTCAAAATAGTGTCAAAATGTCTTCAAAAAGCCTTCAAAATGTCAGAAGTGCTACACAACCAAGACTGCTTGTGCCAGAACAAGATTGTACCTTTGAAGGAATAAGTAAAAGTACTCAGGACCACAAGTCCTGCAGTCTTGGGCTATTTTTCATCTTTGCCCCATTTTGCATGGCTAATTATCACCTTTCCACATATATATATATGGAAAGGTGTTAATTAGCCCACATGTTCCAAAGAAATCTACCTTGGCATTTTTTCTGAAGCTGGTATAGAAGTCAAATAATGTATCAATGCCTAGAATCTAAATATCAATCACTAATTATGTCTAAATAGAATTCATTATTTGGAAAAAAATTCAAAGTGTTAAACGTATTTACTGTTTAGTATGCTGAGTTCGCAGTTAGTTCATGAACTCTCACATTTGCCAAGAGCAAAACATTCAAGGCTGTAAAACACTTGGAAACCTCAAACTCTAAAAAAAAACCTTCCTAGACATTCTAGACCAGTAGTCATACTACTTCAGTACTGTGAATGCTTTCAGAAATCAAGCCTGTCTAATCTATAATCTGTTTGTTTAGACTAGTCCTAAACCCACACCACAATGGGCCAGTAGCACACATCAGTCCAAGATGAGAATAATCAACCCATAGAGGTCACCACAAGCACAAAAAATCCTCACTTCCAAGTTTGACTACACTCAATCCAGCATACCTTATTCATGAAGTACGCCCTTAGCTCATTACGAAATGAGACTGATCCATGTTTCTTACAGGAGAAAGGAAGAAACACATCAATTAAAAAGACTACGAACTGTATGGGTAACTTTATTTACAAAGAATCATTAAGGGGGGAAACTGCAAGATCCAACCTTTGAACATGTTATCTGCTGTCACTAAATTGCATGAGAATCACAGATTAAACAGATCTTCAAGTATTGCAAGCAGCATTATAAACATGCAGTACTATAAACTCCAATCTACACTTAAAATTGCAAAAGCTCTGCAATTTTCTCTGTTGAAAAACTTGGTTACCACAGTAACTTTACACAACTAGCACAGAAAAAAGGCAGCTTTGGATTTTCTTTTCCCAAGAAAATCATTCCAAGACAGATCTTTTTGTTTACTTTTCAGGTGGTTTTAAACTGCCTGTGAGGATTTTTTAGCAAGAATTGAAAATGAAATTTATTAACTCACATAGTTGAAGCAAAAGATTATGCTTGCTATTTTATTACAGAAGCCAGATGAGGAGTGGCTGAGGTCACTGGGTCTGTTCAGTCTGAAGGAGACTGAGAGGAGACCTCAGTGCAGTTGACAACTTGCCCTTCAGGCACTGATCTCTCCTCTCTGGTGACAGTGACAGGACCTAAGGGAATGGTCTGAAGTTGTGTCAGGAGAGGTTTAGGCTGGATATTAGAAAGACTCTTCCTCCAGAGGGTGGCTGGGCACTGGAACAGACTCCCTAGGGAAGTGGTCACAGCACCAAGCCTGACAAAGTGCAAGAAGTGTTCTCAGGACAATTCTCTCAGGTGTGTGATTCTTTACATCTACAAGGTGTGATTATTTGGGTGTTCTGCACAGGGACAGAAGTTGGACTCAAGGATATTGATAGGTCCTTTCCAACAGAGAATATTCTATGGTTCTGTGTAGCTTTAACAGATTGCCCAAGTGCCTATCAAGAATACAGGAAACTGATAATCCAGTTTTTGAATTATAATTTTCAGAACTCATGAAAAAGGAAATGCAGCACCTTTCATCAGCCCTTACATCTTTCTTACCTGAGGGGAAAGCCTCCAATTGCCTGCTGTCCTACCCAATAACAGGGCTGTTTATTCCCTGAAAAGCTAACCTTCAAAAGCAAAGGTCTTGCAGTAGCAAAAAGCCAGTCAGAGTGACAAAGATACTCCCTTTCCCCTTAACTCCTCTGCGACCCTGCGGCACAACACATTGTCTCAACTTTCAGGGACTGCTCCTCCTTCTAATTCAGAGGTTCAGTTTTTGTTTCAAAACATTTTTCTGGGTTGTATCAAAAGCTTGAAGTACTATCATTGGAAGTATGCTGCAATATATAGCAGAACAAAAGTGTTTGCTGACAGTGTAAGGAACCTTCAGCAAGGACTCCTTTGTAAGGTTTGTCTGTTGTAGAACTGTTCCTTAGAGACAACTCTTATCTCAAGTTATTCCTTCTGCTGATTTGCACCGTATCAACACAAAGACACTAAGTGTGAGAAAGTTGCACCTCACAGTCTCCAAGTAGCAACAGTAATGGTCCCTTTATTATCTTTTGACTTGTTGGGATTTTTTTTTTCTTCTAGACAAACTGGAAAGGTTTCAAGCTGGCTATCCAAGATCAGTATTCCCTCAAATCCTTTTAAGACACTATAGGAGGCCCAAGGATAATGTATCATCAGAAGTCTTACATCACACAAAACTTGCTTTTCCAGATGGTATCATATACTAGGGCACTACATAACATCAAAATTACTAAGTTGCTTAAAACAACAATTTGTTATATACTCCCTCACTTCTACTGAGAAGTCACAAGCTACTTCTAGAGACTCTTCCCAAATATGTTATTCTTACAATCCATAAAAAAATGCTTTAAAATAAGTTTTCTTCAAGACTGGAAGAAAATACCTTGTTGTGTTCCCAAGTGGAAGTTGAGATACAAAACAGCAATGAAATTCAAGTCAGACACTTGTTTGAAGCAATTCACCATAGTAAGTTTCAATGCTGACAGACTTTCAATTTATGTTCTAGCACATTGCTCCCAGAAAAATTACACTTATTAAGGAGTGTTTCTGTAGATGTAACTCCACAGTATTTGTCAAGTGCAGCTATGGATTTCTCATAGAACCAGACCATGAAAACATGAAGTCGTATTTGAGTAGCACTTAATTCCTAGGAGCCCAAATTCTTGTGTCAATGACTCAGCGTCAATGACTTATCAAACATTTGCAGTGAGCAGACAAAACTCCATGAAAAAGTCATCCAAGTAATATCACTTACCCTTTCAAATAAACTCTTATACTCAAAAATTTTAACCTAGAAATCACCATACTTCTGCTGACTTAAGAAGGAAATGGAAAATCCGAAGTTTAGCATAGACCTCAAAGCACACATGAGGAGATCCCATGAAATTTAGCAGACAGTCCCTTGCGACACTGTAGCTGGGAGTCATCTAACACATGCAGGTCAAGATCATGGTCTATATAACAAGATTAGAATCTACCAATAATATCCTTTCACTATACACAAAAATTCATCAAAGGACATTGCACAGCAAGGTGACTCCAACAGGTAGTATTTACTCACTAGAGGAAGAACTACAGAACACACCTTGAGGTTACTCTCAATTGTTTCAACCACATTCTTTGTGATACAAAGCAAACTGTGTTGGACAGTTTCCAATTATAAAACTTTCTGAAAAGAGTTTTCCTTCCAAATAAACTGACATGCTTTTTTAGAGCATTTGCCAACCATTGATCACTGTTCAATCATTAAAGTACTGTGAGGCATGTTCTATTACAGCTGGGTTTAGAAATAGTAACACACTAAGCCACTACGGCTTCAAAGCAATTATTAGACTGGTTTCCTAAGAAAAGCTTTTAGGCTGCTGAAATCCCACTTCAAGATACAGTTATTTCAAGCTTCACCCTGAGAGTTCTCATTTACCATTCTACCAACACAAACTCATTCTACTTTCCTATCAGTCTAGCCAAGAAACCAGGTGGGTACAAGAAACAGAACATTTTTCATGGGGGCTAACAACTACGCAAAAAGACAAAAAAGCTTTTCTATGTTTAAAGCTTTATATATTTACATCTTTATCAGTAAAAAGCAATGCAAGTAGCAAAGTCATGATTAATATTCTAAAATACCAGTTAAATCAGTCTCCACAACCTTGCTACAATTACAAGTGATTTGGATTGAAAGACTATGACCTAAGTGCACCAATGATTAATACCATAAATTGTCAATACAACTAAAGGAGTCAAGTAGGATCTATATAGTTATCTCTCCATTTTCAGGAGAATATACTGGTATTCACATTCTTAAGTACAAAAGGGTACTTAACTTTGGCTCATCCTTTCTGTTAGGAAAAAAACACTATCAAATTCTTTCCTAGGAAGATAGCAAAAAAAAGTGGAATAGTATTACAATGGAAGAGTTGCTTAACTTTTTCTTTCTCAGCTGTTATGTCACTATGCTGGGCAACAGCAACAGTGGACTAGATGTAGGATGGCATTGTGTTTCTATGTATGATTTTTGGAGACTTCTCAAAGTTACTATTATTGTTCATGTCAACATAGCTCTAGTTATAAAATGAGTTATGAAAAAAATGTACCTACTCAAATTAAGAAGACAAGAGAAAAGTCTTTTTAAAACCATGTTTACATCTCTACCACCATCTGGAGGATATGCTATGAAATAAGATATTTGTCCTACAGTATTTCAAGTATACCTGTCCAGAAAGGCCAAAAAACAAAAGCAGTTTTCCCAATTTAAGTTGAAATCTTTCTCAAAAAATGAGTTCAAGGCTTACCAAAACATTCAGCTAGCCCAAAACACCTTACAGAAATTAATCAATCAGTCAGTCTCACAAATCTATAGCAAACCATCCAGAGGAGCTTATAGATTAGTCCACCTTATGAGTTGTGAAATATTTGGTCTGTTAAACAAGACCTCAAAGTACAAAGAATAGAAAGCAAATACAAATCAATACCATTATTACAAAGTGAAGAATCTGTGGTTTCTGAAAACAGCAAAGTCTTCCCACTTTTGACTTTATTCATTTTTATGCTGAGTGAAGTCTGCTCTTGTTTGTCATTATCACTGGCAGACAATAACTAATCTGATTTATTTAAATAAGTCCACTATTTGAAATAATTTCCTGATCTAAAACATATATTCAAAAGAACCATAATATTCTAAGAGAAAAAACTTCAAGTCTTTGGAAATGTGACCAAAACCAGGCAACCACTTCTGAGTTTGCACCATTAAATGAAGGAAACATGTCACTCAAACTGTGCTGAGTACACTTCTATACCCATTAAATACATCCATTAGTAGTAAAACCTCTCATAGTAAAGCTTCAAAGGGACCACCCACTAAAAAACTGATCTAAGACTATGCAGAGGTTTGGTGAACAGTTGTTTTATTTCCATCACTTTTTAAAATTTCAGTTCTACTTAGGATTACCGCTTTTGAATCAACTCCTTTATGCTCCTCCACAGTAACTGGAACACAGCAATTGCTGAATCTGAACACTAAGTGTTGCACTCATGGCTGCATGAACTTAATACATGGTAGACAAGTCTCACACTGCTGCATATGTTAAGTGCCATAAAAAGTTACAGCAAAACCATGTGTATCCCTGAAGGGACCACTAAATACACAGATAGGAAACATGTGAACCACAGATTATATAACAAACCATTGGCCTTTTCATGAACTGGCTTCAGTATATTTGCATTTTTTAGGAGGCTCTTGAAGATAAAAAATATTCTCAGAAGGGCACCAAGTATAAGACTCGTGTTTAACCAAAAAGGGGTAACTCAGTATGACCTCAAAAAACTTGATTATTTCGCTTAAAGGTCCTATTACTTGAAAAAAAAAAACTAAAACAAAATACTTACTGTAATATCCATAAAGTACAGTGTCTTCAATTTGCCTTGAAACATTAGCATCTGCCCAGACCTAGCAATAAAGGATAGAAACATTTATTATCAAATGTTATAAAAGAAGACTACATGAGAATCAACCACTGAAGGACACAAATAGAGGGGGAAGGATAAAAATGCTACTTGTAAAGAATTCCATGCTGGAGTGCTAGCAACAGTGAAAATCACAGTGACAACAGGAATCAGCATAGGACAGTTCCCCAAAAGGAAGGTCTCAGACCCAGAGGAACATTAAGTCATTTTGGCAGGTCCTATGTATGTTCTGCTAATACCCACAGTATCTTTACAAGAGTATCTGACGATAATCATAGAATGGTCTGGGTTGAAAGGGACCTTCAATGATAACCCAGTCCATCCCTGCTGCCATGGGCAGGAATACCTTTCATGAGGTCAGGTTGCACAGAGCCACATTCAACCTGACCTTGGAATGCTTCTGGTGATGGGCATCCACAACTCCCCCAGGAACCCTGTTCCAGAGAACCATCAACATTACCATAGATTTCTTCCTTATAACTAAATCCACACTCTCAGCTTCAACTGTTATATTTTCTTCTGTGTCTACAGGCCCTGGTTAAAATTGTTTCTACATCTTTCTTTTAAGCTCTCTATTGAAAGGCTGCAACAACATCTCCCCAGAACCTTCTCTTCTGCACGCTGAATGACATCAGCTCTTTCAGACTGTCTTCACAGGAGAGGTGTTCCAGACCTCTGACCATTTTTGTTTTAATAGCTTTCTTGTGCCATGGGCCACACAGTTGGACAAAATATACGATGTACACAGTATTTCCATCACAGAACAGCTTTGTTTAAAATTTCCATGTACAGATGCAACAATACTTCAGCATGAGAATAACAAAGAATTTTTATTATGCTCAGTTATATATAATTCATTAACTTTTATTTTTATTAGCTATTACATTAGTTTAAGCTATCATCTCCTTTTTCAGAAGTATGAGACCTCACTTTTTTGTTTGACCAAGACTTGAATTACATGAATATTCAAAACTCAGCAATATCTAATTTTACAAGTCAAATTCCAAGAGCACTTATCCCTTATCTGAACAAGAGGAAAAGTAACTGCACGACTTAGTCCTGGAGAATGATCTGAAGAATGGAAGCAATGAAACCATGTTGGAAACTGCAGTCAGCCAGACAGCTGAAGTCAAGTTCTTTTGCCCACTCCCTCTTCTCCAAAACAGAAGCTATTGGTTTAAAGAAGCTAAATATTTTATGAAATAATGGTTGGAATACAAACTCAGATTCAATACAACAGTACAGTGCTGCCAATACGGCTTAAACATATTTTAGAATTGTTTTAGTTTTGTGGGATCCAATCATATGTGGTCAAGATCAAGAAAATTATCTAGAAGCAAAATTATTTAAAAATTAGAGAACATACCAACATAATTAAATTGGTAAAAGAAAATAGCCTGCATACATAAATGAAAAAGAGCTTTGACAGTACTGGATTTCTTCAAACTGGTAGGATCAATCCCTTTAAGTTGTAATGCACACACTAACAGGGAGATATGAAAATGCAAATGAGCACACTACTTAAACACTGCTCCCATAAGACTTAAAGACACTTTGGCATTTGGTTTATCAGTTCTCTCAGAATTGCAAAAGTCTTTTGGAATATGGGCTTGATAACATACCATGAACATTTTTTCTACTAGCTCAGAAAAATCAGCACCACCTTCCTTTTTCTTACTATATTAAGACTTCCAGTAGGTCAGTTGACATTAAGCTTTTAAAATTCACTGTATGAACTAAATGAGATTACCATCCAGCTGAAATTTGAGTAGAAAAATACACATCCATTTTGACATGTAATCAGCAAAAAGAAAGCATGAAAAATATTGTAGCAGAAGGGGCAGAAGCAACACCTGAAGCATCTGTCAGGTGCACAATAAGCCCTGTCTTTGAAGACTGCCAGGCTCACACCCAACAGCATTTTACATAAGAAATTTATAGATATTTGTATTAAAATATACCACAAAAAATTTGATTACAATAAGTAAAGAACACATACAGAACATTTAAATGCCTCATGTTAAATATTAAGAAACTGCTTACTTTAATCAAGCCTAAGGGAAAACCTAGGCTGAACTGGATTGTTAGCACTGCTTGATTCCAAGTAGCTATTGGAAAAAAGATCTCTCCTATGAGCAGTGGAGACATTTAAAATGCACAAAAACCAAGAAAAAGCAAGAAAGCTAACAGCAAGACCCAAAGTTTAAGAGGCAGAGCCACTGTATAGAAGAGGTAGCAAGTAATGGAAATACAATATGGCTTAGCTGCCCAAGAACTGCTTCTCCTTCAGCTACAGAAAAGTACTTTTAACACAATAGACATAGAAAAGACACAGAACTTGAAATACTGCAACTGTTTTTAACATTGTTTTTCTAATTAAGTTGCATACAGGACCAAAGTAGTCTATTAGGAAACAGACACTACACCATATTAAAATAGTGAGCTGCTATATTACAATAGACAAACTCAAATTGCAAATGTGTGCATTTCACCATTACTTACATCTGCTTCAGCATACAAACTTTGCATTACTCTGCACAAGAAGAATATCTAATGCAAGCCAATTTAACAGTATATCAATTATGTCAGCTTTCAGTCAGCTGCCGAAGCCCCACATTTAAACAAACTAAAAAGCAAAACACTTAATTCTAACTGGGAAATTATCCATATGCACACACCTCAGCAGCTCAAAGGCAATAAGCAGCTCATCTGAGCTGTTTCAGAGGCTAGTTAGTGACAGCAGCACTCTTGTCAAAAGCAAGCACTGCTACCTAATGAGTATCAGAGCTCTGACAGTCTTAGCACCTCTGGTGACATACTAAGCTGCTAGGTATAGGAATTTACTCAGCTAGAATATCTAGGACTCAGCTGAGAACTCATTTGGACAGCCTCTAGATCTAGTCTTTCTTTTCCATCCATTACAACCCAAGCTCACAGTATATACAGTGAATGGCTTAGAAGCACAACAGATTAGGGAGCTGAAAATTCATATTTCAACAAACAGTTTAAGGTGTCAAAATGGGACTACAAATTCTTTTAGGACCTGTAGAATTCAGACATTCCACACTGTTGTGCTATACTTGATTTTGTTCCATGCAATTTAGCAAGCATATATCACCTTTAAAATACCTGTACCTATGCATTGTACTGAGACAAGGGACTCCACAAACTGCAAGGATATGTGAAATGAACATGATGACCCATATTAAACTACTACGCCTAAGTATTTTGAAACATAAGTCATGTTAAAAACTAGTGTAAAAAGTATGTATGCTAGTAAAGTGTTGCTACGCAAGTAAAAATATCAGCTTAAGACGCTAAGATTTCCTAAATGCTAAATCCAAAGCAAAGCTCCCTTAGAAGATTAATTTTATAATTATATTAATGGAAAATTAGTTACAGAGAACACTTGGTCCCCTATTAAGCACTGAGCAGAATCTTTCTTCTCCCAGAAACATTTAGTGACATATGTTAACATAGCTCAACAGAACTGTACTACTCAAACTGCACAGATAACTTCCCCAAATAAAACCACTGCAAGATAATCTGACTTTGCACCCTCTATGGTGAAGGAACAGCCATGAATTTCATTCTTTTGTCCCCATGAAATCTGACATTTCTACTGTCACTGCTGGACTCTGCAAGACTTTTATGAGTAGCTAGCTTTTATGGGAGAAGCTAACTCCCATTCTCCCTTAACAGAGCTTAATGTCCCTTAACAGAGCTTAAAGTCATGCAATACTACAGGTTTCGGTATCTGCAATGTTTCATCAAATGTAGATGAAGCACTCATTCTTCTGATTAGCCTCTCCCAAAGCTCAGGCAACAAAAGGAAGATGCAGTATGAAAGACTGGAGACTGAGTCATACCATGGGTTAGATACAAACGAATTTCACATCCAGATCTCACATCTTCCAGCCTGTTACCTCCAAAATGGGACAGCACCAGGATTTTGACTGCCAGATGGAAAGCAGCATCCAGAAATATGCACATCCGAGCCCCATCTGCCTAGCAACAATGTTTTGGCCAAGTATTATTGCTTCATAAGTAGTGATTCTTACTCGGGAAGGAGGCATGGTCTCGGCCAATAATAACTTCTCAGTTAACACCTTCCTAAAAATAAAAACCCTGGACATTTCTAGTGGTTTTGTATTCTGAGCATCTACATAATTAGTTGTTCCCATCTCACCCTCCAAGATGCAAAAATACCTTAAATAGTCTGCAGAAAGTATCTCCCATTAAGCAGACACTACTCCTTCAATCATTAATAGGACAAATGTTTTTTAACAGCTCATGCAGACAACCAAGCTTGTGAGACATTCAGTCTTGAACAGAAATGCCACTGGCTTTTAACTTCATATAGTAGCAAGAATTCATACATTTCAAAAAGAAAATTTCTTCTCTGCCCTCTGCTAGAACAGTAGGAAAAAGACAGTAAATGATGTGAGCACCCTTGTTTCAAGCAGTCTTCCAGCTGCAAGACAACATCAGCTATGCTTTAAATATTTATGAGACTTGTAGGTCAGACCCAGAGGTCTTGGGTTCCAGCAGCAATATTACGTTTTAAAGCTATGTGTTTTTTTGTTCCTATGTGCTTGTTTTAAGTCCAACAAGCTTTCAGATCAAACAGATCAGATGCAACTCGATGTATTTGAAGTCCTTTGAAACAAACTAAAGCACTGACAATGCTCACAGGCAAAACCTTTGAGCTGAAGTGGTGGTGTTGAATAATCAAGACTTCACTTACGAAGTAATACTCAAGTTTTTATTAGTATTAAACCAAAAGCCTTCTTTCGTACTTAACAGCACTATGAATCAAAGTAATCCTATCCTCCAGAAGAGCTGTTGCAGCGAATTCTACTGTGTAACTACTGTGCAAATCTTGCCAATATCAAACCTACTCAATTCACTCAGTATAAAAATTTTAAGATAATATTTGATAAGTCTCAAAATATGGTGAGATACACCATTATGTGTTAAATGCTACAAGCTGCTTTTTTACCATAAGCAAAAATTTGTAGTAATTGAAAGATACATAAATAGTATCTTAACAGTCCTGTTCAAATGAACAAAAGCGCAAGTTAACAACAGCTGACCAAGGCATAGCATACAGCTCCTGTCAAGGAAGGCATTTCAGAACACGTGTTGGAAACAGGCTATACAACACTTTAAAGTGAATTCCTCCAGAAAGCAGCATAATACCCACTGCCTTGAGAAAAAAATATTCTGCTTGGGTATTAGAGTTCAGCCAATCCTTGTAGCCACGGCATACCACCTTCCATTGTCACAGAAAATTCACAATGGTACCTTTGAACCATCAAAGCCTTCAATTTAACCTCTGCTGTTAGTATAGTGTGATGCTCCCCAAGTTTGCTACAAGCTTATTCATCTTGTAAACCCTCAGCTATGTCAGCAAGTTGACAGTAGGGTCAGACACTAAAAACAAACTGAAAGTCCACATATAGTACCTCTTTCAAGATGAGCACCCTTGTTCCTCATCACAATCAACACTGATGCCAGGAATTACAGCTGGGAGGTAGAGGAAAAGCGTACATAAAGAGGAAAAATATCTTACTTACAATCTGGATAACTGCCACTACTCTTTTGGCATCAGCTCTGAAATCATCCAGTTGCAAGGTTTTTTGATGAACTACTAAACTATCTACAGAGAATATTACCCACATCTGCTACCTGGATCTCCCTCACTTCTCACTGAGAGGATTAAATACTTAACTCACTCTACCCATCCAACGCAACAAAGGCTTCTTGTCAGAGTCACAGTCCCTCAAACCCCAGCATCAGTTAGAACGTCTTGCATGTGTTAGGTTTGAAAGAATGGTCCAGTGAAAGGCCAGTAATCTTCAGGAAATACTCTAAACACAATTCAGTCTATTCTATCCTACTTGTGAAGCAATAGCAAGAAAGGAGCACATGTTACCGAGGACAGTTTAAAAGCGTTAACAATTAACAAAGACCACAGAATCATAGAAAATGCTGAGCTGGGAGGGACCATCAGGATCACCACTTCTGGTCCTCTGCAGGACACCATGTGCCTCATTTTAAGATGCTGTCAGCCTCCTACATCAACATTACCCCTAAACTGAAATTATGAATCAATAAAGCTGTGTTCATCTACAGGCTTGCAGGTTCTGACTGATTTCAGATTCACTCAACTTAGAAGGCCACATTAATATTTCTATACCATCATTTCAACACCTGTGTATAGATCAAATCCATTAAGGTCAATAGATTTCATGTTACTTCTCCAAAGCAAGAAACTCAATTCAGCTGAGACTTAAAAGACACAGAGTAATGCTTCTTCAGGGCTGTGCATTTTTCAGCTGGACCTAACTGCATCATGGTTATTTCTCTAGATAGTCAGACTCAATGTATTTAAGGCTATTATTTTCATCGAATTGCTAGAACCCTGACATATGAAAGATCTCTTCCATCTTCTATAATGACTTTAATTCCAAACAAGCAAGGTCTGAAAACACACTTTTCAGAATAACATTAAGTAACAGCTTCATTTTTTCTGTGTTAACCCTGAGCAATAAAGATGACAAAAAGCACATCACAGTTCAATTCCAAAGGTTTCTCATAACTTGCATTGATATAAGCACCAGCCAAAAAGCATTATATTAGCTGCAACCTAGGTTTAAAGCATTACACAGATCTGGCAAGACCTGTACCCTCCTTTGGAAGCAGGGCTGGAAGGGAACACAGTCTGGTGTGCAGGCATTTACCTTTCTCCTACTCTATCACTTGCTTCAGGATCATAGCTTTTACTATAGATCCAATTAAGCTCCAAACATAAGTAAATTGTTATTCAAGTTAGCTACATGCTCCAGTTCGACCTCTTGCTACTTAAAATGTCCTCACAAAGACACTAGGGTCAACACGGTCAAGAATTCTTCCTGAAAATTAAAGTAATAATTGAAGCACGGGGAAGATCTCTTATAGAAAGGTTTAGAGTAGATGACAGCAACTACTCATCTCATTAGGAACTCATTTTACACAGCAACCCCCTACAGTTTACAGATGCAGTAGTTCAGTTAAGGCTTCATCAGCCAAGAAGAGATCTTACTGCATTTCCTTCCACCAAGGGTTTCTGCAGCTTTCAAAACGTTTTTTTAATTGAGGCTTTACATTATAGTGGATTAGCACAGTAAATCTTTATAAAGTTTTACGTGTTCCAGTACAAGTTTTGTTGCTGACAAAAAAGACAATTAAAATAATCCTAAGTTACAAAACGACGATACAGTCTATTTTTGAACAAAAGTGCAATAAATGTTATTCTACAATGCCCAATCATGATACACTAAAAAGCAACACAAACAATTTGTTTATATCTTCAGGTCAGTACATTCACTCTTACACATAATAGAAAGAACAAGCATTTGGAAGCAAGTAGAATATCTGAGAAAGAAGTCAAAACTGAAATCCAGTTCAAATACCAGACATGAGTATTTTATGCACAATACTAGTACCCAGCTTTGAGAAAAGTCAAGTCACTAAAACAGATATTAGCACTGGTGTCAAACACTTTGCCAACCCAAAAGCACCCTTTTGCAACATAAGTGCTTGTTTTTAAGAGGCAATTAACATTTTAGAAAGTCCATACCTTAAATGTGCCATTTTGGTTTTTCATGTATGAGACCAAAAATATATCCACTGGCAAGAGCGCTGATGTGATAAGAGCAACGGCCAACGCAAAAATTGCTGTTATGGTAGAAATCACTTCACTTTCCCGCCGACTCTGATACTTGCGTACATAAACCCAGCAGAAAATTAGAATGGCCTGAAACACACAGGGAAAAATACTTATGAGTTGTATAATAACAATGTCAGCAAATAGGTACTGATGTTACACCCTGTACGGATGACTGGCATAGCATTAACACACCTTTTACCTGAACACTCAGCACCAGCGTTATACTGACCACACAAAAGTCACTTTTCCTTAAGAGCAGCTTGAGCAACACCACCAGCGCTCACGCATGGAACACACGAAAACACAAACAGCGCGGCTCGCCGGGCAGGAGGGCAGGGCAGAGTCCCGAGCTGGGAAGCGGGGGGCTGCACTGTTCTGCCCTGCGGCACCACCGCCGAGGCACCCGCGGGAGCGCCAGGGAAACGCCGCGGCCGGGGCAGGCTCCGGGGCACGGGCGAGGAGACCGGGCGGGATGCCCAGCACTGGAACAGCGAGCGGCCGAAGAAGGACTAGCAGCCGGCGCGGGGAATGGGGTGGGGATGTGTGAGGGGGCCGCCGCAGGGCGGGAGAGCCGCCTCTCACCAGCAGCGCCAGGCCGAAGAGGCACCATCCCGTCAGCAGGTCACCCGCTGCCGCCGCCATCTTCGCTTCCGTCAGCAGGAGCGCGGCCGCCCCACCGGGGCGGCGCTTAAAGCGGGGCGGGCTCGCGTCTCCNTCGCGTCTCCGCGGCACCCCCCCCACGCCGCATGAACGGCACACGGCCCGCGCTGCTGGGGGAGAGCGGCGCTGCTCCGCGGGCAGCACTGACGGGAGCCGGGAGTTCCCCCGCCCCGTGGCAGAGCGCAGCAGTCGGGGAGCAGGAAGGGGCAATCGGGGTGTCCTCACCTTTTGCTCCCGAGTAGGGTTTGTCTGTACTTCTCTCCCGGGCCGGGAGGCTGAGACAGGGCAGCGCTCGGTCCGCGGGAACTCTTGCCTCAGGGACAGCGGGAGGGGAGAAAGGGGGTTTGAGGAAAGGTAAAAGGTGCGCTACAGGGTATCAAGCACTTTCAATCCTTTCGTTGCTGCTTCGCGCTGTTAAAGTACCTGAACCGTCCCCGTGCGCGGCCTGCAGTGCCCGGAGGCATCGGGCGGGTGTGCGGGCGGTGCCGGCGGGTCGGGGTCGCTCCCGCAGGGATGTGCGAGGATGGTGTGCGGGAGCCCCGCTCCTCGGTGTCTCTGCCCCGGGCTCGACTCAACCGCGATAGTGCCGAACTTCGGGCGGAATCGCGGTCTGGTGGGAAGCCTCGGTTATGGACGCTGTGCCCGGTGTGAGAGCAGCCATGGGCCGGGAGGGGTGTGGAGTTAGGAGGTGCCTTGCAGAGCTCGTGTTCCTGAGAGTGTGGATTTGGTGGCACGGGGAGTGGGAGACCCTCATCTGCAAGGTGCTGCACGTGTCTCTACTTTGCTCTAAGTGCTGCATGCATACAATCATGGAATCATCAAGGTCGGAAGAGACCTTTTAAAATGGTCCAGTCCGAGCGTCCAGCCGGCACTTGCCACTGTAACCCCTAAACCACCAGGCACCAGATCCGGACACCTCCTGTTGCACCTCCAGGGTCGGGGACTCCACCGCCTCCCTGGGCAACCTATTTCAATGGCTAACCACCCTAGATATTTTTTCCCAATATCTAGTTTGAATCTCCCGTCTCAGTTTAAGGCCATAAGGTTGGGTGCGAAGGGGTCTGTCTGCCTGCAGAAGTGCCTGGGGATTGCCTGGGGCCCTGTCCGGAGCGAGGGCTGCTGTGCCGGGTAGACCCAGCAGACGCTAGGTACACAGGCAGCTTAGGGATGGAAATGTTTATGAGCATTGCTGGTTCTTCTGCCTTGGTACAAGGGGCTCAGAGACCTAAGCAGGCAGGGGTGGCCACATTCATATCCTGAAACAATAGATACATTTTCTATGTTTCCATTTGCTGTGAGAACAAATGTACTCGTGCCAAGTAAGAGGAGGCTGAAATTCAGACTCTTGTTTGTAGTCTTGTGAGAAGATTTGGGCAGGGAGAGCTCAGTCTGGGAGGGATGAACTTCCAGGTGCTGTGAGCAGGGGTGATGGGAGCTCTTGGCATCAACAGTGTTTATGAACCAAATGTGAGGTCAGGTAAATGGAAGGACTTCTTGCGGGCTCATAGCCTTGAGAGATCTGTTGATGAAGGTGCTGTGAGAGCCTTATCCCAGACTGGTTTTTTTCCCCTGCTAAGATTTAATTTTTATGAGGGACCATTTATATGGGACAATAGTGTATGGTGGTGCTTGTGAGCTGTATCAAGGGCATCTGAGGTGCGTGTTTAGGGGGATGGTTCTCTCAGGAAGACATACTTGATGGTGTGCATGGTGGAATAGCTTTGTTACAAAGTAGCTGATAAGTTTGCTGGGCTTCAATTTGCTGTGACAGTGTTGTGACAGCACTCACAAGTTATGCGTGGGGTGGCTGGGGCACCAGGACTTCAGATAGGCTTGCAGCTTTGCAAGAAAGAGACCTGTGTTTGGGAGGACAGGAGAATTGGAAGCTTTGCCTCAGAGAAACGGATGCATGCTGCATTTCTCAATTTGTGTGTAAGGCACTGGCATGTGGCAGCATTCATGAAACGAATGATAATGGAGCTGAGGAGGGTTCTGGAGAGCTTGTAAACCTTGCAGGTAGGTACCTTCAGGGGCTGTGTTGACTCATGGAGGGAAATGTTGCTTGCAGGGGCAAATACCTGTGCCATATATTAAGTTAATGTGAGAACAATGCAGGTGGAAGCAAAATGAAGTGAGTTTTCACAAGGTGCTTGGATGGTTGTTTGTGGGTGCAGTTTTTAGGTGAGCTTGTAGCATTCCAAGGCAGGGTCAGAAGTGGTTTTGTTTGGGAGGCTCATCCTGGAGGGGCAGGTGTTTGTGCTGTGTCTTGTTTGGGGTGAGGGCAGGGTTCTCAATTTGGTGGCTGTGCAGTGGCTGTGCAGCTCATGAGCTAAGTGGATAGATAGTTCATGACAATCCAGGTGAGCTTGTAGTCTGGTAAGAAAAGCAGCAGATACTATATAACTATAATTAGCTACAGGTCAGTGACCAGATTGTTTATGTCATTTTAGTTGTTGGAGGTTTAGGGTTTTTTTCTTTGTATATTTTACTATTAATGTGTATGTATTATCTCCACCACAGAAAATATTTCCCTGGATGTCACTACTATTAAATATGTATGTTGTAATTCAAAATTGCCTAAGAACCCATGAAGAATTAAAACCCTCAAAGAACTACATTAAAAATAAACTATTCCCAAGAGGGAAGGGAAGTAATTTGCCCTTGGAGTATATAAAGTTTTCATGTTTTGTGTAGCACACCTTTACCAATAAAATATTGATATACCAAACATCAGGGACATGTAACTGTTTAAGAATTAGGGCTGCTGTTAAAATTACAAAAAAGAAATGCTATAGTTCTATGCTACCACAAGTCTTTTTGTTTTGACTCAAATGGTAACATGAATATTTAACTTGCTATAGTAAATAAGCCATAAGTATACTTCAGCATGATCAAAAAATCTTTTTCATTCTAAACACTGGGGTTCATACAGTTTAAAAACGATTAAAAAAAATCAATCACCCAAAATGATAGAGTTTACACTAACAGAAAAATCTGATCTTTGAGTCTTTTGCTAAAATTTTCCTATATTTTTGCAGTAAATGGTAATATTACTGTGCATCCCATCATTCATCCTGATCTATTCTTTTTGGTAAATATGGTTGATAACCCAGTTTTGATTTGGCCAAGGTTTTGAAGGTTTCAGTAAAAAATGTCGTGTCCCTGTGTGTAAAATGACTACTGTAATTCATAGTTTAAAGAACTTCAGTTTTTGTCAGAAGTAATCTTTTAAGTACAGTGCAGGCAAAATTGAAGTTTTTCTTATGTTACCTCTATGCTATCTGAATGTATTATTTTTTCCAATACAATGTCACCACTAGCATTCTGAATGTTTTTTCTTATTCCCTAAAATTCAGAGTTTATAAATTCAAATAATTGTATCCCTTATTTTAATAAAATTAGCAAATCTTTATCTGAGGAATTATCTACATACAAAATTCAGAGGATCAATTTAATTTATTTTTTAACATTGTGTGGGACACTGCAGATGTCAAACACAAAAAACCCCCAGTTTAATGGCAAAGCTAGTATTTTTTTAAATGTTTAAATAATGACCTTTGTCTACACATTGTGCCAACAGAAGTCCTATAAGCATAAATCTTAAAAATGGTATTCACTTGATGTAGTGAGAAGGCAGAAACTTCACCCATTGTTACTATTCCTGAGGAACCTAAGTCTAACATTTTTCATGTCTGTATTCACACAGCTCTTTATGTAAGAGGGTGCTCATGGATAATTTGGAGATCAGATTTCTGAGTGCTCACAATGTCTATTGACAGCACTGTGCCTGAGGATAAATTGGTAGTTTTTTCTTGGCATATCAGGGCCATGTTTGTGGTTCTCAGTCACTGTAGACAGTTTCTAGGATGGCTGGATGTAGTGTTCCAAGTCTACCTGCATCTTACTCAGTTGCAGTGTTATGTCATGGGGTGAAAATGAGCAAGGACAGAACAAAATTACACAAGGCATTGGGTTAGTGAGACTAATCAATGTGAGGCCATGGGTCAAGGAATAAGAAATGAGGCAACTGGTCACCAGCACAGAAGAAATATTTCCACCCTGTACAAATAGAAGAAGGGGCGAGAAGAACAAATGTATTTTTTTTCTGCAGAGGCTTGGTGCTTGAGAGAAGGTAAATGGTTGGGGTATGAGCCAGCCAGTGAAGTAGCATCATTAATACCAAAATTATTGATCGCCTACAAGCTGAAAGAGTGGTGCCACACTGAGTGCTTGGGATCCTCGTGATCAGCAGTGCTAGTGTTGGCTGCAGTGCTGTACATCAGTGCTGTGCTTCCCACAGCCAGGTTAAACCAGCATAGTGTATAGAAAGATTTCAGTACTTGTCCCTGTTGTGCTGTTCTCTTCCACATTTCAGTAGTGGATGTGCCTCTTTTTGTGTTTAGAAATTTGTCTTGTGCTCTTTCACACTTCTTTGCTCTTACTAATAAAAGCTTTTCATCAGGATGCCATCATTGCAGCAAGATCAGTGGTGGAATCACTGGATCGTTTTAGAATGCACCAAAGAATGGTAGTGGATAGAAGTACTTGTGTAGGGCATCACGTATGGAGTCAAGAGTAAGGAGAGTACAAAAAGTGATTTCAGCAAAAGGTTTTCTGGGCATGTTTGTGGCAGGGGTTGATAACTGCAAGCTAATAATTACCAGTCTCTTTAAAAATTTTTACAGTACATTAAAAAAAAATGGGGAGGATTTTTGCAAGTCATTGAGATAATGTGTGAATGAAAATAGAATGAGTAATTCCAAAGAGAATGCTGTTATCGTATTCCTCAACAAAAGCTGATAGGCATTGTGGTGGCAGCAGCCATAGTGTGAAAAAATAAAGAATTATATCAGTGGACTTCCCTAAATACCATTCTCCTTTCCCACACATGATGGTTGCACAATGCCAAAAACAAAAAGGATTACAAAACTTTTGTGTTATAAAGAAAATACATAATTTTAAAATAAACTTTTATTATATTGTTTGCAAAATAAAATCTTTGTCTAAAAAGAACTGTTATAGTAATTCTTATGTATATAGGAAATAAGTGCAAATTATAGAAAATAGTTTGCATTTATAGAAAATGTCCTAGATGCTACTTAATAACTAGTGGAACTTACTTTTACTAAAGTAATCATGTGGTAAAAAGACAGAGAAAGAAGAAGATTGGTATTATATTAAACTATATGAAACAAGACACCATCTTCATTTTGACCAGGACAAGGGATTAGAATCATACTTGAGCTAGATAGTGTACATACCAACAGGGAGCAGGTGCTCCTTCTCGCTTGACTGAGCTGCTCATGTCACCACTTGATAATCCCCCAAGTTTCAAGGGGGCTGAAAGCGTGTGGGCTAATGACAAAGCCATATTTTAAAATTCCCTTATTAACTCTACTTGTTTTTTTTTTTCTCGTTTTAGAAGAGAAGATAGTGAAACTGAGTTTAGCAATATTTGACAAATGTCATGGTCTTATACTTGAAGGTGTAATTATTCACTATGTTATGTGACCGAATCCAGTAAAACATGTAAACTCAATGGCACAGAACACATTGGACCTAATACTCTCCAAGTGCACACAGTCAACCACTGGCAATAAAAACAACTTTGTTTTAAAGTGCTTCAACTTCTGTGAATAAAATTGATTGTAACTTCTTGACATGTCTTTTGTTTGATGTGATGCTGTAGTTTACTTTACCACTACTGCAGACCAAGCTAAATTTCTGAGATTAGTGTGTCATGCATCTCCCTTCCATCACTGGACTTCAGTGCTTATTTAGTCTTATTTAACCAGTAGCAAGGCTTTGGATCTCTTCATAAACACCATTAATAGTTAATTTTCACTCTATGAGTGTGATTTTCTCCTGTACTCACAAACTTGGATGTAATTTATTGCTAGTTTAATACAGAAATAACAACCTGATGACACCCTCACATCTTTGCTGCCTGTATTCTGTATCCTTGTTTCAAGATCCTGTCATGCTTATGTTTTCATAATGCTTGGATTAGTGCAGTCCATCATTCTTTTTCACTAAGAGAAACCTCATTTTCCCTTTAAACCTTTTTCAATATCAGCAGTTTATATTGATGTATCAGTGACTCAACATTTACATTAAAATAGGGACAAGGTTTTATACACCTTATGAAAATTTCAGTTTGACTTGGTTTAAATCAGCTCTATTCTTATTTTGGGTAAGAATGGGGAAGGAAACCATTTTCAAAAGAAGTGATGATGTCATGCTGAGGAAAATACATGGTCCCATGGAGTTGGGAATAAGGTTTTCTCAATATTTAATGGAATTGAGGGAAAAAATACATGAAGTGGGTGAGCATACAGTGGTATTCTCCCCAACATACACATCAGCACTGGTTCATTGTTTTTTGGGTAGCCCAAGTCAAAGGCTGGATCACCATTTTTGGAGGCTAAAGACAGGCTTTCTGGGCCATCAGTTCACTTTTTGTGTCTATTTAGCANTGAAGTACTTATAATGGCAAAGCCCAGTCCCTAAAACATGCGACTTTCTAACACGTAAAGAAAAAACTGGCCTAGTTTGGGACTAGTAAATTCTTTATGAAAGCACAGAAGTGTCACAAGGTGGAGAGGAATAGCTAATCTGTGCACTATGATGTGTGTGTATTTTCTTGTCATGGTAGTATTGAAGAAGGGTAAAAGGGTTTTTTTAAGTTTTTATTTATATTGGAATAGAGGTCGTCCTTCTACGTGTCGTAACATGCAAGCAAAACTAAGAAGTTGAATTAGAAATTTAGAATTAATCTATGGAAGAATTTAGAGTGGTTTTCTTTTCTTGAATTACTAACAACTGCATGGTAATATTTATGGAAGTTCTTTTTTATTCTTGGGTCCTTTGTTAGTTTACTTGAATAAAACCAGAATTTTAAAAAAGGAATCTGAGGTCAGAAGAGGTGATTAATTTCTCCAGGACACAGAGAGTGTGGGTTATTTTCTTTAAGAAGGGCTGTAAAAATAATTAGAGCTTCAAGGCTCTCAATTTCTTGTTTTAATTTTTTTTTCTGAACTCAATAATTAAAAGCTTTTCTGAATGTAAATTATAGTTCTGCATGAAGTGATAAGAACAAAAGTAATGTGAACTTCCACAACAGAAGTGTTGTGAACATTTCCACAGCAAAAATGAGTGTGAATGTTGTTTTCCCATGAAACTTTCAGCCTGCAGTTTTCAGAGGAAAAAAATGAGAATTACACAGTGTTTTTATCATGGCACTAATCAATGAACAGACTCCTTAATCATATTAGAACATCTAAAGTACTGTTTTCTGCATGTTTGTCTGAAATTATTAAAGATACTGCTAGTCTTTTGTTCATGGGAAAACTGCAACTAAGGCATAAGCTTGGAAGGAAAATGTTTGGAGATCTTCCCACAATGCAATGAAGAAACAAGATGGAAAATAAGCAAAACAACAGAATAAATTCTGACCCCCTGAATTTAATGGAAAATCTGCCAAGAAGTTTAGCTAAGTATTGAGACTACTGGGAAGGGCATAGTGCCCTTCATTATGCTCCATGGACAGTGAACTGCTTTGATGGCCATGTCAGAAGTTACACACAAGTTTTGGTAGTTTAGGGGATTACAAGTGAGAGCAAAGTAAGGAGTACCTTCTTGTGCACATAAAAATGTAAGTAATTGGAGTCACCATCTTGGAAAAGATGCTGCTCAAGGAGAAGTGATAGAATTTTAAAGGTTCTGACTGGCACAAGGAACAGAATACAGAGCACAATTAGTCAGGGTCATATCAAAAGAAAATGGGCACAAAATAAATCAACGAGCAGCAGACTTAGAGAGTGCTTTGTAAAATTTAAACAGGAAGATACTCTCAACATAGGACAATTTGAATACCAAGTATGGATATGTTAAAAATTAATAGAGGAATTCATGGATGAGAGGTCTGTCAAGCAGTATTAAGCACTAGTACAGAGAAGCAGCCTCCAGCTCAGAAGGCCCCTAAGCAGGGGAGTGCCAGAATGGACAGGATTTGCAAGGGAAGATTGTTAAGCTTTCCCCGTTTTCCAAGGGGTTTGCTGTTGGCAGTAAAAGGTCAGTATATGAAGATGTACAGTCTTTCAGTTATTTCACTTACAATATGTCAGATAGTTCAGCTCAGTATGCCTATTCTAGGACATCAACAAAGGCTGGGGTTTGTCAATTTGATGGTGTTGGAGAGTAATCTTCATGATAAAAGTGAATTTCTTCTGGCTCACAAGACTGATTCAGAGTCATCTACATTATTTAAACCCAACATATGGACTGCATAAAGAATCCTGGGCATCAAGGGCTGTCTAGCAGCATAGAAGAGGTTATTTTTATAATGAACGGTACAAGCAGGTGAGCCTCATCTCTCAAAACAGACCTTAACCCCATACCCAGGAGCACAAGAAGTTGCCTGTTATTTCAAAACAGGGAAAAAAGTAGGTCTAGTGCTTCCGTGTGTAAAGAGAAAGTTGATGAATCTAATTTTCTCAGTTCAAGAAACAGACTGATAAACTGGAGTGGGTTCAGGGGAGGGTCACCAGGGTGTTGGACTGCGCAGTACTTGTTTTGTGTGGAGATGGGAGGAAGCTGGGTTTATTCAGCTCACAGAAGAGATGGCTGTGGGGCCGGAACAGCAGGCTGGCAGGGAAGCTGGCCAGACAATGGAGTCAGTGGGGCACAGTAGAAGTGACAGTAGATATATACATTAAAATAGGAGGATTTGACTGAATATATGGGGGGGAAAAAAGCGTAAGGATAATTAACCAGTGGAGAAAATACCCCACATAGGATTTGCAACATCTATTTTTGAAGGTTTACAAAATTTGACGGACAAACCTTGAGCAAGCTGGTCTGGATCCACTGTGACCCTGTTTTGAGCATGAGGTTGAACAAGAAAGGTGCCAAGAGTCAATTCCAACCTGAACATGTAAGTGATAAATACCACTGAGACAGTAACTGTATTTAGATAGAAGATGATATTTTGGAGAATGTGAAGGAAAGCATTATTATCAGCAATTGCACCAGGAATTGGATAGCAGGGCATTAGTACAAAGCAATACCCTAGAGAGGAAGAATAACACGAGATTGAGGCTGCTGACTGTGAAAATTTATCATTAAGACCTTTTTGAGCAATAGTGGCATAGCAGTAGTTACTTTCGTAGTTTTGACTTCAAAAAAAAAGTAAATTATTCTATTTTCTGCCATTTCTGTCCTATCTAAAATGTATGCTCTGTAACGATGTGGATAATTTATCAGTTAGTTTTCAGTGAACACGGATGCAAACACTGCTCTGCATATGCCTGTAACCTGAGACAAAAACTTTAAACACGTGGAGTCAAAAGAACTGATTCTGGCACTAGAACAGGTTTCCTAGAGAAGTTGTGGATGCCACAATGCTGACAGTGTTCAAGACCAGACTGGAAGGAGCTTTGAGCAACTGGGTCTAGTGCAAGGTGTCCATGGCAGGATGATGGGAGCTAGATGACTTTTAAGGTCCCTTCACACCCAAACGGTTTAATAATTCTAAACCAACTGTGAAGAGCCCCACCTGTGTACATGTGAGGAGCAATCTCAGGGTCTTGATTCAGTATTGAAAGTTCTGGCTTGTATAATGTTTATTCTACAAGACCTGAAGGAATGTTAGGGCTTCAAGCTACCACTAAGACTTAATGTTCCTTGTACCTGGTAAAGGAAACAGCAGAGATGGATACATGTTTCAGTAGTACTTTTTTTTCTATGTTTTTGACAAAGATTTAGTTTCAGGTGCTCTTCCTGTTTCATTATTTCCTGCAGGCGAACTGCTTTCCTCTTTGAATTGCAGTTGAATAATCATTGAAGGAGGTAAGGAAAACAGATTATATTAATAGAGGAAGAGTGATGTCAAAACTCACCATTTTTTAATGGGTGATTCAAATAAATAATTTGTAATCAGTTTATGATTGCAAACCACCGCGATTCCATGCACAAGGATCCCGTCGGATTGGCAGGAGCCTCGCCGGTGGATCCGGGGCACTTTCCCTCTCGGCCAGCAGAGGGCTCCCGCGGCGCAGCTCTCCGGAGCCGCTTCCGCGCGGGAGGTCTGCCAAGGACCTCAGGAGAGCCAAACCCCGCCAGCATCGCTTGGAGAAATTCCGCATTTCCGCAGAAATTTTAGCATGGAAACAACTTCGGCGGTTGGTGTGTAGTATATGAATGATTTATCTTTTTAAAGTAAAGTTTATATCAGTTTTAAATCCAATTTTTCAAAACTAAAATGGATTGTTCCAAACCTTACTTTTTTTTCGTCAAGCTCTGTCACTGTTGATGGCACCATTGCTTTCCAAAGCATGCAAGCTTATAATTCAGTGCCATCATAAAAATTTCCATTTCTGTAGATATGCACAGCTAGAGCTTACCTAAACCCTGCTATTTCTTCACTATATATTCAAGAAAGAATTCTTTTCTATTAATGTATGACTAACTTACCTAAAACATTCTTTCCAATATCTGCAACCACAGCATTTCCATTCTGAGCTCTGATGAACTTGGTAATTCAAGAACAGATAGAAAATCCTAATACAAATGGTCCTTTTGATCTTTTCACCTTCATCTTCCAGTCTCTGTTGGTGTTTTATGTCTCACTTGCTAAATGACAGACACACTAACAGGAGTTTGTATAATCCTGTACTTCTTCTATGTATTGACAGATCTCGGTGACTCTTCTCCTTCCCTTATTCCATCAACTATTTTGCTTTGTCACTGAAGTGCTCAGTTCATTTCCCCTTTTTCACTGCAAAATACTAGAAATGTACTTTTTTTCATTTTTAATGATGCATGGCAGGTATTCACTTAAATGATTATGTACTTGGACTTATTTTGTGTGTATATTTGCTTTGGTATTAAAAGCCTTTCCACTTCTGTTTTTTCATTGCATTATTACTTGCCTTCTTATAGTCACCAAATTAAACAAGTCCACCAGAAATTTTGCTCTGTTTAAGGTAACTCCAAATGTCTTCAAAGTTTTAACCAGAGGAAAGAGCAGTGCCCAGAAGAACCACATGCACAAGCCATACTTTCTGTAGGAAAAAAGCCCATCCAAATATCTCAAGAAGCATGTTTTTAGTAACTCCAAGAAGAAAAACCCTGATGGGAATCTGGTACGAAGAAGAGTTGAAAATACATACTCAGATGTGTTGGTAGCCAAACTTTTTGCCCATCATTTTGTGGCCAACATTTTCCTGGTTTTTCCATGTTGGCTGCATAAAACACGTAGAGCAAGTACAGTCTGCAAAGACAGTTTGCTTTCTGTGTCAGCATACTAGCTGTTACAGGAGGGTATTTTTTGGCATGGGAGTGGTCTTTGGTTAGCAGGGAAAACTCTGCAGGACACCTAACAGCAGCCTAGACACAGGGCAAGGTCATTGAGAGAAATGAAGCTGAGTGGTTTGAAAGTACACGACAGGAGCATGCCAGCTGGGCACAAGTGGAAATGAGAGAGGTTCCAACTGGATGTGAAGAGAAATCTCTTCACCATGAGGACAGTCTAACAGAGGATCAGGATGTCTGCAGAGATGTAGCCTCCCTCCTTGGAGGTTTCCACGCCCTGACTTGCTTCACTACCTGTTGCTGATTACTATTTTTGTAGCCCTTCACATCAGTACTCTTATACTGGTAAAGTCATTATGTTGTAGACATTGCTTCAATTTCTCCCTGCCTTACCTGGTGTAATCAGTAAATTTTCAATTTGTTTGTTACATTAGGCATTGGTTCAATTTTGTCATGTCTCCATTGTGTAAACTCTATGATGTTACCTATATGTTACAATGTAAATGTCATCTAGCAGGTATGTATGTTTTGCCCTGTTTTTGCCCCATGTAACTTACACTTGTGGGTCTTTTGTAAATTAGTTCATTTGTATTTCTGTGCTCTTTTAAGTAGCATACTCAGAGTGTGATATTTTCTAGCATTCTACAGGTTGATTTAAAATATTTTCCAATATGAAAGTATTTGTATTATGAGTCTTATTAGATTCACCATCATCTTTGCTCATGTGTGGTTTCATGTTGATCACCTTTGAAGTCCTAGCCATTACAGAGGTTATCAGGTTTTATTCCATTTTGGGTTTTAGTTGTGTTGACTTTTGGCGTCATTCAAACAAATAATACACTCCACCATGTGTTGAAAATATGAACACTTTCTTTAAACACACCTGATATCCAAAGGATAGCTGTATAAATAAATCTAAAGCATTAATCTTTGTTGTTACTACCTATTTTCTCCTTCATTCTCTAGATATATCTATACTAGTTTTTGAGAGTATTCATATGCCACTGAAATTGGACTGGTTTAAGTAAAGCAGGTCTGCAAGCAAGGTCTCAGTGCACATTTTTGTATGAGAGAAAGCAGCTCTGAATGATAGTAGCAAACTCTCCTACCTGATAGTACTGACTAATCAAATATTTCTGAAAAATAGGCAGTTACAAGTTAGATGAGGTATTGCTAAGCAACTTCAAAATTTGGTTCAATTCTACTTTTCCCATTCCAGTTTTCCAGTTGTCAGAAAAATAATGTTTTCACATGTGCTTAGAACATTCCCCTAAAATTTGGAGATTGCTCAGCTGGCTTGCTGCAAAACGATCACATTACTGCTAGATAAACATCATTAAATTGAGTGCAAGGCTTTGCTTTCCTCGGCTAGAAAACATTGTGAACAGCTTGCTGTTGACATGAAAATGATTGAGTAGGAAATAATGGTATGTCCATTTTTGTAGAGTGATTAAGATTGCCAGAAAAAAGGTGATACAGTAAAATCAAATATAAGGTTTTATTTGTGGAAGCAAATACTGCAGGGCTAACCTTACTGAGCAGCATACGTAATTTTGGAAAATTGAAACTTTTTAAGGGAGGTAACAATAGCTTCACTCACACTGGGGTGGCTTAAAAAAGTTGGGATTTAACAGAAAGAAATGCTGAGTAGCAGTAGTGCGTAACTGCTTTATATGGTATTGATTGTGTAACTCTGCCATTGTGTTAGCTTCCACCCTCCAAGCATTCTGCTCGCTAATTGATGTCAATGAGCAGGAATGGCTCCAGGAAAAGACTCCAAGCAACAAAAAAACTCACCTACCACAAAACCACAGAACTTTGTAGCAAGAAACAGATGAAATAAAACAGCAGCTCCTCAATCCATCTTTGTTATTCAGGAAGAGTTGAGAATTGCCTAAGTTTACATAGAAATAAGGCTTTTAATGCCATAAGGCTATTGAACAGATAAAGGCATATCATAATTCAAGCAAGCAGTCTCCTTCTGGTATATATTTATTTCTTAATTTTGCTCTCTCTGAGGATTACAGGGAGCACTGATCATACTTTCTGTTTAATCTTGGTTTTACTGAGGTCTCCAACACTCCTAACTCACAGAAATAGCCACTAAGGGGAGGTCATAGAAAACAGGTGTGACATTTATGCCAAAGCATACACTTACTCAGTGAATTCAAAGATTCACTCTAAATAAAAAAACTTACCAAACTTCCCATGCTCAGAAGAAAAACAAAGATGTTTTACTTGCACGGACTTTCTATCTCTCTTTTGATCATTCTTTCCAGTAAGTCCTAGAGTGGAGCTATATAGCAGTGGCACCCTGCAAGCAGCACAGGAGAGAACAATCATATGCTAAATAAGCAAATCTCACAGCAGAAGGCAAGGTCATTAACGGAACAGGGATTAGTCTTGTAGGAGAAGGTTTATTTCAGGAAAAGCAGTAAGAAAAGCAATGACAAAAAAATATTTCTAGATAAGGATTTTTAAAATATGTTTAAAAATGTATCAGTTTTTAAATGAATGATACTTTTTTTTCCAGTGTTATTTAAGCAGAAATTAAGTTGATGAAGCTATTTGCAGGGGGGGGGGTTATTGTGCTATTTTAATAGTAAAGGGTATTTCTTCTATTTTCATTTTTTCCTGACTTGTGGTGTTCTTATTCTTTATTCTGATAGATTTTCTGTTACTCATTGTCAAATGCACTTCTCAACTGTCCAAGTTATGAAGACATTTTAATACGTGTTTTAACTTCAGAGAAAAGAAGCTGAAATGTGGGGGAAGATGAGGAAACTATGTCTCCCCATAATTATGGATTAAATATTTCTTAAGGCATTAAAAGCATATCCCTTGGCTACATCAGAAAGTGAGATCCAATCCTTAATTGAGTCTGATTCATAGGGTTGGTTTTTTTTTGTCCATGCCCACTTACATATCTGGAATGAACCATATAGTGATGCTTCACTCTTGTCTCCATTTACTGATAAACAGAAAAACTTACAGGACTCTAAAAGTGATAACATCTAAAAAAAAAAAAACTTGCTTTCAGTATTCTATACTGAAAGAGGTTGAATAAATCTGATTGCATCAAGATTGGCTTGTATTTCATTAATGAAGAGATGAAAAGGAATCTAGTCCAGGCCATTTGTCTACTGATGGGATTTCTCCTTGAGCCAGGTGTTTTGAGTTCTTGGAGCTCCCATCCCTATTTGGGTTTTTTGTCTTCCAAATACCCAGCAGCTTAGAATGAGCGGGAAAGACACCTTGGGTGGTGTTGGAAACAAAAAAGTTTTATTAACTTACAAAGTAACAATCTCTCTAAAGAGACAAAGCCGTGCCAGAGACTGGAGATCCATGCCTCTGCTATAACACCCCAAAATGCCAGGAGGTCTTGGGTATAATACTTTTTATCACTGATGGCTCAGGTGGGGCTCTGGCGCTTGTCCAATCCAGGGAGCTCCAGGGGTGGGGTGATATCCAGGGAGTCCAATGAAGTGCCTTGGTTCAGAACATCTCCAAATTGGGAAAGAATGCTTGGGCTCTTTACCTTTTAAGGGGGACAAAGATGGCTTCACATTTCTTCTTGGTCTCGGCACTCTGCCTGTAGGAGGTGCAACACTGCAACAGTCTACCCTATATTAAAGGATAGATATTCTAGTATGTTAATTTTCACTTCTCTTTCTTTCTTTTTGTCTTATGGCTTCAGCTCCTGACTCTCATACTGGTAAATAATTCAAAGACAGAGTAGGAAATCATTAAATTATTTGATGTTTTATATTTTAGATATCTTAGTTTACATAGGTGAGCAGCAACAGCGTCCAATGTACTGAATGTCATTCTGCCTCCTCCCCCTTTTCCTTGTGCAGCTTTCCTTGCCTTGTTTCTCCAGTCTAGATACAGCTGCCCTCATGCAGGCAAGGCAGAGGATTGGGGAGTGTGATGGGACAGTTTCTGATCTCAAAGTGATGGCAGTGGTATAGACTGAGAAGTATTTAAGACTACTGAATTAATTTCTGACATGAGAATATGTAGTAAGGTGGGGATCTGAGCACTTACGACTACCTCTCAGTACTGCCTGTGACCATCTAAAATACAAGTGGAGAATGCTCTTTTACAAATTTTAATGTTGATCTTTAATACTCTGATAAAATCAAAAAAGTGGAAGTCCTCCACTGAAAATACTACTTACTTTTTTATCATCTCTTAGATAATAAAATTAGAATATATTTTAAAAGGATATGCACACCTTTGCTATAAGCCAAGGTAAGTCTGTGTTAGTGAAACTCTTGAGGAGACCTGCTCCAAGTGTAAATGGAAAGTCTTTATGTAGATGTAACTGAAAATTCTTATTTAATCATGTCTGCTGCAGGGAATGCTTGTGGAATATTCATTTAAGTCCTCTGTACATAGAATTCGATTCAGTTTATTAGTATCAGTCCAATTCTTTGTGAACAATTTACATAATTATAAAAATGTGTAGTAGTAGTGTAGTCATTTTTGTAGTTAACTGTTAGCCATAAAAAGAGTATAAATATTCCTAAGTACATAAGACTTTCTTATCTAAAGATACCTAAAAGCTGTGCTGGTCGTAAAGTTTATTTAAATTGGTTAAAAGTCCACAGATTCTATAAAACCTTTAACCATGCCCAGATTCAGTTCAGAAACTTAAGGTGTCCTGTTGAAGTTAAGAACACTGTCACTCTAAAATCAAGAGACACTTATAAAGAACAGTTAACCCCAAATCTGTATTTTCCAAGGGAAATGACACCTTTAGACATCCTGGGTGTCTCATATGACTTGCATTCAGGTTTCACCCCATTTGCTGTTTGCTTACATGTGTAGACAGCAGCATAACCCACTTCCACAATTCCTTTGGCCTGAACTAACTGATAATGCTGAAAGCTGGATTTAAACTTGTGTTTAAACTACTTTTGGTTTATTGGCTCTTTGGTCTTTGCACCACAGGAAGACAGAAAATCAAGTGAATGTGTGTAATCCTTTGTCTTGCTTTGAGTAATTGCAGAAGTGTGCTTGGATGTAGACAGCTTCTTTCTCTGTAACACTTCTCCAGAGGTTTGCTGTGATGTACCACAGCCAGCCATGGGATACACTCAGACTCCCACTGATTTATGTAGTAAAGCTCAGTACTAGGGAGGATTCTGAAGGAGGCTTGCCAGATTTGTCATTTGGAACCAGGCTAGTCTAATTTGGCAGCCAAACCCAGGTTCTGATTGCAAGAAATAATTCTGTGGGAATGATAAACCCTGGGTAAGAACAAATGTGTGCCTCATGCAAGCTCTTGGTTTTGGTTATGTATTCTTCTAAAAGACTTTCTGTGTTTAGGGTTTTTAGGTTTTTGTTTGTTTGATTTCGGTTTTTTTCTTTCACTCCTGCCAACAGGCTTAGTGTATTCTGGTTTTGCCTAATTTTTTTTCTAATTTTGTTCTCCAGACATCAAATCCTCTGTTGAAGTAAATTTTAAAGTTCCCTAAAGACCAGTGAAGTATCTGTAACTTATTAACAGTTCCTTAAAGAAGTAACCACTATTCTAAGTCCTGGGAAATTGAACAATATTGAAATAGGAGAGACAAACTCAATGTCACTGATGAATCTTTGAGCAGCTCAGTCCTAGGACAGTTTGTGAGTCCTCATTTTTTAACAAATCTGACCTTTTAGTTTTAACACATGAACCAGAATTACTTCTTCACAAATAGATTTGAAAGCATGTCAAGCTATGATTATTCATACTAAAAAAAATTGGACAAACACAATCTTGTTACAAAAAAATTGGTTTCTTTGTGAAAAATATCTTTCCCTTGTAGAAGCCTGGAGGATAAAGACCTAATATGTATGTCTCATGCACTGATAGAGGTGGAGCCAACCAAGGATTGCTGGAAATAATACACTGTGAGAAAGAACAAAATGTGTCTGGAGAAGAGGGGAGGGCATATGGAGGTGAGGCAGCACTTTTCCAGAAAAAAATGTCCTTGTTTTGGCTCCTGGAGATACATACAAAACACTACAGCACTGGCACTGGAATGAAGTGAAGAAGCTGGCATGGACTGTATGGGAGGATCAAAACCACCCAAGATCCTTTGAAGCCCTCCAATCTATTTCCAGAGAGGTCTAGAAGAACAAATTGCACAGGCTAACTGATTTACTTAGAAAGAAAGAAACTTAACTCTAGGGCTACAAGGGCAACAAAGAAAGTATCTCCACAAAGTCTGGGTGCATCAGCTGGATCAACACTGGAGCCAGGACTGGTGATTTTTTTTCTTTTCTTTGTTCTTCTCTCTTCTCTTCTCTTCTCTTCTCTTCTCTTCTCTTCTCTTCCCTCCCTTCCTTCCCTTCCTGTCGTGTGTTTGCCCTAGGAGGTCAGGATGTGAAAATGTCTGTCATGTAAAAATATAACCTTACTAAACAGTTGCAGGATGCCAGCCTAAGCTGTTTGAGCATAGTTGTTTCCAGCATTAATAATTGGTTCCAACACAATTAGCCAATGGCTAATTGGCACGATTAAGTACACGGTTTACTAACAAGATTTATCCGGATTCCACTTACCAGGAAAGGGAAGAAACCAAAGCAGTTTGTAGTAACTCCAGGCTTCATCAAAATGGCATGTTCATGCTAAATCACTTGGCCTTGCTCCGAAATTAAATTTCTCCATTGCATACAATCCAGTTTTGACATGCCAAAAATAAACAATTTAGAGATTGAGGAAAATGTTACTCTTGATACATTACATGGCTACATTTTTTTTAAGAACCTTCCATTTATTTAAACAGTGGCCTTTCTAGGAGGTAGCATTGAAATTTGCGTTCCTAGTAAACAGGAATATTTATTTGAATCACAGTGCATAAACACACAAATAGTCACGCAAACACAGTCTGATAGGTTCTCCCTTTGGACTGTCATCTTCTATTAGTGCTGAAATCCTCAGCTCCCAAAAATACACAAATACACAGGATGATACAGGATGTTGACTTGCAATATGTATGGGTCAGTAGGCTGGTTTAGAGGGCATGTGACAGCCAGACCATTTTTCTTCTCTTTTTGCATGTACCTCACTCTTACTTCTAGCTGCAGTCTTTTTGACACTATTTACATCAGAGACTATAACTAGATAGCTCTAGGCTAACACATCAAGCTGACATAAATCTACAAAACTACTTTCTTAAAAGTATAATGGTTAAACCCTGAGAATATTACTCCTAGATGAGAGGCAAATAAAGTACATGAATGCAGAGATAGAGATTAAATACGCACTTATTATTACTTTCTAGATTATTTTGCCTATTTATTCAGTAATAAATATAAATAAAATACTTGTCATTTTAATATTTCATTTTTATGTTGCTTGACGGTATTGAAATTGAGCACTGAAATAGCATAATAGTAAATAGCTCTGCATGAACTCAGAATCCTGAATGTGTTACTATAATTGTAGCTACTATGCTGATAAAACTGATGGTCACTATATATCAGTTAGTATGGCTTATGCAAATTTAAGGAAGTTACTTTCTGAAAATTTGAAACTCTTATTATTAAAATTAGCTGGCTAGAAAGGATACAACAATAAGAGACACAGGCTAATACTGATACTTGAGAAACCTTAGACATATTTGTTACAATTTAAAATCTAAGCTTCATCTTACTGAAGTTAAAAAAAAAACAGGCACAGAGTAATCTCTGAACTGAAGTAATGCTGCCCATTAAACCTGCAGATCTTATACTTTTTTGTAGGATCTTAAACTTTTCTGATACCTTTTTTTGCTCTTTACCTTCCTCTTCCTAATATTGCATTATATAAATTTTAAATTAACACATTTTACTGATTCATAGATGCTTTCAGACTGTGTGTAGGATTTTACCACATTCATAGAGAAATATTGGGCAAACATGTATACTTCCCAAGAAAGCTGCCTAAAACCTGGCTAGGATCTTTTCATTATGTATAATGACTTTTAAAGACATATGGATACTTCAATCTAAAACAAGCCAGAAGATGTGCTTTGATTTGTTTTGGAAAAACACCTTTCAGCTCTTCTCTTCCCTAATCAGCTGTTTAACCACTTACTTCTTTCATGCATAGTACAAAAGCCACCAAAAGGTATGTATTTTCTGCTTTACAGGTAGGGCAGATTCCATATGAAGGCAAGAAAAGGAAGAGGAACTGTGATAAACTTTAATTATTTTTTCTTTTTGTATATGTCTTTGGTTTCTGTAACAATAGAACTTGTAGCAAGCTATTTAGGGTATGGCTATATTTATAAATACATAAATAAATAAATAAATAAATTTGTTCATAGGAAGAAAAAGGAAATAATACCTTTTACTAGATAAGGAACATTTAAATGTTATTAATCTTATCATTTTTTTACTAAGCAAGGACTTATGTTTTACTGAATTCTACAAATCCAGAAGCCAGAAGTATTTCAGGTTTGAATAACTTAGCTTTTGAATTTTTGAACTAACGCTTTGAAGAGTAGTATATATTGAGAAATGTATTTTTCTGGAATGNTCTGAGCTTAGACAAAAAATACCACAAAACTATAATGATAAGTATTCTGTCTGTAATTTTTTGAGTTATTTTGGCCCCTCTACTGAAAATCTGAGTGCTGCTTAAGTATGCAGTAGAAGAAGTAGCAGTTGGGTGTTTTCCTTTTTGTCTCCTATAGCAGAAATGAAGTGATATCTAGCTTTTCTGTTGGCTTTGCTGCTTAGGAGTGCTTAGTATGTGTGCACGTGCATATAAATAATTCCTTTTTCATGTAGTTTTTGCCAAAGTGCCCTCATTTGAGTGACATTTTTGCTCCATTTGCATTAACGTTAAAATTTCCATTAACTTCCCCAGGGCTGGGATTCCACCTGTTTCGTCTAAGTTCACCATAGTTCAGTCTCATGTATTTAAAAGCATTTATATTTTAATTGCTTCAGTGGAATGCAGTTGTCGTGACCGGCAAATCTTGCAGAGGGCAGAAAGGATCATCTGGCAAGGAACAATGCCACACAAGGGCTTACACAACAGAACAGAAATACTGAGCACTACATTGAGTGAGAAATTGCATGGTAAGGGGCATTTCAAATTAATCTCCTTTTACAAAATTTTCTTCAAGTTGGATGCTGCTGCTTTTAAAGAGTTTTGTCCAAGTTTACAGCTTCATTCCTGCATATGTGTTGTTGTAAGCAACAGTATAAAATGTGGGTCTAACGAGATGGAGACAAATCTGTTAACAGCGCAGAGACAGAGCGAATTATGCAACTTGGCTGGTTTGGATATCTAATCATGACAAAAAAAGAAACAAAGGGTGAAAGTGAGTGTTAGCAATAAAGAAAAGTTTTCTACAAAAATAAGTCAGTACTTCAGCCCCCCTGATTCTCTCATCTTTTTCCCTCTGCATCTTGCCTTCAACTGCAGTTGTAGTAAAAGCTGTTCAGTGGAGCAGTTTCGCCTTGGCACAGGAGATGGAACGTTCTCTGCATGTCTGTGCTAAGTATGGCTTCAAACCTAAATTTCTCTACTTTCTGCTTCTTGGTGTACTTGCATTGACTCTTTCCTGGATCCAGGTCTAATTCTGTCTTCTGTGTGCTTTAGCTAAACTCTGAGATAGCTGGAAAAAAATGTGTTGCTGCAAAGACAAGATGGGGTATCATCCATTTGCTGCTGCTGCTTCAACTGAGATTATCAGATTTTCCACTGCTTCCCGGATTTAAAGCAGATAAGAAGACAATGTACCGACATTTTCTTTGGAGTGCATCAGTAACTGCAGGTGAGGAAGTGTTTGGGATTTCTAAGCTGTTACTGGCAACAACAGATGTGTCACCAGTTGTGGCTTTGCTTCTTATATTATGGGAGGCAGAAAGAAGCCATTTTTTGGAGGTCACGAGGTTTTTAAACAGTAAGGTTTTTCTTGTTCCCAATTTTCATGTCACTAGTCATTTGAACTGTTTTTAATAATTTGAACAGTGTTGTCCATATATATATATGATGGCAGTTCCTAATGTGGTGTTCCTCAACTAGTATAAATCATTGCATATTCTTTGATTTATGTGAACTGGAATAATCCTGTTTAGATGAAGATCTGGCCCAGAGTACAGGAAGCGTATGTGTTAGTCAGGGAAGGTTGTAGCAGTTTCTAATTCTTCTACTTAACTGCTTTCATGCAGATGTGAAGTGGTTTTTAAAGTTGACATGTTCCAAATAAGGTATTTAGTTTTCTATTTGTAATGTCAGTATTTTGCAAGGGAGGCAACATCCTTGGTTTAAGAGTTGTTTCATTATTGCTTCACAGGAAATGAAGACTGTATTTGAGTCTGGACCTTGAAGCATTACTGAAATTTTAAGAGGCAGAAATATTTCTTTAAAGGATAAACTGATTGTATGTGCAAACTATTATGCAATTAAAATGCTTAGCTACTTCAGAGCTTATATTTTGTTGAAATTAATGAGACTGTTTACATTAATGTAAGGTAGATGAATCCAGGTATTTAGAACATCTAAAATGAAGAAAAAAAATTTACAATTTTGTAGCTTGAAAGAGCAATGAGAAATGCAGCTCTTATCAAATAAAAAAAAAAAGATGATGCCTTTTACGACGGGCAGAGCTTTTACAAAGGGTCTTTCTACTGAGGATCTCACATCTCTGAAATACAGAATTAGGGCTCAACATCGAAGCCTTTATCAGGCTGAAGGAGAAGAGTGCTCCGATGATTTGTCAGCTGTGGGATTGGGCTGTTGCACCTCACCCTAAGAGCTAAGACAGCTTTACTTTCTATAATTTACAGAATGAGCAAGCAAGAAGTGTGACTTGCGTAAAGTTACACCACAAGTCTGTGGCAAAGCTGTGGAATAAAACACCCCAGCAGACATGTACATAAGCTGCAATTTCATCTTTCTCTTGTGATTCTAAGTTGGGAAGAACAACAACTGTTTTGAAATTCAAACCAGGAAGATAATAATGTCTTTCCAAGTGATTTGTTGGTTATCCTGGCTAGTTATCTTGAATGAAATGAAGAAACACATTCCAAAATCTTCTGAGTGGGTGGGAGGATTTTGGGTATGGGAGCCGGGGGTAGAAGAAAGTTTACCCTATATATTTTCTGATCTGAAGACCAAATGCCTAAACTGATGTTAAGCAGATAAATTTTCACATGACCACCTTCCTTTTTTTTTCTCCTGTCAGAATGTTTCAGGTAGAAAAATGTAAAATACATCTTGGATATATAAATAAATAAATATAAAAGTTATGTACATAAGCCCTACTCTGTCTGCTGTATATCTGTTTCTAGTTGTTTTACTTATTCCTCCTTCCATCGGGTTCACATCTTTAAAGTGCAATACTGAAAACTGCCACAAGCACACTTGGAGAACCTGACAAAAGTGCGGTTTGGCACCTTCAGATAAGAGCCAGTGGCACTGCTCAGTCTCACAATTTCATCACAGACAGATGATATTACAAGCGCAAGAACATTCAGGTTTGTAAGTGATGGATTTTAAAAGGCAAAACAAATTTCTGTGATTCACTGTGCACTACAGCATCAGTGCCATAAATAGGTATACTCTCTTGGTTTCTTGCATGGCTGATTTTTAAATTTATGATGAAGTATATAAAGGTACATAAAATTAAAGTATGCTTACACTTAGGAGATAAAAGCTAGTTTCTGCCAGTGTAATAATGTACATAATTGGTTCTTCACAGCTGGAAACCAGATACTCTTTCATTCATGCATTCATACCATGGCTGTCTAATTTATGGAACTGTTGAGAGAGGTAGGGGGAGGGAGAAAAAAAACCCCAAACATTTCTTACATTGTTACCTGACTTGGGATGCACACATATAATTATGTAAAATCTGTGTCTGGGTGGCTGTTTGTTCTTTCTTGCAGAGTATTCTGTGCTCACTGAGTGGGAGGGTCACACTGTGAGACTAATAAGGACAGAGCTGCATCCCCCTCTACCACTCTGGAGACTCACTCCAGCAACTCCTCGGCACTAAAGCAGCTCTGTACAGGCATTTTCAGTGCTTCTGAGGGACACACCAATAAAAAAATTAAAGGTAAGCATCTCATTATTTGTAGTCAATTGTCTAAACATCTTACATGTGCACACTCACACACACTACACTATTCCTGGCTTGTTTTGTGGTGTTTTTGTTCAGGGGTTTTTGGTTTTGATTTCCAAAATTATCATTTAAGTTTATCATTGCTAATATTAACTAGGTCTTATGTAAACATGATGTATACCGTAAGTTTTTAACGTACTGCGATCAGCCTGTGCTATAGTATTCTGCTCGCGATTGTGTAAATACATTGTATATGCTAGCGGGTGACTATAGGCATATGCTAAGATATGCAAATAAAAACAGCCTTGCTAATGAGCAGTAATTTACAAAACTGATTAAACTGTTGCGAGTTGCCACAATGCTGATTGTGCATATATTTACATTTAAAAACCTACCTTGCAATTATCACGCGTGCCGGGCGGCCTGCGCGCAGCCGGTGGGAGCGCGCTGGTGAGTGAGCAGCGGCACAGGCGGGCAGTGCCCTGCGGGAGGGGGCACCGCGCCGGCCGCAGCTCCGGGGCA
>VXBU01006949.1:290386-325257 GCA_013400315.1 Bombycilla garrulus | reverse complement strand
GGGCGAGGTGCGGAGTTGAGCGCCGGAGAGCGGCTCCGGTAGCGGGGCGGGGACGCTGCCCGGGCGCCCGCCCAGCCGCGCCGGAGAGCTGCCCGCTCGCCTTCCCTCCCGGAGCCGGGAACCCTCCCTCCGGCAAACGCGGCTCGATCCAAGAAACGAGGCTGCTGGAGCTGCCGAGTTGGAGTGTGTGCTGCCCAGGGCTCGGGTCACTCCACGGGCGCCCCGCAGGCTCCGGTGCGCCGGTGGTGCGAGGGAGGAGAGCCTCCTGGAGCGGCTGGCGGGAGAGGACCCGAGCCCGGAGGTGTAGCAGCAGGGAGAGGACGGCGGTATTGGTGATCAGAGCCCTTCAGAAAACCGGACCTCCGGAGCAGCAGCTCTGCTGAATTTCCTGCTTGTAAAGCAGGTGCAGGAAATAAAATGATAATTTATTTGAACGTGTATTCTCTTTGCTGCTGGTGGGAAGGCTAGAAAAGTTAATCATGATGTAGTTGCTGTCAGCAAATGAGAGAATAGCTTTGATGATGATTAAGGTGCCTTGCAAAAATAATTATGAAAATTGCATCTTAGGTATGTGATTTGCTTTTCTTACAGAAAATATGATTAGAAAAATATTAGACATTTTCTGTCTTTGATTGAATTCATGTGTATTTATACGTCACAGTTGGCTTAGAAGGAAGCTTTTGTCCTCTAATGACAGTACCAGTTTGTGTTGTTGAAGCTTGCACTTTTGTGAGATTTAAACTGGAAATTCAATATTGGCTGTTCTAGGCACTTTGCAAGGTGGAGAAATAACGCATTTTGGTTTCTTCTGTGGTTAAACTCAAATAATTGCATGTTGCCTTTGTTCCATTTAGGGACTACTTCAGCAGTCACTCTAACTGTTGTGACACCAAACAGTTTAGCTAGTATATTAAAAATTGAAAAGAAATTTGGGGTGAAACTTAAAAGAAAATTAGTAATTACTAATGAAATGAACATTCAGTGCCTTTACAATTAATATCTCCAAGTTAATATTTATAAGGTGTTACATCTGAGTTTATTAATAAAGAGCTAAAAAAGATTATGTTTATTATTTATTTCCGAACTGACATAAATCTTTCTATAGCTCCTTAAACAGATAAATTAGACACTTTTATGTGACTAGCAACTTCTTCTTCACAGTTAAGAGGTTCTGGTTTCTAGTTTTCTGGCAAGCTGAGATGAGAAGAATAAGATGATATTGTTCTAAATATGCTTATTTTTTGTTTCAGGTTTGTAGCTGTTGGTTCACATGTGTCCCGGGGGAGATGAAGTACATTGGATCCTGCATAGTTTGGCTTTGTATGGCAGTCTTCCTCCTTCCTGTTTCCACCTCTGTGACTGTCAGTGACCAGACAGGTACTTCCACTTTTCTTGCCCATCACAGACCAAAGGCGTAAATGAAAAATGTTTAGCGAATAGCAAGAGCATGTAGAAATAAACAATATGAACAGATAAAATTATACAAGGTTGTTTTAAATCTCGTTTCTGAAATGAACTAAGTTTGAAGCAGTTCCAAAGCAGCCTTTCTGCTTCCTGTGCTTGGGAGATTCATGCTTGGAGGTAATTGTAGTTCCCAGGCATATCGTTTTATGCTTTTCTTTTCCTACCATACAAAACAAGGTTATAAATCACAGTTTGCAAAACTTTTGTGAACAAAATCATGTGGCTTTATTAAAGCAGACTAGTTATCGCATTGACCTAAACAATCTAATGCTCATGTTAATCGCACCTATACTTAATCCCTAGATTGGATCATATGTTCCACACAGACTGAAAGAAACCCCTTTTTCCTAGGAAGATGGGGGAAAGGAATAGAAACATATTGTTTAAATTAAAAGCTGTTACCTGTCTTCTTCAAGTTTTCTCATCTTTCTCTGTTTTCTTCTTTCTCATACTTTCCACACATTAGTGTTCCCACTTAAACTCGACATTAACTCTTCAGAATGTGATAAATTCTGTCTTAAAGACACATGATATGTGCTTGTCAAATATGAAACATCAGTTTTCTAGAATTATTCAGCCTCAGCAAGTACTTCAACTTATAATTTTTCTACAATTATTAGCAAGGAGAACATGTTTATTGCTGTTTAAATTGAGTTGGCTTTTTTTTTCTTAAAAATAGAATTAACTCTTAGTAATGCTGCTCGTTTCCAGAAATCTTAGGAAAGATAATAGAAACTACACACATACACAACAACTTTCAATCTCAATAACTCACTTGTAACTCAGGCCCAAGAAATTTAAAAATCCATGACTAGGAAAATAATCCTTTTACTACCCCTAGAAACTATAAGTAGTAATGATGAATAAATAATAAGTGTAATGTGTGGGCTCTGAGGTAATAATAATGCATTGTGAAGAGCCAGAATTTAAGTCAAAGTTTTTTACCCTTATATTTTTAGGGCAGTGAGGCTAAGTGCTCTGCTGATGAATTATTCTTAACCCCTCTGAGAGAGCAAGCCTACATCATAGCTGTGAAATCATTCTGTCTGAAAGAAGAAAAATAGATTTTATTCTGTCATTGCTATGAAGTCGGTTTCAGGAGGGAAGTTTTAAACTGCTAAAATGGTCCAAGTACGGAAGGTTCCCTAGCGATATAGATTGAAAAATGTTACAACAAAATTCCAGGAAGCATTGTCTCTTTTATATATTTTTTTTCCTAATGAAATGATGCCTCAGTGAAAGTTGTGCCAGCCACAGAAGATGTGGGAGGTGCACTGACCTGTGAACAGTGTATCTGAACTGTGGATTACATTCTGTTAGAAGTTTGTAGCTACGCAGCCAGCAGTGGAGTTGCAGTTTTCCTTAGCCTGATTGCTGCAAATGGATCAAATACGGGTCCAATTGAACTACTAGGAAGAAAAGGAGAGACTGAACCTCTCCTGTGAATAACTAGGGTGTGCACTTGAAAGAGGCTTCTTCAGTTTGTGGTGGTACAGGCAGATGGTGAGGAATAACAATTCGATAGCTGCCAGCTTGAGCAGCTCTGCCAACAGCAGGTGTGTGAGTTAAACTCCAGTTGATAACAGGAAAGAGATTCTACTAGAGTTTGCAGGGATGGTTACTGTCCAAAACAGAGATGCAAGTTACAGACCAGAAAGCAGGAGTTGGGAAAGAATGGACCCAGTAGTGGGGCACCAGTAAAAGTGGTACAGGTCTTTTTACCAGCCTTTTGTTAATATGCTCTGTTCAGCTGAACTGAGCCCTCTGTATTGCAAATTTGTCTTGTTCCAGTTTGATAATTTTTATGCAGATAAATCTGTTGCAAATTTGAAATGTGCTTTTTTCATGAAGAGAGTGATATCTAAAGGGGTTTTTTTGTTTGTTTTTCCTATCTTGCATTCAGTTGTTCTTTCTTGGGCCTTTGTTCCCTCCCATGTACAAGTTCTGTTTAAATCAACATCTATCCTTTAATATCTGCCTAGATGATCTTTTTAGTTTTCTTCCTTCAACAACATACACATAGCATTTATTTCTCTGGGCTAATATGGAAGTTTTCCCAGCAAAGCATGTTTAGGTAGGATCTGAGATTATTATATTTACATCTTGAAATGTCTCACCTGCTCTACTTGAATCTGAAGGAATGGCTTCAAATACATGGAAAATTGTAGAGTTAGTTTGAGAGTGGTGAGGAAAGAAGTGTGTAAGGGGAAGGATTGACTTGTGTGCATATGTAGGGGAGAGCTTTCTGAGCAGGCATGTTGAATATACTTTGTGACTCATTGGGCCAGTATTGAAAAAAAGAGTCAGAGCCTGAGAGAATATGCTGGGTTTCCTTGAAGCAGTCCTCCTTAGGCTCTGAGGATGCCAGTAAGCATTATATTCACATAGAGGATTTCTTTCAGTTCTCATGTTTTGATATGCGTAATGTTCATTAAAAGGAAGTGCTTGCTTCTCATTATGGAGTGTAGCAAATATGAGGGGAGGGAGTTCAGGAGTTTTCCACAGGCATATATTTTTGATCTGACTGCAGGAATACTTTCTTCATGTTCTCAATATATTATTATTGGGAATATTTGGGGTTTGAGTGTGGATGTAAGCTCTTTCTGTAGTGATACATGAAGTTCTAATTTGATCATTCCTGAATGCTTTATGTTAATAACATTAATATTCTGTCTCATTCCCAGATCATTGCTTCTTTTTCAACTTTATTTTACAGTTACCGTTTTTTAAAATCACTTGTTAATCCATGAAAAATGTAGTATAAACAAAGTCCTGGGACTGTCAGTCATGGTGAATTTTCCTTGCCTTTTGACATGGAACGTATTGTGAAAAGTATTGGCTATGGATCATAATTTTAGATAGGCACTTTAACTCAAATATAGTGTGTGATTTCAAGTATGCAAATCAGTTCAGCTTTTTTGTTTTAATGTTTTAGTACAGCTAGATACTTCTCCAAATCAATATAATGACTCTGCAGTAGCTCTCATATACCATGTATTCATATTCCTGATATTCCCATCCAACCTGGCCTTAAATGTTTCCAGGCACGGGGCATCTACCACCTCTCTGGGCAACCTATTTCAGTGTTTCACCACCATTATTGTAAAGTCTAGTCTAAATTTAGCCTCTTTTATTTAAAACCATTTCCCCTTGTCCTGCCACAACAGGTCCTGACAAAAAGTCTGTACCCATCTTTCTTACAGGCCCTCTGGCTGGAAAGCTGGAGTAAGGTCTCCCTGAAGCCTTCTATTCTCCAAGCTGAAATCCCTAACTCTGAGGAGAGATGCCCCAGCTCTCTGATGATTTTCATGGCCTTCCTTTGCACGTGTTCCAGCAGGTCCGCATCTTTTTTGTGTTGTGGCCCTGGAGTTGGATGCAGTGGAGGTTTCTCATGAGAGCTGATGGGCAGAATCACCTCTCTTGATCTTCTTTCGATGTAGCCCAGGATATTATTGAGTTTCTGGGCTGTGAACACACACTGTCAGGCAATCTCCAGCCTTTCATCCATCAGTATTCTCAAAGCCTTCTTGTCAGAGCTGCCCTTAATTCCTTCAACCCCCAGCCTGTTTCGATGCTGAGCATTTCCCTGACCCAGGTGTAGCACCTCATGAGGTTGTTGAGCCTCACAAGATTCCCATGAGCCCAATTCTCAAGCTTGTCTAGCTCCCTCTGGATGCCATCCTGTCCTTGAGGTGTGTCAGCTGTACCACTCAGCTGATGTCATCTGCAAATGTGCTGAGGGTGCATTCAATCCCTTAATCTATATAATTAATTAATTAATTAAATGACACTGGTCCCAAACAGGACGCCACTTGTCACTTTTTTCCATCTGGACATTGAGGAGTTGACCACTCCCCTCTGGATGTGACTGTCCAACCAATTCCTCATCCTCCAAGCGGTCCACACATCAAATCCCAACCTCTACAATTCAGAGCTACTGTGGGGACTGTGTCAAAGGCCTTGCAGAAATCCAGTTGACATCTATAGCTTTTCCCTTGTCCACTGATGTAGTCACTCCATTGTACAAGGCCACTGAGTTAGTCATGCAAGACTTGCGCTTGGTGAGGTGATGCTGGTTGACTCAAATTATATGAAGTCCTGCTTTTCACTATGTGTCCTTCTTCATGGGAGAATATAGTTCTCCAGGAGTCTAGCATGAGTATCTTAATCCTTGAACTCTGTTGCTTGGATTTCTTGTTTCTGCCTGCCAATGCTGTTTATGTTACTTCATAACCCTCTAAATAGTCACCAGACTTGACTCCACTTCTTTACTGTATCATGTTCCTTTCATTCTTCCCACTCTTGTCTTAATTAACATATATATTGTAATTAATATAATCTCCTTTACAGAGTAAAATAACAGAGTACAAGAAAATCACATCTTGTTTCCTGGTGCCTGTATACTCGAGGCTATGGATGTGTAGGAAATCTGAATTCTTGACCTTAATTGAAAGCAAGCCAGCTGGATCAGTTCATCTTCATGAATATGTTTGAGGTGCACTCTCTGGATACCATTGCTAATATTTGCAAGTGTGTGGCTAGCTCTGAAGGGGTTGCCTGTGTCTGTGTGTTTATAATGCCTGATCCAGTAAGAGTATGAGCAAAATCTTGGGTAATGTGGGTATCTGCCTGGAGCTTGAGAGCACCCAGGATATGGGTATACGTTAGGTTGGGCTTTGCTGTTGGGCCACATTCATTGGGCTGGCCATGGTTACTGACGGAGGAAGCTTCAGTGCCTTTGCAGTGTGCATGTCAGTGGTGGTAGATGGCAGCTAGCAACTTCACATGAACGTGAAGTTTAATTATAAAGTAGCACATGGGTACTTGTGAAGTGAATCCAGGCATTACAGGTTACACTAATCTGGAGGAGCCCAGACTGCCCATTGGAAGTTACAGTTCCCACTCAGGAAGTGAGCACAAGAGATATCTCTAAAAGGGACACTGAAGCACACAGCACAATCTCTTCTGTCCTAGTTTGCATGGAATGGAAAGCTGAGCATGGTGCCTAGATGGAAGTTGCAGTGTGCTTCAACAGGTGTCCTGATCATTCCAAGAATTTGTAACGCTCCATTGCATGTTGCAACAGCTATGTCTAGATGCAAGGCCTTTTTTATTTTTTTTCATAATGCTATTAGAAAACAAACAAAAAAATCTTACTAATCTTGGTGGTAAGGGAGTTTTAGTTCAGTTCACATAGATGCAGTTTTATCACATGCATAGTAATCTAGTATATAAATGTAAACTTGTTCTTCTTACTATTTCATGAATTTTAGAGTGATGTATTTTAACAGACCAGGAACATTCAAGGTTTCCCACTGAATTAGCAGTAAGGGTTTATCTTGTCCTTTTTAGTTCCTGAATATCTTCATGTAGATCTTGTCATTCAGCTGCCCACATGTTGAATGGAAAAATTACTTGTTTTGTCTCAGACTAAAGAAAATGTAAGGATCTGCTAGCAGTACTAAAAATCATAGAAGAGGTTAACTACACAAGCTGTAACTGCAGAAAGGATTTTCATCACTCTATAGTAATGAAAGTTGTCAGTCTTGGTATGAAGAGGGTTTGGTCTTGTTATTTGAGAGTTTTCCCTCGCCTCTCTGGTAAAAGGAATTAACTGAAGGACTTAAAGAAAAGCACTGAACTGACGTGCATCAGCAGCATCAATAGAAGATTCAGTGTAACTCTTTCAGTTCTTCTGGGGGTGTGGAATACAAACAAATAACTAACACTTAAATGGCCTGTCTGTGCTGTGACTGTTATGCCACTGATAAAAATAGGTCCACAGTCCAGTCTGTGGCATGTGAGGAATCATGGCTGTCATCTGGATAACACAAAAATTAAGGCTTGAGTCTTTATTTGGACCTGGAAGAAAGTGGCTGTGGGAAATAGGCTTGAACTTTCTAGTTTTTCACTACTCAACACTCATGGAAGTTAATGCTGAAAAAAAAAAAGAGCGCACTTGTGTCCCAGATTCTCTAAAGCTTACATCAGTTTAGGGTAAAATCAGCAATACATATTCTTTGTCTGCTCTTATATGAACTGTCAAGAATTTCATCAAAAAGAGAATCTGCCTTGAAATTTATTGATTATTTTTGAACAAAGCCCTTAGCAAACACATAGATTTAAGAAAAGCATCTGTCCACATATGTCTGAAATTCTTTTGTGACTTCAGTCATAAATGGCTTCCTTTACATCAGCTTAGAGCTATAGTTATGTAAATAACTCTATTTGTTTCTTAGAGCTATAGTTATGTAAATGTACCCTAACAACATTCATTGTTTTAGAGTGGCTGTATATAGAATTCTATAGTTTAATAATGTGTATTTGATTGAAGGTTGAGGTTGTAAACTACAAGGGTATCTAAGGTGAACCTGTTTCTGTCCCATGCTGTTTGCACATAAATCAACTGGTGTATTGAAATTGCTATGTTACTGTGTAATTCCAGCAAATGCTTTTCTCACTGTATAAAACTTCCTGCTAACCAAGAATGATGAAAGATTTCACTTCAAAGTTTTCAACGTGAATATTCTTTACAGTTCAGTGTCTCTTTTCTGGGGAAAGGGAATTTACAGAGTTTTTCATGCATATATTTCATCTCATTTATCATGAAACTCTATCTATACAGGGAAAAACATGGATATCCGCGTGTTTATGGATCTATATACGAGAAAGAAACAATTTATTCTCTTAGAGCCTTAGAAGTAAATTAATTTATATGTGATCTTGTAGTAGTCAATTGTAAGTTGTAACTGTAATTTTACACGTGAAGCACATGGAAATGAATGAATCTTACAAAAAAAAAAAAATTCACCCAGTCTATTCTTTAAATATTTGACATAGCTTTCATTAACCGTATTATCAGGAGATGTCTTCATGTCTGTATTATGTGATATAGTTTCACTGTTACTAGTTGTTTCCAATTAGCTATTCTTAATCCAGACCAAATACTGAAATATATTTAATAGCATTTAAGAGTTTTGAAGGATAATAGGCTTGCTACATAACTACAGAGTGAATGACAGATTTCACATGCTTTAAGATTACGGATATAGCTATTTTTAGTACCAATGTTTGGTGTGGATGCTCTTACAAAAAAATTTAAATATAGATGATTTCCAAGTTAATGGTAGGACATTGCTTTTTTTTTTCATTGGACTAATGCTTCAGAAAGCACCTTGACCTTCACTCTTCAGCAGCTTCAGATACATTTTGGACATCTTTTTAGTTGCATCAGCTCACAAAGTTCTGTGCTTGATAAGTTGACAAGCAAAATATCATCACTTGTCAGCTTTAATTTTGCTAGTTTTTTTATGATTTAGCAGGGCTATTTGCAAAACCTGTTCAATAGCAAGCCTTATTTCTGACCCCTGCACAAAAGTAATAGTTTTCTGTATTTCCTTCTTAAAAGTGGGAATTCCTATATATGTATTTAAAAAGAGCACAAAGAACTTAATGCAAGTAAGAAGTAATAATAATTAATATTGCATATTAATAATGCAGTGTCTTATCTAAGGGTTCAGTTAGATTTAAGATCGGTTTACCGTGTTCCAAATTTTGGAATGTTATGTTTGCTTGTCAAAATACTTTGGTTCACACTTAACTCTCCTACTTAATTTTCAAGTTTTTTTCCCCAAAGTATAATTTTGTTTCATATTCATGGATGGGGGAAAATATTTTCTAGTAATACAGTGAGAACTACAAAAACAACTTGGAACAGATATTACTGGTTTATAGAGTGTTGTAAATGGAAACAGCATGGTAAGAATTTAATGGTTTTCTTCTGGCTATATTGTTGATATGAACTTTAACCACAGGCAGCTGAATTAAAATGTGATACAAATTCTATCTGCTTATATTATTGGAAGTGTCGTATAAAATCTGTTATTTAGATTTTGTAATTTGGTTTAGTGCTGCTTTTTGTGTCCTAAAGAAACAAAAATAAACATTCTTGTCAATATTACCATAACTGCCATGGTGGTCTGTTCAATTCCTGTTAGTTTGATACCATTTTATGATAGATACTAAACTGTGTTCTCTTGAAGGTGCTGTGTGTCCTTTAATGAAAACAGCTGCTCATCATCTCAGACAAATCAACAGAGACAGTCATGGTGTATCAGGTAAATGACCAAGCTGATATGGGTATCTGTATTAATTAGCTGGTAATGATTACTGGATGTAATCATAGTCTGACTGAAGCTGGCTTTAAAATTGAAAGGTTAGGACAGAATGCCATCCCCAAGCACCAAAAGCTGCTGCTGCTCTCAGGAAGGTGAGATTAAAATCAGTGCATATTTTTCCTCAAAAGTATTGGTCCGAGCTCAGCAGCCACACTAATTTCCATGTTTTTTTCCAGTTATCTTGAATTGTTATCAATTCAGACGATAAAAGGAATTAGCAAATTCATTTTTTGGGTTTTAAAATCATCTACCTAGTGAATTCTGCATGAATAGTTTTAATAAAATGAATATTGAAACTTTCTCTGACTTCAAGTTCTACTTTTTAAAATAGCTTGTCAGTCTGTACTCTAGAAATGTTTATATGCTTGTATTCAAGTATGCTAAAAATGATTATTTACTTACATTTTTTAAAATCCATTAAATTTTATAGTATCATATTCTGTTTTACAGGGTTTGATCTGGCAGAAAGGTTTTCTTTAAGGCAAACATCTTGTGGTGGGGAAAAGATCTGTTTTAAACTGGGAAGTGCACCTCTCATTAGAGATACAAGGTAAGATACTACTTTCATGCTTAGCTTTTAAAAGATAGAGCTCAGACTCAATGCTACCAATTAGCTGAGTCACTGACTGTGTATCCAAAGAATGCCACAGAAAGCACTAAAACTTGTATATAAGATTTTAGGTTTTTCATTTTTTTTTCTGTGAGAAGTATTTTGATTTTGATGTGCTTTCCTTCTGGAATCTGGGATTATGGAGGTAGTAAGTTAATTGTGAGTAGCACTTTCTCAAATCATGATTCTAATATTGAAAAATCCACTGTTAATACATTAATATTTATAAAACAAAGGAAAGAAATAACTTTCATGGTATGACAGGAACTATTATACTTATCTCCCCTTAGTGAAATTGTCTCTCACTACTGCTGGTGAGATTGAAAAGAGAGAGAGCATCACCATTTCCTTGAATGCTGTTTTTTTTTTATCTTCCTGATATTCACATTTTGCCTTTGAGCAGCAGCAGAATAGTAGGCACCCAGTGCAGAGGAGAAAATAGGCAAAACCCTGTTCTGGCATGGGGCAGATGAAAAGCAGAGACTGCATGAAAAATCAAAAGGACAGTGAAAGAGAGTAAGGCAAAATTGGATTGGATGGACTTAAGTTTGCATAGGGCCAAGGAAATGTCAAGAAGCAGTTAGGAATGTAGTTTCAAGTTCCCTGTGCTCAGTGGAGAGAGAGGATCATCTCAGAGCTTCTTGGTTGAGATGTGCTCTGAGTCATGGGACTGTGGTTTCTGTACAGTGTGTTCCTGTGGTGACGAGGGAGCAACTGGATTCCCGTGTTGCAGGTTGGGTATTTTCTGTTGCAAGAGGTCTGGCTCCAGCTTGCCTAGTAAAAAAACACACCTGATCCTTGGACTTACCCTTTGCTTGGATCCTGGGCATAGCACAGAGGGACTGAGGCCAGGCAGAAGGAAGAAGAGCTGTAGGCATCCAGACACAAAACAAAGTGATATTTGTGAGAGAAATATGACTATGGAAAGAATTTATCTAGCAATTTAGAATATTTACGTTCTCTAAGTTTTTCGGATATATTAGATACTGTAAGTGCAAATTTTTGGGCTTGTGTAATTCTGCAAAGTTAAACTAAACACTATCTTTTTTTAAAAGATTGGACACTAGCTATTGAAGGAAGATACACTAGACAAAATTACTTGATGCAAAAAGTGCTCTTCTTTTATTAGGACCTTTCCAGTATTGTCCAGATTGTCTTTAGAGGAGTAACAGGAGCTAGTAGGTACCACCCATAAATGTCTTTACTAAAAATATTTTGAGAGATTTTTAGTAAGAAAACTTTCCTTTAAAAAATTAATATTTTTTTTCCTTTTTTTACAAGTTGTTTTTTTTTTTAATTTATGGGAATTTGAGGGAAACATGAACTACAGAAGAGTAGAAAATCAAGGCAATAACAAAAAATGTGGAGGAATTTTCCTTTAGGAATAAGAAGCTAAATAGTGCTAAGAAATGCATATTGTGTGCTGACTTTATTTTGAAACAGTAAGAAAATAAATGCCAAAAATGGAGCAGAGAAGAGCTAGAAATTGCAAATGGGTTAATTATTTAAAATTCATATTATTCTGAGGTAAAATTCTTGATTGAAAGTATTAATTTCTAAGAATTTTTGAGTGGTTTTGGAAGTGGTCTGAGAGGTCATGTTGACGTTAAAAAACAAAGCTTTTTTCTTGACGTTTATTAGGCCTGAATACTAGTAGTCTGTTTTTTCTCCTTTTGAAAACAGTTTTTCAGTGAGGATAGTGAAAATGGGGAATTCACACCACGGCTGATAGTTGTGACCTAGCAAAGCCCTAACTATTAGCTATTGGAAGGAAAGTCACAATGGTTGTTTTGTTTGGCTTGCCTTTTTTTTTGTGCTATATATTTTTTCCTGTATTTTATCTCATCAGCTTTTTGAAGGGAGAGAAGAATGGCTAGCTAGTTTTTCTTCATTGTCAGTGTAACTTGGGCAGGGGCTGAAGAATTTCATTTAGGGGTAAACCTAGAAGGATGGTGGCTTGGCTTTCATGGTCTCTTGGTTCTCACATTCCTTGCCATCCCTGTTATTTTCTTCTGTGTATCATAATTAAAGAAGAAACTAGGGGAAACTAGAAAGACTTCCTCTTTAAAAATATACATCTCTAATGGATGACAAATTTAGCTGGATGAAGCAACGGAGATGATGATTAATAAAATGCATATCAGTGCTAATATATGAATAAAGTTAGGCAGAAGAATGAATATAGTTAGGAAGAAAATTAATAAAATGTTATTGATGATAATAATGTACAAGATAAGATTTTCAGTCACCTTGCTGTGCAAGTAAGTAGTAGCTTATACATATATCTTCCTGAACAATAAAGGGGTTAAAAGTATTTTCAATAACATTTAAACATTGCAGAATTTCTGTTAAATCCTTTTTCTTCATGGCAATAATCTGGCTCATCCTTCACTAACCTTTCTTTGCAGAAATGCATGTCATTAAAAGATGAATCCTATTCTTAATTATTTCAGTTTGTTGAATATAAAATGGCTTTCTGATACTGAGATAATACTTCGGAGAAATAGTTTTAAAATTTTTGTTTAAAGTCTATTACTTTTTAAACTCTCCTGAAGTTTTAGGATGTTTTTTTGAAATAAGGGTAGATGTCAGTCAGAAGCTTGAAGGTTTTGGGTTTTTACATGGTAGGGTTACAATAAGGAATAGCCAGAAACTTGGGTATCTGTCATCATAACCTTACAATTTACTATCTCAGTTACCTATGTACAGTATCTTTTAATTAATTATATTTATTTAAACCTACTTCTCTTACATTATGCCAGGTTGTGTGGTTCCAGACCCCTTGTGTTATTAGATGGCTTTAAGGATCCTTCTACCTCAGAAAATATTTTAGTAGACGTGGTGTGCAGTAAGCAGCAGAACAGTGTTTGTTATCCATCCTGCAGGAAATTGAGAGTATCTGATTAAGCTGACTAGCAAGTATCATATAACTTGGCACATCTCCTCTTGCATTTCATTCATTCAGTTGTAGTGTGGGTAATAGAAAGCTATGCTGTGCCATTTTTCTTCTGTGATGCCATTTTGGTTTTTTTCAATGGACCTGGAGTAGTGTTTCACCTATTTATATGTTGTAAATAATTTACAATGCACTGTCAGCTTGGGAAATTGATTACGTTTATTTAGTTGGACTTCAGCTGCAGATCTTTCTCTTTCTGTGATGCAGTTCTGTATGTATTTTGTCTTGTGATAGCAGATGGATGGCTTTTCTTTTGATTTATGTAAATGACTGTAAAATATTAATGTAATGCGAGTAATACTATCCTGATTAAAACTGTGAATTGCTTATTGAAATTCTTTGTGGACTTTAACAGAAGTTATTCCTGAGGAAAGTAGTGTAACTGAGCTTTTGAGTCATAAAGAAACTCGTAGTAAAGTACTGTTAGGCAGAGAGTCTAATTATATAGTCATAATCATACCACAGAATCATAGAATAATAGTAACTATATGATGGCTTAGTTTTATCTCAACAAATACCTTATAGAGTCATATTCCTTCTCCAGACTTTATTATGCATTGCCCATATAGTGTATTCCAGTGTGGCGCAGCATTTGCTGACAAAGGAGAGCAGGGCTTTGTGCTGGTAGCATTCCTGCCAGCAGTATTCAGTACTTCTGGACATGAAGACTTTCAGGCTAATCTTTGTTCTTCAGTTGCCTTCTAGTAAATATCTCTATGATGAATTAATTTCACTGTCTTTTTCTAAAGATGCACCAGACATCAATTGTTCCTCATTCTCACTTTTCTGGGTTGGTGGTGTGCCATGTTTTTCCTCTTCTGAAAGCACCAATAAAGGAGATAATAAGCTGGTTTCGGCTGAGTTTCAGAATGTTTTTGAAATGGATGTCCATGATTAGCAAACCTTCATGGCACAGTCGCAGCTTTCTTATTTTGTAGTATGTTTGGCTTGACAAACCATATTAATTTACTGAGGAGATTATCATAGCTGGCTGTTAAATGATCTGAGTTACAGCAGTTGGGATTACTCTCACGACTCTCTTAGGAATTCTTCCCCTTTCGTTGTAAGATATTACAAAAGAGCTTGGATTTTTACTGTATTTGGACTACAAGCTCCACCAGCAAAGTTGTTACTCACTGCTGCCAGAAGAGCTGTGGCTTGGGCCATATTTCAGAGAAAGTGTTTCACCTCTTTGTGATGTCTAGTTACTGGAGGAAGAAATACCATTCCCACTTGCCTCAGTAAATTACAAGCGGGAGGATTCTTTCTGCTAAGAACAGAAATCAGTGATGAATAGTGTTTATGTGGGGTTTTCTGTTTGTTTTTAGTGCTAACCTTTTTAATCACAAAAAAATGCAGAGGCAATTCCATTTCCTAGAGCACAGCTGACACCAAGTGAGGGGGTTTCTGTACTCACTATTAGAGGCCTTTTCATAGCTGGCAATTTTCTTTCCCAAAGCCACCTATCTCTGTGATTTTGCAACCATTTACTTTGTTGTCTGTTCTCTGGCTGTATCTGCTGAGTGCAGTCTTTTCACCAAACTAAAAAATACTGAGTTCCTTTCATAAACCTCAGCTGTCCATGAAGGTCCTCATGGGCATGAATTTTTATTGTTTTTGTAAGTGACATTTGATTTGAGCAGCAGAGTTAATTTCAGCAGGCTTCTTGAAAAATATTTTAAGATGTATTTTAGGAAATTTTATATCTATTTCTTAAAAACTGTATAGAATAGATGAGATAATCACTGGTTTCCAAAAAATTCATTCAAGGCTTTTCATTGAATTCATTGAAAATGGCAATGAGGTATTATCCCAGGTTTGAGGCAGTAGTTACAATTATTCAAACCAGCTTTTATCTGTGCTCACACAAAGTACTGCTAGTCTTTGGTCTGTTAAAATATTAGATGCTTATGCAAGAAAACACCTCTCCTTTACTATATCATGTATTTATTTGAGGTCATTTGAGCAGCTGGAGCCAACAATGCTAAGACTGAAATGTCTGGTATTTTGGTTGCAGGGTATTTTCAAGAAAAAGGCCTTGCCTTTGGAATTTGCTTCCTGAGTGTGGGAGACTGAATGTAGCACAAATTCTGATTTTTCTTCAGGTCTCCTAAAGTAGTAGATCAGAAGCTGTAGTAATTCAATCTTTCTTTTATCATGAAATAGTGTATTTTGTGTGTATTTCCTGAAACTTCAACATTTACTCTATTTTAGAAATTAAAAAGAAGCAAAATACAGTGATTACTGTTGTAAGAAAAAAATCGGTGTTTTAGCCACCTCCTAAATACAAATTATTTAATTTCATTACGAAGGAGATAAATGGGGCTTCTTACCATGTAAAATGACAGACCAATGCTTCTTTTAAAGAATAATCACCTGGGAATGTCTTTCTGCATTTTTGGGCTTGTTTCTACCTGAAAATTTACATGAAATATGGCAATTTTTATAAAATTGAAAATTCTGCTATTAAAGGATGTTAATGTCCATATTGAGTTTGAATCATCCTACAATTTAACATGTAATTTACTATGCGGAAAGAAATGGGAAAGCAAAGGTGAAGACAGAGGTGGCAGAGGGGAAGAGTACATTTAAAAATGTACAGCACTTAGATTAAAAGCACATTGTGAGGGAACAGAGAGTTAGAAAATCTTTTTTAATTACGTTACTGACTGTAACAAATTAGAATTCTTTGGTCTGTAGTGTGTTCCCCTGATAGTGGAGCACTTAGTGGGGCAGTGTCATACCAGTTGAATTCGTAAAACACTGACAGATGTCTTTCGTTTCCTTTTTTTCCTAGTGATGAAATTCTTGATGTAGAGCACTTTCAAATAAAGGGGATAGGCTTTTGTGAAGTGAAGTGTGTACTTTAAGGGCACTGCTCCACAAGGAGAGTGTGCAGGAGACCAGCAGTGTTCGTGTGGAATCCCATGTGCCTCATGGCAAGCAGTAAACAAAGCCAAAGTTATTATTTGGAAGAAAATAAAATTAGAAGCTTGCTTTAACAGCATCCATCTCTCTCTCAGCCTCATCTCACTTCCTCCACATCAGCATCAGCCTCTGTTCAGTGAGGCTGGCGGCTGATCCCTGTGGCTGTGTCATCTCAGCAGTCACAGTGGGGAAGGAGCAAGACAGGCTGCCCCCAGCCCCAGAAGCACTGCCTTCAGCTGAAACAAGCCATGAAACTGTACCTTCAGTTTTTAATGGTTTAACCTGCCCTGTGGAAAACAATCCCAGCATTCAGATTAAAACAACGGCGTCTGCAATTTCACTTTGGCTGTATATTCCTATAGGGATTTCTTTTCTGTTTTCATCTGATATGGATGCCAAAAGTGTTTTTCAGGTTTCTTGTTTAAGACAGCAAAATCTAAAACATGGATTTTGACAGATACTGCAAGTGCAAGACATAATTGGTGTGTTATTAGATTTCTAGATTCAGCAGGAGAAATTTACCTAGGTGCTTCTCAGAGACCCTTGTTCAAAAACTTGAACACTAATTCTGAAGAAGGTTGTTCATTTTACCAGTACGTGAACTGAAGGAGCCTTAAGTGATGCCAGAATGTGGGGAACTTTCAGAAGAGTTTACATGCCTCTTACTCCCTGCCAAACGTGCTGATTTTTAAAATCTTAGCAGTGTTTTCTTGGTTTATCTTGGCCACATTTTTGAATCAGAAGTCTGTCAAAAATGACTGCAAGGAGGATGCAGATCTAAGTCTTTGACAAGGTCTGCATTTGGTAGGCTTAGAATAAAAGTGTGGTTGCAAAATCAGTACAGATGAAGTTTTTTGGGAAATCAGAATAGCTATGGGTATCTACAGCCATGCTATATGCAACTACACAGAATTCAATACGTACTGGGCATAATGCACACAGCTGAGGATAGACTGTAGCCCCATTATGTTGTATATAGAGACTGAAAGATCATTTATCAGTTTTGCTGATTGAGCTGAGAGGATTCAAGTGTCTTTATAAAATGCATATAATTTTTCTAGCTGAAGCAATGGTGCCACATGCTTCAAAAGTAATTTATCAGAAGACTGGAAAAAAAAACCCAAAACAACAAACAACCCTGTAATCAATCATATCTTTCTTTTTCTGGCTTTTGTGATGTAATGCTTTGTAATCTAGATTGCTTTAGCTATACTGTCAGGCATTTCTCCTCTTAACTGAAGTTGCACCTACAAAAAGATATTTGTGCTGATTTATCTGTGTTTATACTGGGACTTTTTGTTTAAAGATGTCATAGAGATATGATACCCTTCCCCCACCTTGCCTCTGAGTTTTTAGGTTTTATATCTAAAAGTAGTTCATGGTCTGTCTCACAGTGAAAGTGCCTGGTGGTTTTTTCATTGCCCTGATTTTCATTTATTTTCATTTGGTTCTGGAAGATTTTTGGCCTCTAGCATTTCTATGTGGTTAGCTCTTTGCAGCTTTTATCATCATGCTATGAAGTATATTTTTGTTTATGGAGATAAATTGACAAAATTTTTAAAATACTTCTTTGATTTTGAATGGGTAGTATAGTCCATGCTCTGGGTTTTTCACTTAGAGGTCAGGGTATCAATTTAAGTTCAGTCCTAAGTGTACAGAGTTTGCTGATTGCAGTCTTGCCTGTCTGAAGTGAATATTTGTCATGCCACAAACTCATTTCAAAACTTGGAATGATTTAATAAACTTCAGCTTGAAAAACGATCTGTAATCTATAGAAACAAGATGTACAGATATTGGTATATTAACAGAACCACATGCAAGAGATCATGTTATTTTTGGATTTAGTCAGTGTGACTAGTTGCAGTATCTCAAATTTCTATTAAAAAAAAATAAATCCTAAAAATACTCTGGGATTGGGCATGACAGTTTAGGCTTTGAATAACTTAGTGATGGTTCCTAATATGGCATTGTGCTTCTAATTTTCACAGGAAAATTCATGTATCTTTTATTTTAGGGACTAGCCTACTAATTATTGACAATGTTAATGTTGAAGTCCCTGATAAACTTTGATTTACCTCTTTTGCTCAGTTTTCTTACTCTGTTGAGAGTTCTGCTTAGATAAAATGTTGGGAATTTTTTTTCACTGAAAGGTTTGTAAACCGTTGAAACAGACTGCATTAGGGATGTGTGTTGCCCTGATTTTTGTGAGACTTTCTAAGTCTTTTGATATTTATATATTTGTGAAGAACTTTCTTATATACTTTTTGTAAACACCTCAGTGTTTTTGTATTCCTTCATAGAGGAGGAGAAAAATTGATGGATTGTTTGTCTGTCCAGTGTTTTTGGAGAGGTGGCACTGCCACCATCCAATCTTCTGTCACTTTTGGAAAACTATAAATATTGGAGTCAGAAAAAATAAACACCTCTTCTTCTCTCTTCTTTTCTCCTCTCTTCTAATCACTTGAGCTGTGGTGTGTGCCTATGTTCTTTCATGTCTTAGAGCAACAGGATGTGAAGTCCCTATCCCTGGAAGTGTGGATATGGCACTTGAGAACACAGTTTATAGTGGACACCATGGTGGTGCTAGGTTGGACTTGATGGTCTTGAAGGTCTCTTTTCCAGCCTTAACAATTGTGCGAGACTATGATTCTAAAGGTCTCTGGTAAGGAATGTGTATGCTCATAACCTATGGTGAGCAGTACTGATTTACTCAAATACTTTTGATTGCATATCCCAAAAATATCCATTGGTTAAGGCATGTGGGGTTTGCTTTGGACCACTCCTGAGAAGTAACAACACAAATTACATCATTGAGGGGCCATGACTCTACACACCATTTTTTCCTGTTACTGGATCTATCTCTTACATGAGCAGTTCAGAATGCTAGACTACTGCCAGTTTGAATTTATCTATGAAACTAAAAAAATATAACAATATTCACCAGGAATGTATACAATAATAGGAACTGATTGACAAGACTTGAAGGGAAGAAGTGCCATTCCAGCCCAGCTCTTGCACTGAGGACCCTCCGTGGTGGATGCACTTACTTTGAAGTACAGCACGTATAATTGCTCTGTTAAACTATTGCTCTTGCTCAAATATGACATCTAGCAGTGACTTGTACAGAATTAGTAGATAAGGCTCATCTGTTCTATAGATAAAAGTGGTATTTGGAAACTGGGGGGGTTTGGGATATGAATCTTCTATTGCAGAATCTTCTATTTGACTTTTTTAATATTTCCTGTGAGATTAGGTTGCTGAGAATTAGAATGTTTAGCATATGACATTATATTCTAATATGAACTGCAGATAATATATGATAAGAACAGTAACTAATAAGAATAATCATATGGACAGAGGTACTGGAAGAAAATGTATTACAAAAAGACAAAATATAAAATGTAAGTTCTAGCAGTACTTAAGTAATTAGGCTGTATATGATGACTTGAAGGTCTGAAAAGGAAATACCATCAGATATCTGTTAAGTCAAAAAAGAACGTAGACTTTGAAATTATTTCTTTTTTAATAGGCTATTTTGCTTTCCACAGAAAGTTTTTTTTAAATTTAGAAAGTGATAAATAATTGCATTACTGTTAGTATGTGGAGACAGATATGCTATGCTACCAGGAAGTTACATAAGGTTAAGATTGGTTTGTTGTGAAAGTGTTAGGAGCACTGAAAAAACACTTCGTGATTCAAGATCAAGATATGATTTCATGGAAAGAAAAGTCATGACTCATTAACCAATTAGAGCTCTTATAAGATGAAAGAGTTATAACATAGCGTTGCCTCTTTTCTCTCTTTAAAAATAAGTCAGAAATACTCATATGAATTCATATTAGGCCTAAGAGTACATTTCTTACAGCATCCTAACTTTTTTTATCGTGATTAAGTTTAAGTGCCATCTCTTTAAAAAGCTTATGCTGATTTTGCTCTAACATGCAAGTAAATGTGCACTCCTGCCCAGCTGGCTGTAGATGATCCTGCATGAACAGTGGGCTTGGAAGAGATGACCTCCAGAAGTTTATTCCAATCTCAGCCATTCTGGGGTTCTGTGATTGTATTATAAACTATTCTTGTAATAGTTTCCCTTCCTTAAGAATACAGTTGCAAGTAATATTGATTATGTAACTCCATTGTCAACCATGTAAATTAAGGGGTAAGAGCGAATTCATCAAAATACTGGTTTTGTAATGGGTGATGAGGGAACAAAGTTCTTCCCTTTTAAAACTTTTAGGGTATTTTTTTACATCTCATTCCATGCTTAAATGTTACAACTTTGTTTAATGCAAAATATTGGTGATAATAGTGATATTTTCTTTACAGTTTTCTACTTTTTATCTGCTAGTCTGATATAGACACTAGGTAGCATAATGTTCTTAGAATTTTCATCAGCAGAACAGATTCTAATCTCAGTCTTACTGTTGAGAAAGATTATCATTGTTCATTCCATTTCTGTTATTTTTGCATGAAAATTACATGGATTCTTTAACTTCAAGTTCCTATAGTTGATGCATTGGTTTGAAGCAAAGCTTTTCTGCTGTGGAGCCTTCACTGTCTAGAGGAAAGTTTGTGAATTCCTACCATAGCAAGCTTCCTTGCTTGGATCTAGGATGCCTAGCCTAATTCCCCAGTCTGAGAAGGGCTCCCAGTCATATTCAGTGTTCTTTCAAGTTGCGTTAGGTGTGTTCTTTTGATGTGAAGCTTAGAATTCACCTAAATAAAATGTTTATTGACTCATCTGTATCACTGCTTGAGGTATACTCTCAACACCTCTGTCTTGAGCCAGATGCAAGACTCCATCTCTCTTTATAAGCTTTGGTTTTTGTTTCTCTCCCAGCACTTTAAAGGGAATACCTGGACACTCCCCAGCCAGGTCTGATAGTAACAGGGTTAGCAAGTCACATGTGTTTGGTCCATCCTGTTAAATATAGTTATGACTCAGCAGATAGCGATGGGGATATTTTTAAATTGCATTTATTATTAACCCCATTTAATCTGTAACATTTAAAAAAAAAATCTCATTATTAAAGAAATTGTGAGAGTTGCACACTAAGCTGTACATACTCTCTGTAACATTTAAATTGGGTTTTGTGGGTTGTTGTTGTTGTTTGTTGTTTTGTTTTTTTGTTGTTTTTTTTTTTTTAACTGGACATTAACTAGACAGTCTAAGTCCTGAGACTTAATAAAAATAATTTCCAGTTACTGAAAATGCTAGTAAATCTTCTGATGTGATGCCAGTAAGGTTTTTGATGCTTTCTTTTCCATACTCTTTCACTTAAAATTTGTGAATTTTAACAGATTTTGTATACTGTAAAAGAGCACATTATTACTAATTATCCTTCCAAGTGTAAGCAGAACACTAGGCTTAAATATGCATAGAGCAGTCATGCTGTGTGTAGGGGGGTGTTAAAGCAAAAGCATGTTTTCTCTGTAGCTTCGCTCTTGCAGCTGACAGCTACTTTTTCAGGTCTGACCCTGTTATCTGGTGTCATTAACCTTCTTTCTTACTCAGATCTCTTCTAGTGATAACTCAATCTTCACTATTTACACCTTCTTTTTTGGGGAGATCAGCTGGAACCAAGACACGTAGATATAACACCCATTTATAACAGAGTTGTAGGCTTTAGTGCCTTTGGTCTTGTCTGTGCCATTTTTCTGAAGTACTTCGTAGCATGGCCTGCTTGCAACTTTAGCCAGGAATGAGTTTGTTTATTTATAGGCAGTCCTGCATGCTGAAGAGGAAGAGTCTGGCTATCCAGACAATTATTTGGAGTTAGCAAAAGAGGCACCCCTTTGTTTGGTGCAGCCGTGCTCCAAACAGCAGCTGTAGTTTACTACTCTCTTTCGACTCTCCCTTTCCACTGCCAGCTGTGCTGTTGAGTTCACTGTGAGTGCTCAGCATTTCCATAAGAGGGACACTGGCCTGTGAGATGGTTTGCCCTTTTCCATCAGCCAGGGTTGGCCAGGACTTGGCAGAATGAACCCGGGAAGGAAAGGGAGAGCCTGTTCCCAGTGTAATCAGCAGCTCACTTCACTAGTACTTGTTCCATTGGTACATTGTAAAAACCTACCAGAAGTTTGGGATGGGGATGAGGGGAGACTAAACAGGAAGAAATTGAGTGTTCTATGGGAACAACGTTTTTAGGTTGGGTAGCATGATGTCATGTAGAAACATACAAGGTGCCTTCCAAAGCCCCAGCGTGAGAAGTAAAAGGGTGTGAGTCTCTCAGAACAAAGGTCTCCTGGAGCTGACTCACCCTCCTCCCTACCAAACCAACTGTGCAATCAGTTAGTGTCACTAGGAATGTGTACAAATGTCTGAGAAGAAGTAGATGCTAAGATTTCTTCCTCCTATAGGGAAAATTATATGGATATATAAGCCAAGTAATTCCAGACATCATCCCTCCTTTCCATATATGAAGTGCGTTTTCTCTCTGTCTTCATGGCCTCCAATAGACAAACTGTCTATTTTAGTTTCAATTTTCTGTACTTTTCCAGACAACAGCAACCACTTAAATACACAAATATTCAATACTGTACGATAGGTCTTGCTTCAGGGTAGGAAGCATATAAAAACATCTGCAGAGCAATTTTCTCTGTCAGTTGCCTGCCAGTGGTTATCATTTTTTTTTCATTAACATCATAAGGTTTCTTGATCAGTTGAATAATTTCATTCCACTGTAGATAATCATATTTAGCTTAAGAACTTAATATCTCATTGACTTCAGTGTCTGACAAATAACAGACTACTCTAATAACTAGACCTGTTTTGTTTGTTCCATTTCTGAGAGCTAACTAGAAGAACCATGAGCTATAAAACAGCTCCTAAAATTCAAAATAAAAACATGGGTAGATGTTGAAAGAAATATCCAAAGTTCCTCTTAAAGTATTTAAGTTCTCATCCTCTTCTCTTGATGGTTGCCATCCACAGTTTGATTCTAGGATAATTAGGACAGAAAAGTGGCATTTTTGCATAACCTCTAAAGACCAAAAATCTTGATGCAATTGTTGAATTAGCTGAAGACAATTTAAATCTGCCGTTCTGTTAAGCATATTTTAGTTTTAGGTTTTAAACAAAGACTTTATCTTTGGAGACAATCACAAACCCACTGAAGAAAAGGACAGATCATCACACTTCTCTGGATTCTGCCGTTAATCTCCAAAGAGAAAATTTTCTTTAGGTTTTTTTTTGGCTGTTGCTTGTAAGAAATGTCAGACCCTAAGTAAATTTTTCTATAGGGGGAATCGATTTACTAGTGTGGCTCTGAGTAAAGAGAAGCACTGAAAGTTTCTCGGCTGTTCATGCTGAACAATGAGACCACATTTTCATGTGTGCAGGGTGGTTTCAGTCCCTACAGTGAATCACAAAAGTAGAAACCTATTACAAAACTGGGGATAGGGGATGCACATGTCTGAAGTTCTGCATGTCAGTACTAAAGGGAAAGTAGAATGAGGTACATATCTAGGAAGAGCGTAATTCTCAATAGGAAGTTATTGGATTGCAAAACAGAGGATTTCCTCTTGGTCATTTTTTATATTTTCAGTGTAGATGGATGTTGCTGCTACTTATGCTGAACACAGATCTTGCTTTCAGAGTGTTTCTTTTGCTTAGATGACCAGAGAAAAACAAACTGGGAGATGGGGAACAAAGAAAGAAAAACATGGGACTGTAGTTCTTTCACACAGGGGAAAACATTTCCTCTCCATCTGCTTTCCCTGAATCATGGAATTGGGCAACACTTTCTGGTATCCCTCTGCCCCATGCTGCTCAAACGTGCAAGTGTGTAACTTCATTAAAAGTGCTGAAACCTGCCATCCACAACATAAGGCTCCAAAATTCTGTGTTGACCTGAAATTTCTAAGAGTTTTTTCCAAATTCAGCAGAACTCTACTTGGGAAAAAGTGATGAAAAACTATTGTGTTTCCAATATCCATTATTATATATTACTGCTTTTGTGTTCTTATTACTGCTGATTATTTTTTTCAGAAAAGTTAAAATAGACAGAAATAGGCTAAACTTGGAAAGCAGACAGTTAGTCTGACATCTTTAAAATCAAGGGAAGACTGCTCTTTGACTTCTTTAGGGTCAGGAGTTCACCAATAATTCCTGTAAATAAGGATACAGAATACTGCTGGAAACCCTGGGTATTTTGCGCAGGTATAATGCTTTTGGTATTTCTGTGCCTCTTTCAAACCAATATTTTTTCAAGTGCCCGTTAAAATTTTGATATCAATACAATTGACTTTGACTCCAAAAAAATCCTGAACAAACTGTATATTAAAAGAGTCAGCTAATCTATACCTGATCTGAAAATGAAAGCAGAGGCGTGCCGAAGTATATTAAATATTAGGTAAATTTCTCTTCTCAATGTTAAAATAATCTGCAGCTTTGCTTTCAGCAGTACATTTCATGAGTGGGTTGAGCTCTCCTTAGTAATTAATAATCTTAAGCTGTCTGAATAGTTTCCCTTGAGTTGCATCATATAATGTGTCGTATGAAAACAACTTGAGGCCTAATGTAACATGAAACTATATAGTGCATCTTAATGTGATTTGAGGAAGATGGATGGGAAGGAAATTATTTCTTATTCTGACAGAGAAGACAGCTGCTGTTAGCTTTTATTTGAAAAGAATTTTAAATACACTTTCTAGGCAGAGATTGGTAAATTCTTTTAGTTAGTTGGTTCCTGTTCTCCTGTTGTACCAGTCAAGTTGGGTAAAATCTGAGAATGGAAAACATAGCAATTTGTTTTAGAAATATTGATAATAATGTGAAGATTTTTATGTCTGGTCCACCTGAGCTTTGCTTTTTTATTCATAACAGATCTGAGTTTAAACCCTTTGCAAACACGAAAAAGTTAACACTTCAGTGTCTCCATCAGTGAAGTACAAAGTAAATCATTACCCAACATAGGAAAATTTTTTTAAACTAACTTCTTGAGCTCTGGTCACCAAATTGTTGTAACATTGTCATGTTACAAGTGACATATACCAGGTAATTGTATATGTCAGCTGGAAAAGGTATGTCTTGCCATAAACTCTAAGCATCTCTCACCTCACTCTCAGGAAATGCAAGTTGGCTCATCTTTCTCTTCTTGGAAGATATACAGCAAGCTGGAGGCTTCACTGATACTTGTAAATACGGAAGTTTATCATATACTGTAGTGTATTCTCATTCGACATGGAACAATTAGAGTTCATAAGATTTAAAAATAGATGCTGCTTTTCCATTAGTGCTTTTTTTAAAAATAAAAACAAAAGGTAAATAAAGGATTGCCTTACTAAATTTGATATGGGTAACTCAATGCTGCTTTACAAAGATAGAACTAAAACTGTTTATAGCACAGTGAATACACAGTTAATTCATTCATAATTACTTTTAGTATGCTAGCACTAGCAGTTTCAGCTGGTATCTGCATTTCAGAACTTTTGAAGAAACAAATTAATAAAGAAAATATTTTGCCAAAATAATTTTATACTTAATCCTTATAAACAGTGGGAGGTATGCACAAATACAGTGGTAATGTTCATTCTTGTAACTGCTCTTCTGGTAACTTCATAATGTACAGCCATAAAATACCTCTGTTTTTAGGAAAAATTATGGCTACATTTGATCCAGCAAAAAAAGAGGAGAATGCAGGAAAAGCCTTTGCAACTCTGTGTATACATATTAGGTGATAGAGTTTTTGCAAAAACGTGTGTGTTTGTTACCATTCTGGCTGCATCTGCCTTGAGTTTCAACCAGTGAAACATTAAGAAATACCTGAATGTATGGATTTGTAACATGTCTACGCACAATCTAAAACCTTGTATTGTTGGGAATCTTCCTGCTAGCTGTTGATGGTCTCCTCAATTTGCCAGCTGAGGCCTCTGTAATTTGCATTACGTCTCAGTCTAGCAGACCAGGGTGGTGTAAATTCAAATCTCTGTATTCAATTCATGTGCTTTAATTCCTGTTATTGTTTTCAGTAGTTTCCACCAAGGGTGTGCTTTGGTTTGAGAACATAGTGCTCCATTCATCAACTTTAATTTTTTATTATATACTACTGACAATATGGACAGACAAAGAGAATCCAACAGTTGAAATTCCCCTTAAAGTATAATTTCATCAGTTTCTGGGCGCCTGAGTCTGAGAATAATTCAAATTGCCCACTCTCAAGCACCACCCAACCCATAGTGGCACATAAAATTAATGTTTTTGGACAACTGATTTCCCGCAGTGTCTGGGCATGAATTCCAGGCATGCTTAGAAGCACCATGGCTTAAGCAGACAGCACGTAACTCCCACCCAAGTTTCATTGTGACTCAAAGATGTGTGTAGAGATGCCAGAACATTGCCCGTGTCCCTAGAGGTGCCTAAGCCATTGACTGTGCTTCAGTCACACACAGTCAGCTTGGACAGCATTGCATTCAACACAAACCACAGCAGTCATGAGTGGTTTGAGTGTAGAAGAGGAAGAAAGCACCTTGTTAATAGCCTTAAAGGTTTGAGCAGTCATCTGGGAAGGATGTCTGGTTTGGTAAGGAAATCAAACAAGAGTGGGAGAACTTAACTGTTGTTCCACTGGAAAGGATATATTCTTTTCATGGAGACCTCAAACTTTTTGCACCCAAGTCTCATGATGTAATTTTGTTCAGACACTGTTGTCCAAAAAGGCATCTGATTGAGAGATCAGATGCCAAGGATAACCGCATCTGCTTGTCTCTGTTAATTTGTAAGCTCTTTTTTCTTGTCTTTATAGATAAATTTGCACACTTAACAGTTGCTACCCATATTTCTGTAACATTATAATTTGCTTAAGCTGTTATCTCTCTTACTGCTTTTGGTGTAGACACCATGGTTTACTACCCTAAGTTCATGTTCTGCTGTGTACATCCGTAGACTTTGAGGTGAGCTTGGTGTACATTTCCTTCACCATTTCTGTCTCTCCTTGACTTACTTTTTTATACTGTGCCAAGGTTAAATACTCTCTCTTGGAGTACTTTCTGGGTTTTGGACACATGGAAAATCTTGCTTTTGAATTTTTTATTAACGTTTAATGATGTTCCTTTATTGTTTTCACCCTGTCCATAATACTCCATAAGTTTTCTCAGGTTTTAAATGTTTGTAGATGTGATCAGGTGAAACAGTATAGTAAACATTCAAAGAACTTCTGAATTTCAAATTCAGCATTTTGTAAGATTTTGGCTTTTCTCATGTTCCAGCATGAGATTTTATGTTCATTTTTCTTGTTTGGTCTTTTATTTTCTCATCAAATGTCATTATATATTTATTGTGTAAGAAATGTACATAACGTGCCTATTTTTGAGAATTTTTACCAGATTTTACATCGCAGAAGATATCATGGTAATAATACTTAAATATCACTGAAGTATCTAACTGATCATCTGTACCTGAGTCACTTCAATGCTCAATGCATGCTTTTTTATTCTATTACAGTCACTTGAAGCCATTCAGGGAGCAAGAGCTTAGGGGAAATTATGTGTGGTAGCAGATAGCCTGCTGGTTTTCTGGGAATTTCATCCCATTATTTTGTTCCTTTTCATGTTCACCATCTAGCTAGAAGGGTTGACTGTGAAATGTATACTTTAAAGCATTTATTAATGATTTTTTGGTCACCAAGGAATCTTCATATAGGCACAAATGATAACTCTTCTCAAAATAAAGATACTACTTCTGTTAAATTATATCTCTGGTATATGGTAGTTGTATATTAAATTTGTGCTGTTTGTTGGCCAGATACTGAAATAGGTTTCCCAAAGAGTATGAATGATTTCCATTCTAGATACTTCCAAAACTCAGTAGGGCAGGACTTACAGTAACCTGAACTTAATTTTCAGGTTATCCCTACTTTAATGGATTTAACCTAACAGGGTTAAATCCATTGACCTCCAGAAGTACTTTCCTACCAAATTTATTTTGTGAATCTAACTGAATTTATCCTTGGTCCAATTCTGCTTAAGTCTCGCCTCTTTAGTTGACTTCACTGAAGTCAGTAATGTCTGTAGGAATTAATTTGATCTTGTCTGCTTTTCTCATTTTTCTCAATACAGTTTTCTTTGTCAGCTCAAAGGTAAGGGAAGTTAGAGTAAACTCCTGCTGGTTTTCATAGTGCTGGACCATACCTTAGCTCTTATTTTGTTTCCTGAATGATTTGGTAAGCAGTTAAGGAAGGTCACGTATACTCACACAACCAAAACTATTTGAGAGAATTCTGAAAGAAACACAGTTTTAGGAGACTTAATACTGTCATGTATCTAGATGCTGTGAAAGGGTTAGGAAGGCATGCAGTAAAAAGCGATGGAGTGATGGGTGTGTAGAAAATAGTGCCACCATCCCCAAAGACTGCTTCTGCTTGTCTCCCAGACCTACAGTAACAATCGTGGTTTCCCCTCTCACCTGATGGACAATTCTGATCATTTCTCTTCCACAGTTATCTGTTCTTTGTCCATTAATGGGAATTCCCCGGTGTCCCCAACACGGAACTTAACTGGGAAAGTTAATTGATTTTGGAGAGCTAATCAGATGCTCCCACAGCCAGATATCTGGCTTACAGCTGTGAACCTGAGATACCATCTCCTCAGACTGCCTGGGGTGCAGGAAACCATAGGGCTGATCCCATGTCTAGATTGTTTATTGTTCTGCAGTCACACACTCGTGCCCAGTGAAGGTATTTTTTTTTTAATAAATCATGAAACTTATTCTTTACTCTATATTTGAAATACAAAGTATGAAATCTAGGTCTAAGTACAGCCAAGCCTATTCTCTTTTGCCTTGCCTTTTGACATTCCAACACTATAGCTGTACAACAGCATATGGGTCCACTAACAATGTGGGACAGCAGCCAATTTGGTCCTAGGATAAAACAGGAATCAGCTGTGGGAAATAAGCCAAAAAAAGTGTGATTCCCACATAAGGGACTTAAATAGGTGCTAGTCCTTAAAGAAGCTCTTTGGCAGGATTTAGAGCAGACCTCTCTGCACAAGAGGCATTTTTCCTGAGATCCTAAATACGTTTTCTAGAAGGGTTGTGGGTCTATTATTTCATCAGCTGTAGTGCTTTGCTCTTTCTTTGCCCCCACCTCTGTTGTTTGTTTTATCTTGTTTTGTTTTTAAGACAAGCCTTATAGCACATTCCTGTATAACTGTAATCCCATCAATATTTTTTTAGAACTAAGCCACTTACTTCACATGATTGTGGGAAATAAAATGGGGGAAATTTTTCTGCTGCGTGGGGGGTCCTCAGGTTTCCTGAGCTCTGATCCAGGGAGAGATTTTTGCACCATTGCTAGCTGATTGCAAAGAGTAGTGTGAACACTTCTGCTACTCCTGTGTTGTGTAGAGATCTGTGGTTTTAATTTTCTCACCTCTTGTCTTAGGAAAGAAATAAATTTAAGTGCAGAAGCTTCAAATTAAATAAGGTGGTTGTACCATCCTAATCAATTTAGTACAGAATCAATGTATATTAAATGGCTACCAGAGTCTGTAGAGTTGAGGTACAGATTTCATTTTTTGTGAAATACAGACTTTTCAAAGAGTTCATGGAAGTGATGTTGTGGTGCATTCTGTGATATAGGTCAGACTTTTTTTTGTGACTTTGACACACCTTAAGTAAGAAAGGAATAACAAAATCAAACAGCAGCAAATCATTTGTTCTAAAATACATTCCTTATTTTTCTTCAAGCTTGCTAAAGTCCAACTGTTCTGATGCTCAAGATGTCCGAGTCATTGCTCATGGAGGTCACTGGATCAAATCCCTGCTCAAAGCAGAACCAACTTGAAAGTTAGAACAGGTTATTATGAGCCCTGTCCAACCGTACTTTGAAAGTCTCCAAGGATGGGGATTATTCCACAAATCCTTTACAAAACTTATTCAAGTATTCCAAGCAATAAACTGGGAAAATATGTATTTTAAAATACTTTCATGTGGGACATTCACTTTGCATCATTTCTTTTTAGACTTCTATTTGTATTAATCACAGATGCTAAAAAATCTAGAATGAAAATTAATTACAGAACTTTTAGTCATTTGTTCTTATAAGGAGACTGAATTGTCCTTTTGAGAAGAAACACTTCTGAATGCTGAGGCCTGTGAATATGTATGAGTGGGAGCAAGTGTTTGGTTTCTTGTTTTCACCAGGTATTATTTCTGTTCATTCCTTTTAAGCAGTGCTTGTTTGTATAAGAATAACAAGAACGCTTTTTCCTCTCTCCTGTTCCAGGCAAGTATTTCCAAATGGGCTTCCTGAAGAATACTCTCTCGTTGCTACGTTCCGTGTTCGGCGAAATACCAAGAAAGAGCGTTGGTATATATGGCAAGTTTTAAATCAGTATGACACACCTGAGGTTAGAGTCAACTTTGATTTATTTCTTCAAAAGGTTTCTTCTTCTTTTTCCCCATTGTATTATGGCACATGTAATAATGGATATTTCATTAATGGATTTTGCTAAAAGTTATATGAAATAGACAGACTGCTCTGAAATAATTGATAATTTGTTGCAGGAATGACAAAAGTTTAGAAACGTCTATTCAGTTTTGATGACAAAATAGAATAAATGCATGTTATGATTTACAGCTGATATGTATTTACCAAGTTACATAGAAGAATGCTGCATAACATAATTCTTACCCCGTGCATGTAGTTGAAATATTTTTGTTATATACGGTTTACATATGAGCTTCTTTCTTGTAACTTTTAAATAACCACTTCTTTTATTTTGTCTTGCTTTCAGATCTCTCTCCTCCTGGATGGTACAAAAAAGGTGGTGGAGTATATGACCAAATCCTCTCAGGGAAATATACTGCACTACACTTTTAAGAGTCGAGAAATTTATCCATTGTTTGATCGACAGTGGCATAAGCTTGGTATTAGCGTGCAGTCAGGGATCATTTCCCTCTATTTGGATTGTAATTTAATTGAGAGAAAGCAGACTGATGAAAAATTCACCATTGACTTGCAGGGAAGGACACTGATTGCTTCTCGTGCTGCAGATGATAAGCCTGTAGATGTGAGTAGTATGAAAGGACAAACAGATAACTTGAAGTGATGTTTTAGCCATGCTTTTACTAACACAGTTGTAAAGAACCATATAGATAAAATGTTAAAACCCAGTCATTATTTTTGAGTGTGTATTCTTAATTTGAAGTCCTTAAGTGTTTTTCTCTAAACATTAGTCAATGCTGCAGCATCTGCTAAGACAAAGCTGTTGCCAAAATAACTGCATAAAACTCAGTCCTGGTTTAAGGAGTCTGTTTTTCTGTATTAAATTTGGAGAAAGAGACACCTAATTACCACAGATATATTATTACTATGTTTGAAGATAACTTGCAGTCCTAATTTTTTATTTCATTTTTAGTAAGATTTATTTATAGGTTTGTATCAGTTGTCTGCTCTGCTTTGTCTGACTTTGATAAAGGGGAGACACAAAATAATTAAGTATTACTTCTGTATTGAGGTCTTCTAGAGTAATTCAGCTATGTAGAAATAGGGGCATATGGTTCATAGTTGTCTCTCCCTTACCCAAAAGGGAGAGGGATTAGGAAGTGGCCGGAGGTGTGTTTCCTTCAGCCTTTGGTGCAAGAATTACCCAAGGAAACCTCATAATATTCTGATCTATTTCTGTCCCAGGGATGCTCTCTTCTATTTCCTCATGCAGGGAGGGAAGTAATTTGAAAGAAGGTCTTTTGAAAGCACAGCAAGTAATTTGAAATCTTCAGGAAATATCAGTTTGTTTTAAGTCCACTGGCACACAACTCCTAGGTTTAAAGCATCTGCCTTGGAGTTTACAGTGACCATCAGAAAGCTTCAGCAATGTTATGTACACTGTAGGGTTCCAGAGGAAAATAGCACATTGTAACTCAAGCTAACATTGCAGGAGGAATCATTCTTGTAGGGCACTAAGCACTTTGGCCTGGACTCAGAGCTCTTATTTCATGGAGCCAAGCTCATGCTTTGTTTTATATTCTAAGACTTGAGTTCTATGTTATTTGAAATGTGTGTACACGTTTCCAAATGTATTTCCAAATAGCATGCAGGAGAAAGGGTAGGTTTATTTTCTTCTGGTTGCATGGTATGAGCTGGATAATTCTGAGTGGAAGTCGTCAGTTGGGATTTCCACATTTGCCGGAAAACATTATGGGCTTAAAGCTGATGAAGGCAGCAGAGCAGATCCTGTACCAATTGGTCACTTTTCTCAATACCAAGTGCAAGAGGGAGATTAAGAGGATATAAAACTGATGCAGAAAGAGGCATATTAGGACAAGAATAGCTACTTAAGAGTTTTACTCGCTTCTCATCTCACCAATCCACCCAAAGTCTCTGAAAGGCAAGCTCTGCATACAGAATTTCATTTTTGCTCTTCAGGTGACTTAGTGGCAATGTCCAGACAAAGGTCTGTCCAAAGCAATAGATGTATGTGATAGAGAGTTTGTCAACCGTTTGTTTTAGTTTCCTGCAGAGGAAAATTTCATTCCTGAAAAGATGGTTTTCAGAGGATGTCTGCAAGGCTAAAATGCCTGTGCAATATAGCAAACAAATACATTTGTATGCAACTTACATGAAAATAAATGAAATCTAAAATGTGATTTACATCAAAGTAATAGACTGCATAATTTGTTCCTTAAATGAGGAGCCATGTCTTTTTCTGGCATTTCAGAAATATGCAGTGTTTCAAAGAGGTTTGCTACACCAAGATAAGAAAAAGCATGCTGTAATTTATAATTTTTTTACACCTTGTATTAATTTCTTTTGTATTTCTTAATAGATTGAACTTCACCACCTAGCAGTTTATTGTAATTCACAACTTGTAACAGAAGATACGTGTTGTGAAATATCTGCAGACTTGGTAAGCTTTGATAAAATTCAGTGTGAATTTGTTAAAATTAAAATGTTAATACAAAAGAAATTGCTTTATTGTTTCTTGCTAAAGAGTTTTTAAAAAATTTCAATAGAGGTGATAGTTTCATTGCCTTCTAAAAATTAATTCTATATCTGGAGCCGTGGTACATAGTTTTTTGCTGCCTAAATAAATGTTACAGTGGAACATCAGTGAAAGGCACTAGGTGCTGCTAGTGCTTTTGAAATGCATTTCTTAACATTGATTGTCTAATTAGTAACTGAAGAAGCCTTGGGGAGTAGGAAACAAATCACTGTGATGACTTGAGAATGGTTTCAGACAACAGAATCCATTTCAGTAACAGTTGCATCTTGTGAAGCTTTACAGATGGTATAGGCAAAGCCCATGGAAGAGTCTGCATGACAGTGGAAGAGAAGGAAAATAGGATGCTGTTGAGTTTTCTTTATTTTAATACTTTGAAATGGAGGAATGGGTCTTTGATAATTGGCAAATTATAGTGGTAGGTTCAGGATTGGACTTGATCCTACAGGTCTCTTCCAACCTTGACGATTCTATGAAATACTTTATTCTCTAGAATGCACATGGTGGTGTGTATATATTGTTTAACATTGATTTATTTTAAAGGATTCACTTTTCCCTCTTCTTTTGGTAGACAGGAATCATTGTAAACTGGAAGACAGTAGAACCCTAGCTGGAAGCCGTAGATGTCATTATTTTGCTCAATTTAGCCCATTAAAAAAAAAACAAAACAAAAACAAAACAGAAAAAAAACCCCCACAACTAACCACAAATAGCCTCAGAAAGACATAGCATTAAATTATTGACCTGCTAGTCATAAGTAGTCTGTAAGATCAGGCACCTCTGAGACAGTGGACAGTGCCATCACCACCAAGGCTGTAGTCAGCAAAAAGAACTCCAGAGCGTATAGAAGGATTGATTGATTACATCCACAAAGAGATAGGGGAAAGTGCACCTGGATGGGAGAGAGAAATCTGCCCAAAAACAGAGCAGAAGACTGCTTGGTGCTCAGAAGCATGAAAGAAACATGATCTAATTTCAGGGGGAAACTTCAATTTTAAACAATGATTAATAGTTCAAATATATTTCTAAATAGACTCTTGATAGTAATGCAGACTTTCTCTTGAATGTATAAGCTTATGAAAAAGTGGAATGAGTGAAATTTCTGTAGGTTCCACGTGGTGCTTGGAAATACAATTTATTGAGCAGTTATGACACAATAGCAAAAAAAGCAAGAACAAAACAAACCCTAATTATATATGAACACAAAAGGCTCAACAAAAACCTATATTAATAACATTTAAACATTCATTCATCTGTGTAGCTAAAAGCACCATTAGTTTCATTTTTATGTCTTAGGTTTAAAATGCAGGAAATGTGGGCTACTTGTTAATGATTTTCTTATTAAAACTAGCAATACATTTCCTGATTTATTTTTTCACAAATTCTTTACCCATTATAACAACTATAACAACTACATTTTCAGTAATTTAAGGGAAGGAATTTATATTTGGATACAAATTTCTATGCTAAGCAGTAAATCCTGTGGGATTTCTCTGACAGAGAATTTCTCTGACAGAGAATTTCTCTGACAGAAGGCTTGAAAAAAACCTCATTACATCTTAATGAGACTTACTGAAATTTAGCAGGTTCTATTGGTTTTTCCTGTAGTAATGCTTCAGGTTGGCGTGCTTCTCTGGAGTCATAGACAGATAAACCTTGGCTTCAGGGCTTTTTTGTTTGTTTCCATGATATGTATGCCAGAAGTATTTAACTACAAAAAAACCCCAAAAGAAACAAACAAACAACAAAAAAACAAACAACACAACAAAAAAAAACAAAAAAAACAAACAAAAAA
>VXBU01006949.1:240598-290377 GCA_013400315.1 Bombycilla garrulus | reverse complement strand
ATTCACTTTTATATTTTGCACTTAGGGGCAGGGCAGCAGACAGGATGGGATTAAGAAGTACTATCTTTTTTTCTCCCCATGGACATTTTCTGTTTCACTACTTAAAATTTTGTGAGACTTTATTCTTCTGTCTTTTGGAAGAAAGAAGTGGGACAGTCATATCAGTTTTAACTGGCATAAATTTTAGAACAGAAGGATCTCAATATCTAGAAGTCATTTTTTCAGCTTTTTTTTCTGTTTGGAAATTGTCACTTTCCATGTATGGTTTGAACACGAGTATTGAAGCAGAAGATAACTTAAAATTAGTGGCTGGATAATATTTACCTATTAACTAAAGTGGACCAAAAACCAGGAAATCTTTTTGTTTTAGTGCCCACATGAGGAGAGGTTGCTGACTACGACTTCATCACCAGTGACTGTTCATGCCAGCAAAATGTACACCCTTCCAGGGATGCAGCAAGAATCTACACAGAGATGCTACTGCTTTCCAAATAAAGTATAAAGTTTTCCTGTTGCTTTTTAATGCATCATGCTGTTTAATCCTGTTAGATACAGAAACAGTTGGAGGTTTTTTTTGCAGGCATGAAAAATTCTTACTGGCTTGCAGTATCGTAACATACTTAGATTGTATTTCCCAGTTAAGAAACAGTACATTTTGGATTTAGTTAATGTAAAGTTAGAGATGTCAGTAAGGTTTAATTGTTTGGATATACACCCAAAAAAGTACCATGGTAAAACTGAGAATTATATTTAGGCATTATATTTAGTCTAAATGTTTTTACTTGAGAATGAATTATATTCTACATAATGTTTGTTTTCTTTTAATACTTCTCCGGGGTGTTGCACTATATTTATTGAGTCATTTGCTTTGTTAGGCATTTGTGACAAAGACAGGAAACCTAACCAAATATATTTTAGATCTGCTTTGGTGACTTTTTAATTTCTTTTAAAATCAGGGAGAAGCAGGATTGCCAGGAGTAGCTGGTTTGCCAGGCCAGAAAGGAGAGAAAGGTGAAAAGGTAAAATATGACTTCAATCCTCTCTTTCAAGCCTTGTCATTGGCTTATCTTTCTTAAATAGGAATTATATGGATTATGTTATTCCCTAAAGGAAGCTGCCTGAGCACAGGTTAGATCCTTTACCAGTAGGAGTCTGGCTCTGCATGTGAACTCCCAGCCAGGCATCTTACAGCTGCCTCCCTTTGGGGTCACCTCACCAACTCTGTGGAACACATTTACCTGCCTGGAAAGCACGTGCCTCCCCAGCCCTGTACAGAAGGCATGTATTTTTTCTGACAAGAATTTTTCCATATCATGTGTGCACGTCACTGCTGAGGGACAGAATCCTCTGTGGTGGAATCATCCTTGCAATCATCAGTCAGAGGGTTTGAAATATGACCTCCGTATATTCTTTGACACACTCATACCTGAAACTTTTCTAATTGTAAAGAGAGAGGAATCTCACGTTGGCAACTCTCTAGGACAGGCCAGTTGGTCCTTTCCTTGGACCTTTTGTGAATTTTCCTGTAATGGTTACCATGACATTCTTATGCTATGTAGCTTGGAATTTCCTAATAATAGAAGTCAACATATCAGAAGTTTTAACTTCACACTCCATTCCTTAAATTTTTTAGGAGGATGCTGAATTAAGACACGTCTGGGAATGTGTTTTCTATGTGCTAATAGAGGGGGCAAACTGAATAAACTATTGTAAACCTGCCACAAAGGCAGTGAGACAGGAATTGAGTTCAGTGAATCCAGTGTGAGAGGAAGATGCCTAGAATGACCTAATCCAGAGGATTAGGATAGAGGTATCCTAACCCAACATCCTACCTTGAAGCCCACCATTTAATATGTGATCTGAAACAGTTTGTGAAGACAGCCAGGGCTGTTCTTGCAACTGTAGTATCTGGCTGAAAGGGGTCCAGTTCTGAGAAGGCTTATCTGCACAGCTGATTGAAATTAAGAACATTCCTTGATAGTATATTGGTCCCCACCACAACTCCTCCCCTCCAGTGTATATTTCACTTTTGACACAAGCTGTATTTTTAGGTGAAAAAAAGTTTAGTCCTGTTAGTTTCTATAGTCCAGCTGAACCTAGGGGGACTGCTGTCAGTTTTCAGATGTAATCACAAAGTTTTGATCCTGAGTGTATCAAATAATTGTCAGTTTTTAGTTTTAACCTATGCCACCAGGATAGGGAGTTTCCTAGCAATTGTTTGGGAAACTGCTCTTCTGCTCCTGACCTGATCCATTTAGACCATTAATGCTACTCAGCTGGGAAAGCAAACCTCACAAGTCCGATAGTTTTTTATCATTTAATCTTCCAGCCAATTAGCAGTATTTACCATGCTAAGCATAGTGCCTCTAAACAAAGCATGTGAGTGCCTGTGGTCACTCCTGGTTCTGTTCTCCCACTTGTTTTACAAAAAGAGCCTTATTGCATGGCTTCTCTATGCATGGAATTATCTAAGAGTCAATGAACCCTGCTGCACCCAGCAGTTTAACCTGAAGAGAATATATTGACATTTTTGAATATCCTTTCACAAAATTGAATTAATCAGCAGGTTAAAGTCAGGGGCAGTACGCCAAGCTGGTAGAAAGCTCCTTAATTTGAACTTTTCTTATAACTGACCAGTACTTGTTACTTCCTAGCTTTGCAGTGGATAGGATTTTTTTCTTTTTTGAGAATAGAGAAGGGGGGTTGGATGCAGGGCACAGTATGACTGTGATAAGGATTGGCTCACTGACCTTTGGGGCAAACAAATCTTGTGTTAAATAGTGCCTGCCATAATGGAGCTGAAAGCAACATTCTCTGAGATTTTAATACCATTGTTCTCATTGACTCTGCATTTACGCAAGTTTTCAGTAACCCTCGTTCTCAATGATGGCCTTGTTACATCAGTAATTAGACCTGAGGAGACAGAAAGGCTCCAGAACGTCCCAGACATGTAGGATACATGATTTATTGTCAGATTATATAAAGGAAACTAACAGACTCTGTCTGTTTGTAATATGTTACAAACAAAATAGGCAGCTTCTTGATAACTTTGCCGGCCATTTACAAAAAAAACAGGTCTTCTCTAAGTTGTGTGTGGTTCCTAAGCATATGTTTCCCCCTTTGCTTGTGCTCAGCTTCTCATTTTATTGTTTCTTTTGTTTCTAAAATATATTACTATAGGCATCCAATAACTATACTTAAATGTCCTTGCCATTGCAGCATCCAAGTGAAAATGTTTATTTTACCTTCTTTCATGAGTAACTTCTAATTCTGCTGATATTATCTCATTTTCAGCACAACAGTTCTTATGCTTTTATTTTACTTTATCGCATTCCAATTTCCCATTCACTTTAATTAATTTTATTATTGAATTTACATAATTTTGATTGGTGTGGGATTGACAAGGAAGTCTCTGCCTACACAGATTGATATTAGGCTATATTCAAGCCCCTCAAAATTGCCCTTCTCTTCAGTGTAATGTCATTGTTCCCTACAGTCAGTCACACTGCTCAGGAACATCTAAGCTATCACCTGTATTAAATGTGATAGTTTATGAACCATTTTTGATATTTTGACTTTAATTATTTGCCTGTGTCCACTTTATTCCTGTACTCGTGTCTGATCTTAGTACCTCTGAACAGTTCTGAGCCAAAATTCGAAGTATATTGCAGGCCCAAAGGACTGGAGTGTCATATTTTCGCTGGAACCAGCATTCATGCAAATATTGATATGTCTCTGGCAAACTGTGCATCTGAATGCACAGGAGCATCACTGATGAAAATTATGTCATTTATGTCAATGACCTTCCTGTTTGTGTAGCTGGCCTTCCATTATGACTTCATGAGGACAGTTCCTCACTCAAAACTTTATCTCTGATACTTCGGACATGAAATAGTTGGTTTGCTCTGCAGGATATTTTTGCTGGGAGATCAGCTTCTGCAGCAAGGGACCACCTCCAGTTTTTAATTTCTCAGTAATTGAAACTGAAAAAATTGCCGGGATCAACTTTGTTTGCTACTTACTAAGTGTACAATTTGGACTATCCCTAAATAATATGCTGTATTATTCTCATGGCAGTTTAAGTCTTAGCACAGTTTATTTCGCAGGTTGCAAGTGAACACAGGTCAGGCTAAGGTCTCCTGTGATTTTAACACATGTTGATATCTGCTGTGGAGCTGGGTTTTCTCTTCTCACAATCTGAGTGAGATAATTATTGTGTTTTCTATTTGGTTGCAATTTTTACTACTTCAGCATCGTATTTAGCTACTCAGAATCTTATAAACATATTTGTTTTTAGCAAATTTCTTTTGATAATGTTTTAAAGGTTCTGTTTTGTCCTCAATATGTAGAAATTCTTCAAAAAGACAGAATATAGATGATCATAATTGGAATGATTGCATATGTGCTGAATATATAAACCCATTTTCTCTCTCAAAGAGGTTAAAAAAATTACCATGTTTTCTACTTTTATTTCTTTTATGCAGATTTAGTGCCCATCAAATATTTTAAATTGAGATCAAAATAGAATTAAGTATTTTGATATAACATTAAACTAATCCTAGCTCTGCTAATAGGTCATTGATTAATGTTGTAAGTGCAGTAGGGACCAAAATGCCAGGGGCAGATTGCTTTCAAATATTAAAATGCCTGTTGATGCACACCATAGAGAAATGTATTGGTATTCAACTTCATTAATTTACATTTTATTTAAGGAAAAAGACATTTAAAAGGCTATTTTGGAACTGGTAGAGATAGGTTTATGCAATATATTATTGCACTAGGAAAATATTTGTAATAGAATGATATGAAAAAAGATCTCCTGGAGAACAAGTGTCTGAGCTGCTCTTTCTACCTATTTTCCTTACTAGTCTTTCTTTCCTGCTACTCTCTTTCCTCAAAAATCCCATCAACTTGATTCCACATAAAGCATATCTGTTGTAATATGCAGCCTTGAAAATGGTTCCTTTCTGGCCTGGTCCTTGTTGCTGAGGTAATTGATAGGGACCTAGAAGCTGGAATACAAGAAAAAGAGGAAAATATGGCTGGTTTTCAGTTATGACAAAGTCAGGAATTGCCAGTATACTTAGTAGAATAAAATCTTACAGTAACCAGAAGGAAATGCTTCATGCTTACCAACCTAGGAATTTATAGATAGTCCTACTTATGTTTTACCATCTAATCATCCAGATTATCAAATCATTAGCTATGCAACAATTTTTTCTTATAAAACATTCTGAAATGTGACTTAGTCTCTATTGCCATATTCGCCATTCCAGTATTCATCTCAGTCCTGACTTAAAGTCTTCCTGAGGAGTGGAAATGGTGACATTGAGTCCTCACCACTCTGAGCTGCTCAGAGGTGTGGGGGAATGTCACACTTCCCCAGTGGGGCCATTCCAGAACTGAAACAGGAGCAGGGGAGCCAGCAGTCATTGGCACTGGTGCAGGAGTTAAACTAGGGACACCCAGCTCAGGCCTTGGTAAGACTGAGCTCCTGCACTGATGGGACAGAACACAGCTGGGGGTTTCTGCTGGGAGTAACAGGAGTAACTTCCTCATCTCTATACTCCCTCCTGCTCCCACAGTACCAAGGAAACCCTGGAGTTTCTGCCTTTGGGACGAATTTTCTTTCTCCTAACAGAGTCTCTGAATGTGAATTCATGTTTAACTTTTCACTAGTAGTTTTGGTGGTTTTTTTGTTTGTTTGTTATTTTTTGTGGTTTTGTTGGGTTTTTTTTGGTTTTTTTTTTTTGGTTTTTTTTTTGTTTGTTCGTTTTGTGAATTTATTTTTTTTTGTTGTTGGTTGGGGTTTTTTTGGTGGTTTTTTGTTGTTTTTAGGGGGTTTTTGTTGTTTTGTTTTTTTTTTTTTATTCAAACCTAGATATTTCTGGTGATTTTGTGTCCTGGTTTTAGTTGGGACAGAGTTCATTTTATTCATAGTAACCAGTAAGAGGATGTGTTTTGGATTTGTGCTGGAAGCAGAGTTGATAACACAGGGATGTTTTCATTATTGCCGAGCACTGCTTGTGCAGTGTCAAGGCCTTTTCTGACCCCACCCCACCAGCAAATGGCTGGGACTGCACAAGGAGTTGGGAGAGGACACAGCCAGGACAGGTGACCCCAGCTACCAAAGGGATATTCCATACCTACGTGTGGTGCCATGCTCAGTATGTAGAGTAGTATATAAAGCAGTGGGAAGAAGGAGGAAGCAGGGGAACATCTGGAGTGATGCCATTTGTCTTCCCAAGTCACCGTTGTGTGATGGAGCTCTGCTTTCCTGGGGATGTCAGAACACCTGCCTGCCCATGAAAGGCTCAGTTGGAAAGGATTTTCACTGTCACCCTTATTAAATGCTGGCAGTAGACTTACAGCTCATGGTTCTTCCTTTGGCTGTTGTTACGCTGTGTGTGCCTCATAAGCTATAAATGCCAGCCTTGTACTACTACTGTTCACCACCTTACAAAGTTGTTTTCCTGGCAACTTATCCTTCAGTTTTGTGAAGGACTTAAAGGTCTGCAGAAGGAAAAGAAAATGCCATTAAGAAAAAAATTAAAATATTAAGGATGCATTTCCTATATTATTGGTTTTAGTCTGTGACACTGTTTATATGAATACTATTACATACCTATAGTATCTAATATTTACATTCATAAAGGCATGAAAAACTAGCACCTTCAGCCTGTGGTTATTAAAATCACAACTAGAAGATGGAAGCATATCTTGCAGATCTAATTTGCAGTGGAAAATAATTGTCTTCAAGATGAGGAGCCTGTCTGCAGTTACTGGAACAGAAGTGTAAACATACCTTGGTTAATTGGCTAGTAAGTCATACAGGCTAAAGGCTTCCTGGCATGTAGCAAGCTGTGTAATTTTAGACTATACAGTGTATAAAAATACACTGCTGAAGGTAACAAAGGGGTACTGGTCTGTTAAAATACTGGCAAGCGGGAGAAGGGAACAGAGGATGCATAGATAAGAGAGTCACTCTGTGGGTGATTAGATAAGGTAACCTTTACCTCTCATAGTGCCAGCGGAGTCATGCTATTCTCACACACAGCATTTTGGTCTATTTTTGAGACAGAGCTGTTTAATATCTTTATCCTTGGTCTGGGTGAGGGGTTTGAGTGCATGCTTACTAAGAACAAGTCCTTGAGAAATGACTGAGGGAGCTGGGGCTATTTAGGCTGGAGAAAAGAAGTCTCAGTCTCACTCTACAAGTGCCTGAAGGGAGGTTGTAGGCAGGTGGGGATCAGTCGGCAGCCAAAGACAGGACAAGAAGAAATGGCCTCAAGCTGTGCGACAGAAGGTTCAAGTTGGACATCAGGAAGAATTTCTTAGTTGAAAAGGTGATCAGCCCTTGGAACGAGTTGCCCAGGGCAGTGGTGGAATCAATCTCCCTGGAGGCATTCAAGAAACAGCTCAACACAGCACTCAGTGACCTATTGACATGGTGGTGTTCAATCAAATGTTGGACTTGATCATCTTGGAGGGGTTTTTTAACCTTTGTGATTCTGATACAACTTTTGTTGTGCACTTCTGGCCAATCTTACTGCTCCTTTCTCAACTTCAGAAAGGTTAATAACTTCTTTTCAGGCCAGAGTTATGATGTTATTCTTACTGGAGAATGTTCTTTTCTCAGTAGTAGACACACCTAATGTTAGTTTTGTTTTTAAATGAACACTGTATGGTTTCAGTGCTTTTGTTTTGTTCCTCTGGGATCCAAATGATTTTTATTTTCATTTTTTAAACCTTATACTTTACATTATTTAGCAAAATATCTGGGTTTGATGTTTTCTTATGTCATTTTTAAGACTTATCGTGCAATTTACAGCTGCTGGGATCTTCCACAACTCTCCTGATCAGTCAGTCATTTGTCTCTCAAAATGCAAATTTTCATATAGATTGCTTATAGTTTGGAGTTTGGTTTCTCTGAGTGGATAAAAGGGAGGGAGAGAGGAATTTAAAAAGTGTCTTAAAAAAATATATTGGGCAAATGACTTTTTACAAATCTGTTATTACATGTTGAGCTTTCTCAATGTAGAACTGAAAATGGACCCTCTTGGTTTCAGTCTTCTTTTGCAGTGAATTCCTTTAAAATTAGTGGACTTGCTTTTATGGAGATGTGGATGTGCAATTATTTGTCTGATGAAGGACTTAATTGATCTTATAGTGTTTAAAAAGCATTTTTTTTGCTCATTTTAGCATTGCATGTAAGGCAGCCTCCTCCACAGCAGCTGCAGTACTAAAAAATTAAATAGAAGATGCTTTTGTATTGAGTCTGTTATGACTTGAGTAGTTGTTAATCTCAGAAGTCTGTAGAGCTTCTAATTGATCTATTTGTTTTGTAGGGTGAGAGGGGTATGAAAGGACCGGACGGTGCTGCAGGTCCGCCTGGTGAAAAGGTATGTTGGTGTTTGTTGATATGTGGTTTAACTCACGGGAGATGTTCATTGTGCCTTGTGTCAGTGGCTTCTCTGTAATTGTGTACAGAAGTGGAAGGAGAGAACATTTCTGTTAGAACAGTCATGTCTTACCTGCACTGCCATGTTTTTGTAGCACACTGACAAAGCTGTTCAGATCAATAGTATTCTCTGCAGATGTGCATGTTTGGTGGTGTTTTTTTCACAAGAAGTGGAGGTTATATACAGAGCTAAAGGAAGCCACTTGTTCCACTTGCCCAGTTTGTGGTCTGCAAGCTTAGATAAGAGCTCTTGTGCACTCAGCCGTCTGCTTGGTAGAGCTTGAGATAAACACCAGTGAGTTCTTAATCAAAGATTTGGAATAGCCATGGCTAAGAAGGCATGCCAGCCTACTGGTGTATTCAAGGATAAGTTTCACTCCATTTCAGAATGTTAGTGTGCAAAATAAAGACAGTTGTATGCACTTATTGGGTTTGGTGCTACTTACCTGTATTAGAGGAACTATGTAAGTCTAATATCTAGCATCTTCAGGATAGAGACAGCCCTCATAACACTGAGGAAACAGCTTGTCAGGCTTAAAATTTGTGGGTTTACAGGACATAAAATGATGAAATTGTCTTTTATTTTTACTTACTCTTTCTGTCTCAAATTGTGATCTTTTAAAAATGGGAGGTAGATGTATAGTAACAAAGCTAAGAGTAAAAATCAAGGTGTATGTTGCTGCTGTTAAGTTATATTGGTAGAAAAATGGAGAACAGGCTGTAAAGGTGTTCAAAGGAATTTGCAACATTGAAGAACTGAATTGTCAAGTGGTATGTAAAACTCAGAGAAAGCAATAAGCAAGTGATGCATATGAAGAGGACAGCAAAGGAAGCATAATGCATTTCATGCCAGAGTGGACTAGCTATTACTATTCAGGAAAGTGATCTTGGAGCTATAGATCAAGGAAAACATGGACTCACTGCTTAACATTAGCCGAACAAACAGTATTTAGGAATTACCAGGTAGAGAATAGGGAGCAAAGCAAAAGCGTTTTAATGTCACCATTTTTAATTAATCCTTCTGTATTATGTTGCAACTTGAATGATGTATACAGTTCTGGTTCTCACATCTCAGAGTGAGTCTAATAGTACCAGAAAAGATTCAGAGTTGTCAAGAGTGATCAAGAGCACCAGACATCTTCCAATTAAAGTGTGACAATGTGGACTTCAATCTGAAAAAGGCACAACTAAGAAAAAAAAGTCATGTTCTGTTTTCTGTACAGTCCTGAATGGAGCAGAAAAGATCAATAGGAATTTATTTATTTAATTTATTCTCAAATCTATCCGATAGCAGGTTCAAAAAGGCTAGAAATAGCTCATTATTCCTGTTACAGTTTGAACACTGCCACAGAACCTGAAAACTCTGAAAATGCATTAGAAAATCAGTGGAGTAAAATTCCATGGAGTGTATCAGTCTGCTTGTACTTCAAGAGGCTGGAATCTGGGAAGGCCACAGGAGAAGTCTTGATGGCTGCCCTGTTGTTATATTTTTCTGTAGACATCTGTTGTTGTAGTCCTGTAATTGATTGGAGAAACCTTTGTTTTGATCCAGATAGACAGTGTTTTACTTTACTATGCTCCTAGATGTGAATTAATGGAAAGAATTATTGTAAAGCATTGTAGATTGAGATTGATCTAGAATGAAGCTGTGTTTTCCCTTGGCTCTTTCTGTAGCTCCTACTCTGATGTTATCTTGCTTTAAACTTACCAGGCTACGCTGCTTTTCCAGTCCAAGTTATTATTATTACAGTTTCCATGGTTAATATTGTTTGGGTTTTTGTGCTAAGTGCCTTGCAAACTCATTGTCAGGCCAAATCCCAAAGCTCCTGTTAGTTTACATGAATCTCAACAGTCAGATCTTATTTAATATCCAGACATTGTACTTTTTCTGAACATTACAACTTTTTAAATTGAGCCTATATAAAATACCATTGCTGCAAATTAAAAATGGGCTACCATGAAATATGAATCTGTCAAAGCTTAAAACTTCTGAAATAAAAAGCCAAGTATTTCATACACACATAGCTATATGAAGAATGAGATCCAGCTATCCAGCTTCTGCTAGCTGGAGTGGTCATGTGTGTGTGGAGTTAGTGCAGTGCAGTGTGCATCAGCTCCTTTCTAGAGCTAGAATGAGTATTTCCCTTGTGTTGTGAAAGGTGTTAATGTGTTCTCTCCCAGGTATGCATCAGAACTATATACATATGTAGATTATTTTATTTTTGTGCTCCCTTAAATGTGGTGTTCTGAATGCTAATGTTGTACATAAAGACAATGAAGTGGAGGAGCAGCACCAAACATGTCTGAGTTGAAGAAGCATCTGGACAATGCCCTCAGGCACAGGGTGGGATTTTTGGGGTGTTCTGTGCAGAGCCAGGAATTGTACTTGAAGACACTGAGTCCCTTGCAATTCAAGTCATATTTTTATCATATTCTATGATAAAAATACTCTAAACACTGTTGTTTGCAAGGGCATGTCCTACATTTCGGAATGTTGAGGTGCAGACTGTGCAGTGCTGGGAGAGTGTTCTGAGGAGGTACTGCTGTTTGAGTATCCTCTTAAAGCATTCAGTACACGTTATCTGTTGTTAGAGATGTTAAATTGCTTAGTATGGCTTTTCTTAAGTTTTTGCTCTGTGTATTTCTGAGCTTTGTGCAGATGTGCCCCTGAGTCACTAGTTAGAAACATGAAGAAGGAACAATAAATTACACTTTTTTTTTTTTTAAATTTAACTGAAGTTTGAAGCTTCAAAGAACAGAGGTTCTTGATAATACTCCCAAAAACCTATCCACTGTAATACTCATTTGCTTATACTTCATTCCCTGGGAAACAGTTCAGAGAATAAATAAGCAATAGATTTTACTCCTATTGTTATGCACAAGCAACAGTATCAATTCATTTGACCTATTTTAGATGTTTACCTTAGAATGAGATACACTTGGTTATTGGAAGTCCTGTTTCTTTAGACTGATTATCTCAAACATACCTGATGTAGTGAAAAACTAAACTTAGAATAATACTATGCAATGGGCTTGATTACTTGAGGAAACTTAACAGGAGAATCTTTCAGAACAGTACTTGATGCCACTATACTAAATTTTCAAGATATGGGTAATGGTGAGACATCTGTATGGCTTCATATATGGCCTTGGTTTTCAAGGCTCTTAAGTGTAAAAATTGTTCAGTCTGTCTTCAAATGTGACACTTTGCCTTCTGTCACTTTCAAGACATATTGTCACTGGCAACATGAGTTCCCATTCACTAAATGCTGCAGTGGTTTTGCCACAGTTTGCTGGCTAGTAGATGCACAAGTAAGTGGTGTAGACTTCCAGGAGGCTCCTGCCAATTAAGAGGCTGGACCTGCTGCATGCTAATACAGAGAAGAGAGTTTAAGGCTTGATGACTCTAGGGTAATGTAAGAATAGCCTTACCACCCTAAAGAAGATGGAGGAGTATACTGGCAATAGTTCAGCAGTTTTGTGGATTTTTCTGATGCAGTTCTTGTAAGCTGCCAAAGTAAAAAATGAGGTTTTTATTGACTGGTGGCATGCCACAGGATGCCTGTTGTCTCATCTACCTTTGGGTTAAAAGAAGTCAGTGTCATGGTGCTTATGACCAACCTACAGAGTCAAGAATCTAATGCAGACCCTGTGGAGCCCTGCCTCAGGCCCTAAAGTCAGTCTAACTTTTTGATGTCCACCTCTCTAGTTCCTTCATCTCCATCCTTTTTCAGTAAACTGTCTTAAGAGATTTTGCTTTTAAACAGTAAAACCTACTTGGGGCAACAGGACAAACTCTTGAGATGATCAGAGGAGATAGTTCTGAGGTACTTGTTTATAATTCTAAAATAAGAGGATAATAGTCTTCCCCTGGAGGGAAATTTGCTTCCTTTGTAGGCTATCATAAGAGATGCAATACAGTGGCATGATGCCCTTACAGTGGCAATCAGGACTGGTTTGGAGCTCCGTCTTCTGGGCACACTTCTTCAAGGTATCTGTCAAACCCTGATACAAGAACAACTGGAAATTGTGGTTAATCAGAATCCCTGTGTGTGTGAGACCTTAGGCTCTGTCCTTCTGGCAATGTTCAGCAAAGGCTGTGAGTACAGAAGAAATGTGTTGAAGGAGGCACTGTGTTAGCCTACCTTTTGGTGATTAGCAAGTGAAATTGCCTCTGGATACACTTCTGAAGCCATTTAATATAACTGGATTGTAGCCAGAGTGCTGGTTATGGTGTGAGAAATCAAATCTGTCCCTGAAGTGGATGTTTGAGGTGACTGACTGCTTTAAGATATAACAGTCACCTATCTGCTCCAGAAATTAACCAATCCTCATCTAGCAGTTAGACTCATAACAACAAAAACTGACTGCTCAGCCATTAAGAATGGTCTTCACCTCTCACTGCTGTGTACAGGGTCACACCACTGCATACCCTGAGCAAGGTCAATACATCACTGTAAAGTACTTCTATTTTAAAAAATTTGGTTATTCTTCTAGTGTTCCTGTACTACTGAAATGAAGAAACAATGTTGTTGGTGTGACCCACAGGCTCTTCCTAACTGAAGTCATAATATCATCTTACTTCTGTGCAGGTTAAATGTGTGCAGGTCCTTTCTGTAGCACCCACTGGGACATTGTTACAAGCTTCCCTGGCATGTGTTTTGTGTTGGGTCTCTGCACAAAGCATGTCATGTGATGGATCCTTCCACTACTTACAGGGAACTTATAAAAAAAGAGAGAGAGCTTCCTTTCACACAGGCAGACATGACAAGGGGGAACGGTTTTAAACTGAAATATGAGAGCTCTAGATAACATGTCAGGAAGAAACTCTTTACTCATAGGGTGGTGAGGCACTGGAACAGGTTGCCCAGAGAGGTTGTAAATGCCCCATTCCTGGAAGTGTTTAACGTCAGGTTGCATGGGGTCCTGAGCAACCTGGTCTAATGGGTGGCATCCTTGCCCATGGCAAAGGGGTAGGAACTAGATGATCTTCAATATCTGTTTCAACCCAAGTCTCTGTGATTCTATGATCCTCCTTTTACGGTGTATTTCCAGGCTTTCCAAACGGTCTGACAGCACATTGAACCATGATTAGAAGATCAAATCCTCAAGCCTTAAAAATGTGTTAGACATTTTCTGAGAATAAGGGTGGGGGAAAAATTCCACCAACAACCTGATCTCAGTGTTCTCACAGGGAGCTTATTTTTCACTTTCCTTCATGAGCTTTTTGTAAACTTGAATAAGCTGGGTTTAATTTTCCTCAGTATAGTTGAGATTTTTCTTTTTCCCGCACTTCTTGTGTGACTCATCCAAATAAGTCAAGTCCTTTCCTTCTTTTTGCTTTTGGTTCTATAATGCCATGGCAACGAAGCTCCAAATTGAAAGTTTATTTAACTTCTGGATGCTAAATGATGGAGTCCTGTTTGGGTTACAGGGTTATTTTTTGCTGGTCTGTGATGCCTTGACAGTGTAGATGAATTTCTCAACAATTTTGGCATATACATTTTAGGGGGTAGGCAATCTCTGCATACTTGAAAAATTTAGCAGGAGAGTTCCTGGTTCTGGGAGATAAGCTTCCACCTGTGGCAGGCATTTTGATACAAAATATTTATCCTCCTGGGGAGTTGAGGACCTTATGACTCCCTCCAAGTACCTGAGAGGAGACTGTAGTGATTGTTGGTTTCTTCTCCCAGGTAACAAGTGACGGGATAAGAGGAAATGGCCTCAAGTCACACCAGGGGAAGTTTAGATTGCACATTAGGGAAATATTTTTCACCAAAAGGGTGATCAGGCATTGGAATAGGCTGTCCAGGTTAGTGGTTTGAGTCAACATCCCTTTAAGTGTTCCAAAAATGTACCATTTGGTGACACAGTTTAGTGGTGGAGATATCAGTGTTAGGTTAATGGCTGGAATCAATCTAGAGGTCCTCTCCAACCTTAACGATTCTGTGGCTTATGTGTGTTATGAGTCCTGCTAGCCAGAATGGCCTTGTGCTTCTGAGAACATGCTGACGGCAGTAAGGCTTAAAGGACTCAAGCTAAGGAAGGTGAATTATTTAATCTTTTCCTGGTCTTTCCATATTTTCTAATTTTTTTACTGTAAAAATATTTTTTTTCTTTATCAGTGACTACATTCTGAAAAAATGAAGTTGATGTAGGCAGGAAGATAATTCAGAAAATTCAGATTTACTGAATTAAACTGGATTTATCCATTTCCCTTTATCCAAACTTCTATAGTAATTGATTTCTCATGATACAATGATAAAACTCATAGTGATGGAGATCATGTATCTATGTTTCTTAAACTGCTTTTGTGAAATACTTGTGACAATATTCACTTTGAATATTTGACTTTCAAATAGCTTAACTTTATTGCTTTAGTTTTTTTGCTTTGATTTTTGCAATCTAGATTATAAACACTATTCATAAAATATTAAATACATTGAGTAAGCTTTTTAAAATAGCTGGTCTTGCATGTAGGCTTGAAGCAGTGAGATACTCAGTATGCTATGCATTTGCTACTACGCTCTATAGATCCTCCTGCGGTATATTAATAGAGTAATTTAGACTAAAAAGAAAAGGAAATGCTTATGTGAATAAAACTGTTTATTTCTAGAAAATTTAGGTTTATATTTAGAAGGTTTATCAAATTAAACTGTGTTTGTCCATTCCCCTTTATCCAAACATCTGTAGTAATTGCTTTCTTGTGATTCACAGTGTATGATTCAAGTATACAATTCATAGTGATGGAGATCATGTAAAATCACATGTAAAATGTGATGGAGATCAAAGTCAGACCAGAGAAAAAAATTAAGTGTACATTTCAAGAGCTCTACCAACTGTATGAGTGCTATTTGTACTTCAAGTACTGAAAATAGATTGGCATGGAATGAGTTTTACATGAAATTATTCAGCAGGTGTCTGTAAAAGGATTAGTCCTTTTTTTTCAAGCACATGTATTTGTGATGATGATCCAAAAAATGTACATGAAGTCACATATTTTGTGAGCTAGAGGGTAATAGTTCTGGAACAAATAATGCTGCTGGTAGTGTTGTTTTTCTGAATTTAACTGTGTCCTATCTGGAACTTCAGTTTTCTCAATATCCAATATCACTGTGCTGTCTTCAGTTTTAGCTGACTTGGAAATGGATAAAAGGATTAGTCCGTTTGCAAATTTTGATAAATTTGATTATCCTTTTGGAATAGGGTTCTCTTTATATTTGGAACAGGTAAGGAAATAATTAGTAAAAGGCTACTTGAAGTGTTATATAGATACCATTTGTGGTATGAATGCTATCAAGACAGCTTCCTGAACAGTCCACTTCACATTGCCTGGTGGGAAGAGCTCTCCTTTCCCTTAGTGGTACCTGAGAAAATGAGTTTGAAAACAGCTGCATTATAAGGTTATTTTTTTCAATATAAAACATGGCTTAGAAATGTTCAGTGGTTTGTTTTCCAACATGATTTAATTTACATATATGAACTTAAAATTCTGAAAAAAAAAATGATTACATGCTAGTACAGCATATGACTTCAAATTGCTTTCAGAGATGTTTTTAATTCTCATCTCCCTACTGAGTTACTACAGGGTCATGGCTTCAGGGTCAGCTGTGTCACTAAATCCATGACAGGAAACAAAGTAAATGTACATTCAAATCAAAACATCATCATGAACATCCTTGTGATCATTGATCTGCTTTCCCCATTGCTCCAGCTAGACCATGCAAACTCTAGAATTTTCCAGAGCATATTTGACTTCGCGGAAGAGACATGTATATTTGGCCTGTTGAGCCAGTTCAGCATATGCTTCTAGAGCATTAATCACTCATGTAAACGTACAAATCTGAGGAGAGGTTGGTGTTGAGTTTTCAGTAATGCAGTCCTTTCCTTGCAGCTGTCTTGAAAGATCTCTGGACATATTGCCTTCCACATTTCATGTCCTGTACAGATCCTTGACAGGGATCAGGATATTTCCAAAGTAGCTCATCAGCGTCTTTGAGAAAACTTCCAAAATGCATGTGGAGCACTGGATAGGTACTGCTTAAAGCCATCTTAGTCAGTTCGTCTGTCTTTTATTCAGTGCCATCTGATTTGTGAGCTCCCATCGCTGCTAATCAATTATATTTCAATATTCTTAGATCATGTATGGACATAAATTGTGTTATACAACTTTTGAAAGATGCTTGTGCTGCTTTGCTCTGAAGTCTCTAACAGAAACACAATAACATAGGAAAAATATTTGACGGCAGAGATCTTCTCAAATTAAGAGAGTTGTGAGCTGTAAGAATATGGTTCAATTGGAAACTTTATTACCACTAAGTTAAAAGCCTTGAGCTTGAGAATTGCTGGTGATGGTAAACCAGGATGGCCTTTATTGCAGCAACAAAATTTTCTACAAGTTTTGTACTCTTTTTGTGTTTACAGTGATATCTTAGTGTAAAATTAATATACGTCTGATTTTAAGAGATGAACACATATGAAAATAGTAGATCTCAATAGTGTATATATAGATACACTTAAAAATGAAATAAATTATCTTACTTGGAAAATACAGTTTAGATCATTACGTTTTCCAAAACTCATTTCATTGTTTCAGCATGTATGGTTCTTGACTGCTTGCTCTTGCTCTCTCCTTAGCATTACAAGAAAGTGTTTTGAATAGCCTTTGATCATAAATTTGATTCCAGAGAGCTGTCTGCTGTGCTGACTTATTTTTGCCTTATTAGGTGATTTTTGCAGTTCACAACTCCAGGAACTGTTGAGCTCCCTGGTTTTCCAATTCCTAAAGCTAAACGACAGCAGTTCAGTTCAGTTCCTGAGATAAAGCTCAGTGGAATCAAATTACCTGCGTGCAGTGACGCTGCTTGGCTGTTATTTCCATTCTGGAGGGAATTGTGCTGGTGACTGCTGTAGGTGTTGGTGAGCAAAGACTTGATTTTTTTTTTTTAATGAAAGAATTGCTTTTTGAGGAAAAGGAAATAATGCCTCAGTCCTATCTGAGGAGAGTTACTACATTGTCCTCTGTGCTCTCATGGGTTCCCTCAAAATCAGATTAGTATGTCTCAGTAGAACAAAAGTACAAATGTGATTTTGGAGCCAGACATTACTTCTTGTATTGCTTGGCATCAAAGCCGTGGTCTCCTGCAGGCAAGTGACACTGGTGAGATAAGAGCGGGAGGTGTATATACCCTCTGGTATTTGTGCTGGAGCTGCAATAACCAGCAGAACGTGGCTGGGCATGGGGGCCTGGAGTGCAGCTGCCGCCTTTGTGATGTGATGTGAGGTGTGGCCAAAGCAACCAAAGGTCACCATTCATTTTCGAGGGGTCTGGGATGCTGGGAGCAAAGCAGAGCGTGGCATAGTGCCATGCAGGGCAGGCCTTTGTTAGCTTGTTATGTAACGTGGAAGTAAAACATAATGCGTCTGTTAAATAAGGCACTCATTAAATGCAGCCCTTTGTTCCTTAATCAGGGAGTCATGAATACTCTAGCTATGAGTCTGCCTGGCCCTGGGGTTCTTAACTGTGTGTGAAAAACCTCAGCCAGGACCTTATAGAGCTTGAAAGGGCAGAGGGAGTCTTGAGGATCCTTCTTCAATTGTTCGTAAATTGTATTTATTGGATTCTTTCTGGAAGGTTTCTGTGGCACATAGATTTTAATCTTGCATGGTTTTTCCCTTCATTTTTGAGGGCTAGAGACTTTAGGTTTTGAAACTGATATTCTGAACTTTCCACATCTCATCAGAATGCAGAGCTTTAAGAAAAGTACCCATTATTTCACTGAAAAAATTGGCAGCAGTATGTTGCAGGAAATGGACTAATTGGGGAGGAAGGAACTTTCTCACTGTACTGCCACATTGTACATCTTGTCTGACACATTTTGCTTAGTTTTGTTTGTCTTCTTTTAAGGCACTAGGTATTGAACTTCACAGAATACTAGATTTTTTTTTTTTGATGGATCACTGATCTCTAGTAGAATAATTATGGATAAGTTGTGTTGTTATGCTTCATTTAAATTACATATAAGGGTATTTTCTGCCTGGATAATAACACCTATTATGAGTAGCACATTAGATTTTTTTTAAAAAAATACTTGTTTATTACAGTAGAAAATTTATACATAGTACAAATTATACAGAGGTTGTAGATAATACTGTTGGCTGCTGTGACTTGTGGCCTGTTTACTCTCCTTTGCCTTTTTTTTTTTTTTTTGTGGGTGAGTTATATCATTAAAATTTTAATAAATGCATCTTATATGTAAATTTTTAATGTCAATGAATATACTTCTTGCCCCCAAACCCACTAAAATTGTAGCATAGGTTTTATATTTCAAATTCAATGTAAATTGCTTTTTAAAATTCACAGATACCAAATTATTGGAAATAAAAACTCCATTTTATAAGCATAGTAAAATCATTCACAGGTATTGCAAACCAGAATGTATTTTTTTTTCTAGTTCTCACTGCTAGCCTGTATTTATAAACACCTAAGATCCATACTGCATGTTTCTAGTCTGAACCGATTAAGTCAATGTGACACGCTGAGGCTGGGCCAAGTCTTGTCTAATCAGCAGTCAGCACTGTTGCTCTGGCATGAGGCTCCCGAAAATAGAAACACAAGAAGTCAAACAAGTAAGTGGAAGGGCACTAAAAGAAAAAGTGCTGCTAATTCCACTGTTGACTTTTTGTCTAATGGATTCTTGTTCCCAGGCCACACTAAGTAAAGCAACTGGCACAGGGTGTGTTCCTGCAGATGGCTCAGCAGTGACACACGTGGCCCAGCTGGGTGACAGGTGTTTGATTTGTGTTTAACAAGTACCTCACACAAGACAGATTGTTTTTTTACAGATACCAAGAAGCTAGTCAGCTAATGCTTTTTCTTCAGAATTAACACCCCTGTCACTATGCACCCTTTCTATTGTGAATAACAGTTTTTTGATTGTCCCAAACAAATGAAAATAAAATTATGTTACTTTAAAATAAGACTCTTAACAGGAGAAATTCATAATTAACTTTGTTTAATAGTTTTGACCTGTTACCTTTATACATGGAAGATGCACAGCATAGTATTTGTAGCTATTGACAATTATATCTCGAGATATAATTATTTAGCCATCCACCTTGCAGAATGAAAATTCGCTTTAAAATTATGAATGGAAGGAGAGTGCCAGACTTCTGGGCTGTGACCATTATACTCCGTGTTACTGTGTCTTCCCTTAACATGACAAGGTTTTGGGACTTTCTCAGACAGAGTAGCACAAACCTGGAGGAAAAGAAATTCCTTGTCCAGTGGAGCATACAGTACTGATAGAGGTGCAACCAAGAGCAAAGATGGGAAACAAGATGGGAATTGTGTACAATGTATACAATCTTATTCCTTAATGAATTTTTGAAGCTTTGTTGTTAGCAGCATTACAGCACATTGTGTAATTGGAGAGAGACTGTCTCAGTAGCAGTCTGGGGGGTGGGAGGGGATTGGTTTTGTTTTAAAGAGAAGACAGCATTTGTTAGTCAGTGCCATTAAGGGAACTCTGCTAGCAAAGGCAGAAATGAAAATAGAAGAGTAGCAGGATGATTTTACAAATCATCTTTGATTAATGAGAACCTAAACAGGTAGGATGTGTAATGTAAGAGTGGCTGTGGCCAGTTTGTCCTCCTCACCCCATTTGTCCATACTTTGGTCTGAACATTTTTGTCTTCTGGTATCAAATCAGTGTGTTGGAAATAGGTAAGTCTTCAGGATCTATTAAGAAACATGCATTCCTCTTTGCAGTGGCAGAGTTATACTGCCAGTGTTGTCAAATAACCATTTGAAGAAATACCACCCTCTAGAATACACTGTACTGGCAGTACTTCTGCTGAACCACAGAAAGATGAGAAAGGAATGCAGCTGGAGAATTGGGTGTCAGAGTAGTGTTGATTCTCTAAATAAACATTAGACCTCAATGAGAGGATGGTAAAAAACTTATGCAAAAAACTCATGTCCCTCGGATACCAGACAAGTTGCTTTCTGTCAGGCATCCCAGATGTAGTATGCAGAGTAGGCTAATAAGCCTCAAAGATGCTAAGAAAAGGCCTGAGAGGGAAAATTACAGCCCTACCAGGCTGAGATCATTATCCACAAAGGTGGTCAGAATTTGTGGAAATGGAGACTTAGCTTTAGGGAGCAGCTCCAGGGCTCCTGGGCTGACAGTAGATCTGCTGAACCCAGATTCCCAGGTGAGTCTATGTGAGTTGGAGTACTAGGTATGTAGTTGGTATATCCTCTTATCTGTCTCCAAAACACAGTAAGTGTCAAAAGCACTGTTTTGGAAGTGAGGAGAGGCATTTCTTGGAAAAGCCTTAAAAATCTATGTGTAAGTGGAGACCTGAAAACTGTACCTTGAACTCCTTTATTTTTCAGAGGTTGAAAAGAGGTTTGCTGATAAAAGCACACCAACAATATGGCATTTCAGAAAAAGTACTGGTATGACTTAGTTCTTAGATTAGAAATTTCGGTCTATATGCACTGAAATTCACCCTAAATGATCACTGAAGGTCACCCTCAATGATTACTTCTTCTACTGCTATTTTGCATTTCATATCTGTGTGGTTAAACATTGAAGTTTGTATTTAATGGTCTGTGGGACTGACTTTTTTAGTGTAAACTTATATTTGTACCAGCTGAGAATCTGCCTCCTGAATCTTCAGGTTATGGAACTGGATAATGATGTAGTTCTCTTATAAAGAATAGCTTCTGAGATGTAAGAGGTGGATCAGTCCTGTTTACATTCCCAATATAAACCTGGGGGTCCAATTATTATGTTGAGTATAATAGTCATAATGTATTACTCTTTTTTTAAAGACCTCAGCAATATGTTCATATTAAATAATGCTTTTTAACATACATTTAGCATTATTGCATTTCAAAGGTTGTTTGAGCAAGGCCAATTAGATTACTTTCCAGTTCTGTTGAAACTTTAATAGGATTTGGATTTCCTTTAACACTATGTTATGGTCGGATTAGCAATAAATTAATAGATGGTGTGTAGGTCAGGCAATTTTCCTTTTGACAGATCTGCTGTAAGGGAAAAAACATAGTTGGAATAAACTATCAGTTGTCCATGAGTGTAAGATTGCTTCAAACTTTTTTCAACTGTGTCGCTTCAGATAGGGGAAATATGCAGCTGGCTAGACGTAATTTTTTAAACTGTTCATTTATAAGAACTTATAAGTCTTTGAGAATTATTTTTTTAATCCAGAAGCCTATTTGCATAGTATCACTACTTTATGGGAAAGGTTCTTGTGAATTTTACTTGCATTTTTTTCATGTCTGTGTATGATGTTGTAGGTCAAATGAACTGGATTGTTAACCAGCCCATGTTTAATTTGCGTCTGCACTGCATTTTTAAGTTGTCACCTCTTCAAGGACATCCAGTAGCAGTGAATACCACTTGTAATTGCCAAAGGCAGAAAGAAGACCTACTGATAGCAGAGGCTCTGCTTCTGCTGATACCTTTTTTAAGAAACCAGGCCTTGATATGTGACCCAAAGACTCCAGTCAGTTTACTACCAAAGAAAAAAGGAAAAAAAAAAAGAAAAAAGAAAAAGGCAGTATACGTGGCTGTAGTTCTGCATGGCAATAAATGGAGTGATTCTTTCATCTTTGATTTTTCAGAACAATTTCTCCAACTTCATCTATAGGGTAGAAATAATTTGTGGGAGGAAAATATAGGAACAAACTTTTGCCTTATGTATTTTATGTGTGAAAACATGCTTTATGTATTTGAATACAGATATTGTGTGCGTTGCATGCTTTTTGAGACATGCTCATAGCAAAATAGGAAACAATACCAACTAAAGTGAGTGCAGTCTGGAGTAAGGAGCCCTTTGTCCATGTTCTATGATGCTCTGAGCTGCCTACAAATGCTGTTCTTCAGTCTGAATACAAAACACTAAAACCTCGATTTTCAAGTGTCATTTCATTTGAAGTTTATTAACATCCAGTTGCCTAGAATGAATAGGCAAGTTGGTCTTGTCCCAAAGGAAGTAATGGGAATGAGGAAAAATTGGTGCCTTCTGAACTCTGTCTATGTTATAATATGCAAATAAGATCAGTAGGGTTGTTGCCATTTACCTTTCTCTTGAGCAGTTTCTCAAGAGGAGCCCTCTAACCTGCCCTGACCCCCTTGGCCAAACCATGGTGTAACTGCTTCACTGGGGCTTCTGTGGAAACAGGACAGAGCAAAGGAAATTAATTATTTACCTGTCACAAGCCCTTCTTCATCAGGTTATTTTAAGGGAGGATTTTATTCGTGCTCACATGGATCAAATTTGCAACAAGGATAGCACTGAGCAAGTACTCAGGAAGTGCTGGTAGCTCAGCAGTAACCAAGAGGGAATGAAAGGCTTGGTAGCCAAAATGTCACAATGTTCAGCAGAATTTTCTTGACACAAATAATTCAGGAAATTCATGAGGCAAGTTTTAATAAATATCTTTTAAATATATTTTTATGTAACTAATATTCTAGCAGGTGATCCTAACCATTAACATGAGTCTATTTAAAGAAACAAGGAAATATTCCAGTAGGCTAAGAAAGGTGTCATATAATGGACTGTAATTGGTGTGGGATTTTCATCTGTTCAAGGCAAAGCTCTGCCCCCGCTGGTGGCTCTGCACTGGCTGGGTACGTGCTCCACAGGGGAGGATGCTGCTCAAGCCCACTGACAGTACATTGTTGAACATTCCGCTCCATTTCTGCAATGCTAAAAATAGTTGTCCTCATTTTAAAACACCAGGCTATTAGATTATTCCAAGGGTCTGGCATACTTAGACTAATGGAAGGCACATATCCATAAATTATCAAAACACTAAGTAGTGTTTGACCATGTTGATTTTGCTTCTATTAAGATGAGTTTCCTTGCTAGTAACCCTGGAGTATCAAACCTATTTTGTAAAACAAACTACTAGCAGTGCCCCAGTAAATTTAAAAAGAGAAATGTTTGGTTTTCATATTGAAAATGGAGAGGCATCTGACTGCTTAGTGGCTTTTTTGGTTTTCGGGGGTTTTGGGTGGTTTTGTTTGCTTGTTTGTTGGTTTTTGTTTGGTTGTTTGTTTTTTTTTAATTTTGCAGAACTGTGTCTGAAAAAATGCTGAAGTATTTTAAAGTAATTGGTTCTCTTTCCCAGCCTTGAAGAGAATTTCATGAAATTCCAGCATGCTTGCCATTATAAATCTTGTTAGTGCCTAAAATAGTCCAAGTAGCAAAATGCATTCCAAGTGATTGATAAAAGTTTGTTTCAACACTTGGGTTTTTTTTGGTTCCTTTCTTTTCCTTTTCTTCTTTTTGTTTTTTTTTTTTTTTTTTTTTTTTTTTTTTTTTTTTTTTTTTTTTTTTTTTTTGTATTTAGGTAATGTGATTTCTAATTCATTTTTTGCTCCCATATTGTTTCACAGTACAGGTAGCAATGCTCCTGATAAAGTTCATATGCTTGTATGTTAAGATAGTCTCTCCTTTTATTCTTTTCAAATTTTTTAGTGTGAAAGTCCTTTGTTTGGGGAGGGGAAATAGCTAAATGTGGAAATCAAGCTATAAAAACTGATATAAATGCATTCTAAGAATGTTGTTATATACACACTTACAAAGCATGTTACTCTATCTTCAAAATTGTTCTCTAATTTTATAAGACGTTGCAGTGCAATTACAAACTGAGACATCAATAAATTATAAGTGTATTAAGGACCATGTATATAAATACATTGCACATTTCCAAAAAAAGTTAAAGCAATCACAGTATAAATCATTTCAGATTTAATAAGAATCAATACTGATGGTATTGATGTAAGAATGTATTTTGCATTGTTGTGTTGAAGAAACACTAATTTGTAGAGCACTGATAAAACAATGCAAGACAAAAGAGCTATGGCTTGTCTTCATAAAAAAAACTGTGATTGTGTTTTGGGGGTGTTTTTCTAGTGAACACAGTGACCCAGTGTAGCAGGGAAGATGAAATTTTATTATATGGTAGCAGACTATGAAGATTTTTTTCACAATCCATCCTGTAATCTAGAGAAAATGAAAGGCTAATGATTACTTGTATTGATTAATTAGAATTTTTCCCCAGTAGACTACCATGTATTGTTGTAGACAGGAGCTGGAAAGATGATGTTGGAAACTGTACCATGAATGGAGTTACAAAAATACCATTTTAGCAAGCTATTTTAAGACTTATTTTAATTGTTGTATGTCATGAGGGCTTTGTATTTATTTTCTTAATTATTTGTATAATTCTGATGAATAATTGTTCTTTTATTAGCTCTTTCTGTTTTTGAAACTGGAGTTTTTCCTTTGTCTCTGTTCTTTTTATGTCTGTGAGACATTTTTCTCCTGCTTGGCTTGGAATCAAACAAGTGAACTTTCAAAACCTTCTTTTGTTGCTGAATTTTGGTGTGTTCAAAAAACTCAGTTGGGTGGTGTGCAAGTTACTAGGGCCAACTTCTGTCAAGGACATCAGATCCATTAATGGAATGGAGAAAGCATTTTATTTTAGATTCTTTTAATAAGACTTCTAAGCTCCTATTAAAAGCCATATGAGCACAAAAGAATTCTACCAGAATTTAGCACAGTAACTATTGTTTAATTATGACGAAAATTAATTTATTCATGGTGGCATGAATAAATATGCAAATGGAGGGTGGTTCTTAGCATTGAGTGGAAGAGCCAGGTTCTCACTAGGTCTGTCATTATTTAATACACTTTGCTAAGACTGAATGGAAAAGGAAATTACTGCAATATTTTATATTTTATTTCCAAATGAGATGTTACTAGGATTTTAGCTATACCTTTTTCTTGTAAAGCTATATATTAAATGCAGAATTAAATTTTCTGTAGCTCTCAACTCAAATTTCTTGATTTATGGTTTTCTTTTGTTCAAATCCCCCTTATACAAATATTGTAGTGGAAGTTTACTGTGTTACTCAGCTTGAATAGTTATCTTTAAAAAACATATTTAATTAACAAGGTGTTTAGTTTTACCAATGCTCATTTTCTGTATGTAACTTTTAAGCATCTGGTTCCCTGAATGGAATTTGCAAACTCAAAGCAGATCCTTAATTTTCATGGGCAGTGTAAGGAGAAAGTCATTTGGGAGCAGGGGATGACAGTTAACTGTACAGATGACTTACTTTGCTCTTTTTTTAAAACATGTGTTAGAGGACACAGTAAATTAACAGCCTATATGGAACATTCTCTTGGGAAGCAGGGCAAGCCTGCCTGGTTGCAGAGGACCAAGATTTGCATTTCTCCTTGCTGAGTAAGTTGGGCACCTGGAGATGAAGGAAAGAGGTGAAACGCCCCTTTGAGCAGAGCCTAGAAGCCAGCAGTCAGCCTTGTGCACACAGCTCCTCTTGGACCTATTGGCTTAAGGACAGATCCCTGAGTGCTAAGTGCCTGAGATGTACTGGGGTGACAGTGGAAGCTGTGATACACTTCCTGGGATTTTAGGTACTTGGGTAGCATGCAAGTGTCTTCTGGAATGTCTTCTTCAGAGTAGGGCCTGAAGTAAACCTTGAGAAAGTTTTTCATGTGATCAAAATTCTCTGAATTTTGTTGTCCAGTTGTCTGAAGCAACCTACGGCTTTATCTGCTACAGAATTAGATAACCTGTAATTGTTTATGGCCTATTATTTTGAAAGTGAAAAACATATTAAGCAAATACAGGGTAACAGATATAAATAACTCTAGAAATGAATTCAGCTGTTCCAGAGAAAAAGAATGAGAAGCCATGCATGTCCAGATGCCTTTTTGTCCTAATTTAGCTCACAAGTTAGGTGCTCCTGGGAAGCCCAGTCTTACTGGCTCCAAAGTAGAAGAGAAACCAACCAACAAAACAAACAAAAAATTTTGTTCTAACCATTTGCAGTCTCAACATCCTTTTTGCCAGCTGTTCAGTATCTTCATGAATGGTACTTGAGTTACATATCCAGTTTCTGAGTTGTATAATATGACAGAGGAACTTTACTTTTGGCTTCTCTTTCAAAAGAAAAAGGACATGATGCTGGAGTACAAACCTGCCCAGTTGTATTATTTTGCATTAAGATCAGTTGCTCAATTTTTCAAATTTCACAGGTCTTTTCAAGTACAAGATTACAGATTCAAAAATTTGAAATTTGAGTGTCTTGAAATCTTAGCAAAATGAGATGAGGAGCAGCACTTCCTCCACTCCTCTGTTTTAATCTTTTACTCCTTTCCAGAAGTGGAATATTGTAGGAAGGTCAGATCTTGCAAAAAGAGAAATATTTATTATAGACCTTACTGGTAATACTTGTTAAAATTGCCTCTTTCTGTGGCCAGATTTTTTGTTGACTGCAGATGCTTTTAATGGAAAATATTTGGAATTAAATCTTAGTGTCTGTCCAGCTAATAACTTTTAGAAAATTGTGAAGGAAATAGTTTGGCTGCTTCAACAAATTAAGACACCACACAAAAATATTCCCCATTATTTTGTTGTTATTAAAATTTCAAGAAAATGTTCTTCAACATGACCTTGATGCAATTTGTGTATCTTTAGGGCAGACACTTCCTGTAATCATGCACAAGGGGAAGGAAGGAAGGAACTTATTTTTTGCAGATGAGGTAGCCAGCATTTTGTTGAGCAACAAGATTACCATAGTCTATCAGTTTCTGCATTCAAAGCTAGGATCTCACTGACTTGTACTGTAGGCATGTTTAAAACACTGAAAATCAGATCAGCAATCCTGCAGTGAGTATCAGGACAAGCAATCAATGATTGTCCATGAAAAACTTGTGTGAAATTATTTGCCTAGGTTATTATGAGAATTATGTCACACAAAGGAGAATTTAAGTCAGTCATACATATGGTACTTTTTAAATTTCACTTTTTTATTTCTGCAACATTTGAATTCTTTGAAGTAAGTTACCAGTGGCTAGTACTGTTATATTTTTTATACTGTCAAGTGGAAATTTTGTAAATTTTTTTACCTACATTTTCTTGATTATATTTCTTATTTTCTCTAATTTGGATTTTTTAAAATTCAAATATGTGCAAAGAAATTTGGGCTATTTTTGAAACATAAGTCATTGTTGATCACTAACATTGGTACAGAAAAGAACTGACTTGTAGAACAGCAGCATTGCTGAAATGATAGGGAGGTAGACAAAAGACTGAATTATGAGCTAACAGCATTCTCCTACTGGAATAAAATAAACCATGTATTGCACTGTATAATTAAAACTGCACCTAGCAGATCAGGGGGAGCTATTTTCACTTCTTTCCTTGGTGGTGCTGCACCTAGTATGCTGTGTCGAGTTTGGGGGAGTCCTCCACCCTCACTTCCACAAGAGATGTGGAGAAACCAGAGAGGATCCAGCAGGGAATTAGTTTATGTTCAAGGGCATAGAAAACAAGACATCTGAGGGGAGCTTCAAGGAGAAAAATTTTTTGAGTCTGGCAAAGAGGAAGCCAAGGGATGATTGAAACTGTCCTGCAAATCTGAGGAGCCCAGCTGGTTAATCTTCAAGGACACCTTCCTAAAACCCCAGGAACACTCCATGTTGTTATGCTGGGATTTATGCAGGGAGTTGAGTGAGTATGGCAGAAGGCCAGCATGGATGAACAAGATGCTTCTGACTGACCTCAGACAGAAAAGAAAGTAAACAGTGGAAGCAGGGTGAGCTACCCAGTAGGAACATAGAAACACTGCCAGAGCATGTGGTGATGGAGTTAGGAAACCAGAAACTCATCTGGAATTGAAACTAATAAGAGAGTTTTAAGGGCAGCATGAAGGGCTTCTGTTATGTGCATCCATAGCAAAAGCCAAGTTGAAGAAAACTTAATGGGTTGGGGATGTGGAAATTTTTTTTCACCTTGTTTTTTTCCCTAATAAGTTTTGCCCTCAGGCCTCACAGTTTATTTAAGCATGTTAGCAGAGTGTGATGATGAGCCACTGGCCACCAAAGCAAAAGAGAGTGTTAAGGAGCACTTAGAATACTTGGATGCTTGCAAGATACCAAACATTATGCATCCAGGGGTGCTGGGTCAGCTGGCTGATGTCACTGCAGGGTTGCCCTCTGTCATTATCAAAAAATTATGATAACTAGGGTAGGTCACTGATGATTGGGAACAAGCAAACATCACGTCCATCTCCAGGAAGGATCCACTGAACTGCAGACCGGTTAACCCCCACCTCTGTCCCTGGAAAAATCATGTAGCAAATCCTGGCGGGCATGTCTGAACAGAGGAAGGACTAGAAGGTCGTTGCAAACAGACATTGTGGATTTATCAAGGACAAATTACACTGACCAACCTGATTGCCTGCTCTGTTAAAATGGCTGTCAGTGTGGATTAGGGGAGAGCAGTAGATATTGTACACCTTGGTTTCAGCCAGGCTTTTGGCATACTCTTCAGACATATAATTGCACTAGAATCTGTGAGTTTCTGACTGGATAAATGAACAACAGAAGGGGTGGAAGATTGGGGTCAAAGGTGGAATGATGCTATGCAGTCTGCTACCTAATAACAAGTGTCATACCCTATGAGGAAATACTGGATATTATTTAATGTCCTTATTAATAACATGGATGATGGGGTTCTCAGCAAGTTCATGGATGTTATCAAAAACAGGGAAGTAGTCAGTGCACTGGAAGGTAGGGCAGGAACGGTATTCTCAACATGCTGGAGAAATGAGCTATCACAGAACTCTTAAAGTTAAGCAGCAAAGACAAACATGAGGGCCTGCCTCTGAGAAGGAATACCCTCATGCCACAGTACAGGCCAAGTGCCAAATTTCTATAAAGCAGCTCTACAGAAAGGGAGTTGGGAGTTCTGCTGGATGCCCTTTGTTTTAATAAGACCAAAGGCATCTTGGGCTGCCTTAGCAGGTGCGTGTCCTGAAGACCAGGAAGTGTGATTGGTCAGTGCTTGTGAGACCCCCTTCTGGGGTTCTGCATCCACTTTGGAGCTCCCTGGAGGGGATAAAGAGCAGCTCCTTGGGGTGAGTCCAGCAGAGGCCCACCAAGATGGCCAGGGCTTGAAGCCCACGGTGTAAGAGGGGAGGCTGAGGGAGCTGGGCTTGTTCAGCCTTACGGTGAGATTATTTGGAAAGTGAGAGGTGGTGGGTGGTGTGCAGACTCATTGCTGTCTGTAAATACTGAGTAGGTACGGAAAAGCCAGTCAGACACCTATCAGAGGTGTACAATGAAAGGAGAAGAGGCAATGAATACAAGCTAAAACTAGAGAAATGTTGACTCCATCTCAGAATAATTTTCGTATAATGAATTTGGGATTGAGTAAAAACACAAATGGGAAAGCTAAATGAAGAAAACACGTCCACGAAATTTTTTGAATAAGTGTTAGCTGTGTTTTGTGTCCAGCAGTTGGGGAAAAATGGGAATCATAGAACAACCCAGGTTGGAAGGGGCTTCAAAAGAATATCTGGCATGACTTTTTGCAAAAAAAGAAGAAAACTAGATGAACTGAACATAAATTGTACACATCTGTAAATTATTTCAGGAACTAGCCTCTTATTTTTAGGTAAGGACATGTAGAAGTTTATTTCACTAGATACCGTTTTGTATGCTTGGGTTTGGGCTTGCTTCTAAAATTGAGCTGTTGATTGTATGAACCACCCCCACAAAAAGAAAAAAGGCAGCCACTGTAGGAAGTGATGAAAAGTCCAGCACTATTTGATAATTTGTACTTCTGCACACCTCCAAAGCTCTGAATTTAATTCCCACATGTGTAGTACATGATCAGTACACAATAAATTACTTAAAAGTTTTGACAAAATACTGCTAGAAATTTTACAAGTTATAGCCAGCTGTTCTAGTTAACCTCACTTAAACCTTAGACTTCTATTTAAGGAAATTACACTCTCTGAAGGGTGAAAGAATGTTTAGACATTGCTCTGTCTAATTTTTTTAAAGGAATTTTAAAAAACACCATAAGCTTTCTTTTGGATATTTTGCACACTTTTTGTCTACAAGTGTATAAAAAAATCATATGTGTTGTACTGAGGCAATGAGACTGAATTCTGGAAACTGGAAGACTTGCAAACCATCTCCTGTAAATGATTTGAGGGGAAAAGAAAAAGTTAGCATTTTTTAAATTAGCTCATTTCTGTGCTGTCTGCTAATAATTTTGCCCATCTGTCTTCTGTCTCACCAAACATGCAAGTATATATTAATAAAAACCTAGAGCAGGGATTATTTTTGTATAATATAGACAGACTGCAGATTGCGTTTGATGAAGATGTTAACATAGTAAGACTGTACAGTATGATCCTTTTCTGAGCTAAAAGTTAGGAAATTAGAGCTGGAAAGAGCATTATAATAGACCTTTTTATTTAAATACCATCCAACAAAGAACTCAATCTGCTGAAATACCCTGAGCTTGAGTTAATAGTTTAAAATTCACTCCTTCTGTGTTTTCTCTTTCTTTGTTTTGGTTTGTTTTTAGTACTTGGGTAATTGGATATGGTTTTCAAAGTGAAAGAAATTAGTTTTCATAAATCGTATCTGTATATTTATTCAATTGATCTGGGCTGGAGACCTTCACAGTTCACTAGTCACATTTAAAAATTAAATTGAAGGTATTAAAAAGAGTAAATGTGTTATAATTGGTTCTGCAAAAGGATAGAAGTACTTTAATAAGCAGGTCTAGAGTCAGTAAATAGTTGAGAATTTTTAAAGCTGAGAAAATTCCTTAGGATGAATGGAAACAGAAATTACTCCTATTAACGGACAAAACTATGGAAAGCCATATCTTTTTTTGTAGACATTTCACACATTTTTGAATGAGAGACAATTAGCATCCAAATTATTTTGGTTTTGTCTCATAATAATAAGTTCTGTGCAGTAAAATTGTTTTAAAGAATACAATTACTTGAAAAATGTTTGTTTGAGATTTGTATTTTATCCTCTTGTGTTCCAGGGTGAACATGGCTTTCCAGGTAGTAAAGGTGAAGAAGGTGAAAAGGTAAATTATTCTGTCCGTGTCTACCTTAACCCTTTAATCAATAAAATTCTTAAATTTTTTACATGTAAATGCTTAAGATTGAGAAGTTCTTTATATATTCACTGAGTGTTATCCAGGCTTCTTTTAGATTTTTTTTTTCCTATAAGAAAAAATTTTATGAGGAACCAACAGAGCCTCTGCAGTGGTGGGAAATAGTTCAATAGCTTGTATTAAAATGAGAGCTAAATTGGCCTTCTGGAAGACTGTCCTGGCTGATAGAGTGCCAGCATTGGGTTGCCATTAGATGATGCAACCAATCTTCTTGTGTTACTTCTGACAGGTAAGTCTTCCCAGGTCATCAGCCAAGGCAAGTGTGTTGAGGGACAAGTGGGAGGAAGAGCCAGATACTAGCTTGTGTAATAGGAATTAAAGTAACAGTGGTGATAAGTTATTGTTGTAGCTTCAGTTCTTAACCATGTTCATGCCTGTTTACTGGTTTCTCGCTGGTTTTGGCTGGTCTGGATTAGGCAACCTGAAATAAGAGTCTTTTTCTGAAACAGGTAGTTTCTCTGTGCTTCAGCCCACTGTCTGAAAAGAGTGCAGAAAAGCATTTCTGCTGAGTTTATATATCAGAAAGATGAAGAATGACAGAAGCTGCTATTCTGGCAATATTCAGACTGATCAAAATAGAGAGTAGGTGGTGGCTTATGAATTTAAAAAAGTGTAATATATTTGTGAGTTAGGCTGCAATGGACGTGGATATATCCCACCATATCTCTTGAGAAGTGTCAGACAGCTTTCCAGTGTTCATATTTTAAAGAAAGCATGCTATGGATTAACAGTATTGAAGCAGATTTAAAATGTGGAGGGTTTTTTAGGAGGAAGTATCCCAGTAGCCAAGAAGGAAGAAGTATCAGAAGTAAAAACCAGCATCCATAGCAACTAACATTTATAATGTGAAGATTCAGCCTCTGAAAAAACCCACTTGTTAAGCTTGAGTGTTTCTTACTCCAATGACAGATCTTATTTCCTTGGTAGTATCATTATTCATCAGTTCTGAAGGGCCTGTGAATTTTTTTTTTTTTTTCTCCTCCCCATAATTGCTCTGCAGCTGTGCTGTGCTCTCCTCGAGTTTTATGAATAAATTGTGTTTGAGCACAGGCACATGGTTCCAGCTGTTGCTGCCACTCACTTTGCTTGATTTCCCTTATTTTAAAGCAGAGATAAAATGACCCAACCACTGGTAGTCTCATTTCTCTTATGTGGAAGCTAAACCAGCATGCTTAGACCATTTTTTTCTTTTTGTCTTGTAAATTCAGGTGATAATTAAAAGGTCACATTTAAAAATACTTTCAGTGGGGTTTTTTTATTATGTTTACTATTATTTACTATCAGTGCTGCATTCAACTGCCCTTCAAATTAAATGAAATATAGAAGTAGAATGATCTTTATTTACCAGTGATTACTCAAAAATAATTTGGGCTAGTCTCATCAGAAGCTACTTGTGATATTTTTGTGGGAAGCATGTGTTTTAAGGCTATGGGAAGTAGTCTTTAGCAGATATTCAGTTCAGCTTTAATTCAAATAATTGTTTAAGGATAACAAAGTAGAGTTTCAGCTACTAAACTTCAGTATGAAAAAATTATCAACACATTTTCATTTTAACATAACAGCACAAAATGAAATAGTTATACTACTTTGCGTGTAACAAACATGATTAGAAAGCCTGAAATGGCAAATTTTCCTATTGCCAAAAATTCCACCTAATATTGCATATTAAGGAATAACATTTTTGCACACTCTAATTTGCATATCACCTAAGGTGGGACGCAGATACCTCAACATGGGATATTTGCCATTCCAAACTTCCCACAGAAGTACATGGAAATAAACCATCCTCTACTTTTCCTTCAGCGATCCTATCAATTCATAGGATTGAATACTTGAAACCAACTCAGCCTTATACCTCGATTCATCAAATGAAAATAGTTGATTTTTGTAATAGGTTCTGCTTTGACAGAGCAAGCCTTGGGGGCATCAGAGAAACAGAAATTACTGAGGTGACAGTGAGTGATCATTTGTACATGACAGTTATGGGAAGCATCTATCATGTAGATTATTGAGGGACATTCCCTGATGCTGTTTAAGGGTTTCTCTGCCACCCTTGGTTCTTCTTGAGGAATCCAAAAGCTTCATTCTGCTTTTGGTCATGGCTGAACTTGGTTGACTCTTACAAAAGCCAGTAGTGGTACGGGAAGTATGGACTGTGCAGGCATTATGTTGCACGTTTTCCCTCCAAGGGAAAATACCCTCTCACTGTGAATTTATTTTGATTCTTCTTTGTATTCTATTTTCTTTGTGCTACATAGATAATGACACTCTTATATGATAGTCTTATAATTTCAACAAAAGCTTGGTTTACCCTTTTATAGCATGACTGAAAAAGTACATGCTGAGAGCAGTTTTCATTGGCTTGCTGCCAAGTACGCAGACTATATCATGGAGATCTGTTCTCCTTCTAATACTGCTTAGAATTTTAATTTTACAGTATGAGGTAGAAAATATGACTATTACATTTCATAATGATGGGAAGTCAGAAGGTACTGGTAATAACTAGAAGAAATATTTAAAATTCAGAATGTTCTTGGTAAATCAGAGAGGTAGCCTGAAAAGAAAAATGAAATTGCAACTGAAAGACTAAGATGTTCCAAAGAGAAATATTGTGTGCAACACTAATTAAAAAGTGCTACTTGGTGTTGAAATGGCTTCAATTTTGCAGATTTTGAAAGGCGAGCACTGAGAATGACTGGTGCACAGGAGTACAGAACCTTTCAGGAAGGATTGCATGATTGACTCCTAGTGTAGAGTCATCTGAAAATATGCAAACAGTCTTCAAATACATAACATTGCTGCAAGGAAGAAAGAAATGGTCTGTTTGTGTGTCTGTAGTGCATGTAGAGCAGTGGGGTGGAAATGCAGCAAGGAAGATGCTGTATAGACATTAGGAAAGGGTTTTTAATTTTAACACTGCTGTTTATTAAGGAAGTAATTTCCTCTTCCAGTGTTCTGCAGTTTTTATCCTGATAACACAAAAGGGAATAAACTAAATACTTGCTTCATGAAAACACAGGAGATGAGATTATCTTAAATAACTTTGCCATTTTCTGTTAATAGCATCCAAATTATGCAAGGTATCCCTTACACTTATTTCTAATTCGATAAGCAGAGCGAACAGCAAGACAGATTCTTTTTGAACATACATACTTGCTTATTTTTAACATCCAGTTATTAGTTTTCAGCTATAGGACTGTAAAGCTCTGGAACAAGTAACCCAAAGTGGTTTTCCAGGAGCAACTTTTCCTTGAGGTTTTCAAGGCAAGCCCTGAGCAATCTGGCCTGATTGACAGGTTTGAGTCTGGATTTCAACCTCTGTAGGTTTCAAGATCTCAGATCTTTCTTTAAACTTTTTTGAGGCTGAAATCTTATTTGTTATTACTTATTTTGATACTAGAAGTATATGCATCACTTGGGGGTTGGAACAGGCCCAGTGCCTATTAGCTAGGTTGGAAGAGTCCTTTGACACCATTGAGTCCAACCTATGACCTAACACTACCTTATTAATTAGACCATGTAGTAAGTACCACATCCAGTCTATTTTTAAGCATTTCCTGGAACAGTGACTCCTCCACCACTCTAGACAGCCCATTCCAATGCCCAGTCACTGCTTCCGTAAAGAACTTGTCTGGTGTTCACCCTAAGTAGCCAGATTAGACAAATAACTTCTAAGATGCTTTTTTCCTTTGTTAAATCTGTAATTAATTCTTTTTCCTCCTGGTTATAGTTTTCTTTGGCCATTGTAGTTAGTACCCTTTAACTAGGTCCCCCCACTTTTTCTCTTGTCATGTCTACCTTTTTGGTTAGAATATGTATTTTCTTCAGTACACTTTACAGATATGATTCTTTCTGTAAATGAGCTAGAACACTAAGAATTCAATTTTCTGGGACACATGGAACATGAACACCATATAGATTTCATTACTATTTAGCAGCACATGTGGAACAAATCTAGATTTTATTTGAAATAGTGTTGATAGAAAAGCCAACATATTTACATGTTAATTATAGCTGAGCAAACATGATTTGTTTGTCGCTAATAGGTAACAGTCATTTCATAGGGGTGGGAATCAATTCCTTGCCTTGCTTATCTGTTTCAAAATGCTAATATAAAGTCCCTGTTTGTGTTTTAAGTCAGAGAGGCAAGGTGTGGTGTTATGTAAGGAAATCACAGGACTAGTTCATATCTCAGAAAACTCAGAAGTGTGCAAGTAGGAGGATTGCTGTGCTCTGGAGAACAATTGCAGTTTTGCTGGACTGGCTGCTTTCCTTCATAAAGCATATTCCCTTTCTTCTAACACTTGAAGGAGAGGATTTTAAAACTGGATGTCATTGGACGTGAGCTGTGTAGCAGTTTACGTGTTGTGATATGTGCTTCAAAACACTTGATCCCTGGTAAAGTTATTCTTTTACTATAATTATGTAATTAATATTTCTCAGTAAAATGATATTAATTTAAAGGTTACATGTATTTGAATAAGGGAAACTTTGAGAATAAAACCATAATGATAGTTATTTATTATTTCCAGAGTTTCATCCTTTTTACATTACATATTGCATATCTTAATTGTGCTTTCACCTGTGTATACATATGAGGAGAGAGGAGGAGTCTGGGACTTGTCCAGTCTAAATGTAGAAAAAAAAATCTGCCTAATTTTCTTCTAAACGCAGGATGTTCTTTGTATATATTTACTATTTTCTGAAGTACAATTTGAATTATCCCAGGAAATAGGACTTCATCTATTTCCTTTAGAAGACAATTCCTAATAGATCTTAGTGTCAAGAAGATTTCCTGGAGGTTCAACGTTTTCTACTTCATCCTATCACACCTAATAAAATACCCCTCTGTCTATCTTCTATCCATCCAGAGCACACAAGGCTATAAATTTCCAGGATGTCCCCAGGTGTAGTCTTTTGTTTCAGTTTTCAATATGCTTTTCTTAAATAAGCAGAGGGAAGTGAATAAAGAATCACCTTTACTAAGTCTAACATGCTGGTTTGAAGCTAGTCATTATTTAGTGTTTCTAATATTTTAGTGACTGTGTCATAAATTTCAGTGGTAAAACCAGACAGCTTGAGTACTGAGGAAGCTTCCAATTTACTTAAAAAATAGAAGCTATTGCACATAGATTGAAGACGAAGGTCTATAATTAAAAATACTAAAAAACTACAGCTGAGAGAAGCAGTTAGTAACACTGTGTATTAGTAGAGTACTTCTGTTTATGAGCTGTAGATTCTGATAGAAATGCTTCAGTCTGAGCAAAGGATTAGAAGAGTAAATTTCATAAACTGTACATCTTGGTGTAACCATGGACACTACCTAGTCTTAATGTTTTTGGAGTAATGGAGGAATGTGAAATTTGCATTATAGACTTAGGGTCCTATTCCCTAGTTTGTTTGGATGTGAGTGGTTTTGGTGCCACTGTGCTTAAAATTTTTATCTTACCTGTGCTAACCATCAAAGCAGATACTTGATTGGTGCAGGGAGAACAATATTTGAAATCTTTGAAATCCTGTTTCATGCCGGTAAGACTGAGTGCTTTACCAGCTAGTTATAAATGTGAACAGAAATTTTTCATACTTGTCTCCTACTGCTATATAGGGAAGTATACAAGTACTCTCTCATCTTGTAATAATTTAGTCACCTCTTTGCACCTTCTTTTATTTCTCTCCCTGAAATAAATGTAATCATGCTGGCATCCTAGTAAGCTAAACATTACCAGGGCTTTAAGATAATTCTGTGGTATTTGGCTTGATCTGGCCATCTTCCTGTAGTTTAATGCTCTTTCCCTTTGAAACAGGCTGTATCAAAAGTGTCTGTTGGGAATATGCCAGTTACCCCATGCTAACTTTTGAACTGTGCCTGGGAATTACATGAGGAAATGCTAATTGGACTCTTTGAAATGTCTGCAAAAAACCTTCACAGCTGGGATCTATCAATCAAATGATATAGATGACCAAGTCCCAGGTCCCAAGCTCTATCACTGTTTAATTTACTTACACATACCCATTTGGTCAGATTAAAGGTTCATCAGGCTCAGCATCCTGTGTCTAATGGTAGCCTGAAGTGATGCCCTGGAGACAAGCATAAGGACAAAGTAAGCAAATATAGTACTCTTCTAACCTTCAATTATTTTAGATTGCATCTCAGTGGATGTGGTTTCAGTGAATTTATTCTTCAATGGACTTTTCTCCCACTAGAAAGTACAGTTTTCTTCTGGATTCATGTAAACTTCGAGCATCTGCAATATCCCTTAATACAAACAACCTAAAAGCTACACACCAAAGCTGAACAGAAAAGCTCAGAGCTCAAGGCATCACTGTGGAGAGGAATTACAGTGCTTATCTTTGGTTTTGAAGAAATACTTCCTTTTGTTTATTTAAAACCTGCTTCCTCTTAATTTGATTTGGTGTCCCCTACTTCTTTCAGAAGGTTCCTGTTCTCCTTTTCTGTATCAATCGAGAATCAATAAGCTTCTATTACACATTCCTGAGCTGTCTCTTTCAAATTGAAGAATATCAGTTTACTTAGTGTCTCCTGCTATGAAAATTGTTCTATATTGGATCATCCTTACTAGTTGCTTCTGGATATTACTGAGTTCTGTTCCAGTGTTTAGAGATGTAAAAGACAAGAACTTCAGTCTGTAATACCACAGTGAAATTCTTTGGTTTATTGTCTTTGCCTTCTTGTCTTCCCACAGGGACTTTTCTGTCCTCTCTTTAGCTTTGAGTATGGCCTCAAGATCTCATTCTTGATCCTTTTGAATTGGTCACTGCATTTAGGAAGTTGTGTTTGTGTTTACAGGTGTTATGGTTACATAGGGAGTATAAGGATTTTACAGTCTTCATCGTTTGATGTATATCTACACTGAACTTTATTTGTCCTTTTGCCATGTAATTTCATCTTATAATGACTGTATTGAGTTTGTCATAGTTCATAAAAGATAAAACAGATGAGGATCTCTTTTATCCTTCATAATTTGGTATTCTCATCAAATTTTTGTGTACTTCAAAATGGTTTTCTTTGAGGTTTGAGTGTAAACACTCCACATCTTGCTGAGAACAAGATTAGCGGCAAACTGATTTTTGCAATACATAAATGCTGGTGTGGACTCTCAACCTCTTTCTGCCTTGGATTAGAAATGTAATATTTGACAGGTGTACAGGGCTTTTGGCATTAGAAAGGTATCTTTATCTTAACCTCTGAAAATGGCCATTTGCACATACTGAGTAAAATTGTTCAAAAGCTTCTTGACCCTGACGGAGTTTAGAACTCTGATGGTCCCCGTGGGTCCTTTCCAACTCAGAATATTCTGTGATTCTGTAATTTACTTTGGTCCACAAAGCTCCCCAAATTCCTATTGCTCCCACAATGTAGGAAGCTCCTTGCATGGTAGGCCCAGATACAGATCTCTGGGCAAGAAAGCTGACGCGGTGCTCTGCAGAAACAGCCGTGCCTGTTCTGATGAACTGTCTGGGGTATCAGAAGCATTGCAGCTTCCTTGGGGGGCATTCTGTGAAGACATGGGATTTAATAGTGTGAGCAGAGCGCTGAGTCCTTTGGATGTACTGCTTCCAGTAACGGTGCCTTTTGCGCCACCTTGGAGATTTCTGTGTAGACACATCCAGAGATGGATGTCTGGATGTCATTACAGCTGTAATGCCTAGAAAAAGCACTTGCTAGTTTGAAAACAAGGCTGTAAGCTTTTTGACTGGTAGCTAATAAATGGTAATTAATCTAAAATTAATCTAACAATTTTTGCCTGTAACACATGGTGCACATTTAGCAACTGAGAACTGTTGCAGAAGATTATTCTTTATGAAAAAGACTTTACTGACAGATATCTAATAAGAAGAAGCAACAGGATAATCTAATAAACAGTATTGATGCTACAATATTTGAAAATAAATCAGCATAAATTGCATTTGCTTATGGAGCCTAGTAGTTCCTATAGTTTAGCCTCATACTTTGAGACCTCTTTAAAAATTCTTTTATTTAATATTTATAAAATAGGCACCAATGCAAGGATGTAAATTTTTAGATGAAATCAAAGAATCACAGAGTGGTTTGATTTGGAAGGAGCCTTACACATCATCTAGTTCCAATCCTCCTGCCATGGGCAGGGGCATCTTCCACTCTCTGCGGTTGCTCAAAGCCCCATCTAAACTGGCCTTGAACACTTGCAGGGACTGGGCAACTTCTCTGGGCAGCCTGTTCCAGTCCCCCACTACCCTGACAGCAAACAATTTCTTTATTTTATTTAATGTAAGTCTATCCTCTTTTTCTTAAACGAGTTTAAGTCAATGGGTTCTGTATGTGAGCTTTTGCAATTTTGAGTGAGAGTTGTTTTCAATGAGGAAAAGGATTAGAATTCATTAACAATTTGATCAAAGAAGAAACAACAAAATGGTTACAGATATTGGTCACTGTAGAAGAGGAGATGACAGAATTGTTTTCATTAATGTACTGAAAATAGAACTCAGTGTGTGCGTATGAGCAGGGGAATCTTTCTACAACCCTCAAAGACAGATGTGGATGTTACTACTGAAAAGTCAGCAATATACACCTTAAAGTATATTTAAGTTCCAAAGAACTCTTTTTTTCTCCACTTAGCAGTAGTTGATGTTTATTAACATAATACTGTCTGTGATAAAAATGATCTTCCTCCCAATTTCCTCCTTTCCAGTTGCTCCTTCCCATCCCCAGTGTCCCTGTGCACTGCTATTGTAACTGTTTGTGTGATTCCTAGTAAAATAAACAAGTCAGGGAACTGTTTAGACCAAAAATGTGCCTCTGTTTACTGGGTTTATATCCCAGAACATTCTGTTTCTCCAGACTGGTATGTGGCTATTCTTCAGGAACCAATGCAATTCAGAATAATAGGCATATTGAAGTGACTGAAAGGTGCTGCAGACCTATACAGATGACTTTTGGGGTTGGAGAAAACAGTATAATTCTTTTTGGACAAAGCTACACTGAAAAATATGCTTTGGGGGCAAGCCTAAGGTGCTGCAATTTCTAATGGCTCTTGAATTCATGAAACCGGACTAGAGCTACTTCAGTGTGGGTTTGGAATAATTCCAAAAAAACACTGTACTAGTACTCTGTGCCATTTTCTCCATAAATCATCTCTTTCGTGCCACACTTTATGCTCATTTGGACCTAAAGAAAAAATACTTTGAAGAAGACCTGACATAACATAGCATGGAAGTCAAGAGTCAAGGCTGTTATAAAGGACCTGCAGAAAAGTTCAAGAAGGGTAAATTGTACAAAAGGATGTGCTAATGTAGCTAACCCAGTCAGGAGCTTTATGATGCTACTTTTAACAGTAAGCACATTCATCATCTTTGCGTATTGTTAAATTTTAATTTAAGAAGCCAAAGAAGCTGGATTAGAAGAGTAGCTAATTTGTAACAGCTGCTGAGGTTTCTGTGACAGTAGGTGAAGACTGAGTTGTCTTAGATGTCTACAGGGAGCATATCACTGATCTTCCTGGTATGGTGAGGCCAGTATATATTGTGCACAGATAAAGAAAAAGGCTTTATCCTGGTACCCTTTTAAGTTGTATGTACTTACTGAAGGCTAGCAGTAAGTTAAACTCTTGTTGTTGGGAGCTGGCCAGTAGATGCAGTTCAGATCTCTTAGGATGACCTTTCGAAAGGTAATTTCTCCTATTCAGCAGGCTGCAGAATATTGTCCCACCTATTTATTCTAGACCCATTGATTTTTCACCCTTCACTGCACAGTGGTTCACCTAGAAGAGAAATGTAATTGTTTCTGTGGATGGTACCCATAGAGCCTATATATGGCTGATTGTATGGACAGTTGCCAGGAAAATGGGAGGTATTTGTTTTGATCCTCTCAAAAGGGGAGAAAACTTCCTGAATGGAATCTCTATTTACTAAGTTTTGTGGAAAACGCAGAAATTTCCTACTTTTCTAATTAGATTTTGAACTGACTTTAGTGAAGTCTGACTGAGCAAGGTGGGTGTATTTTGTACACAGATCAAGTCTCTATCTCAGATAAATATCCATTAGGAGACTGAACATACCACTTCTTTAAACTGTACCAGGGTTTGTGAGAGCTTTATTGAAACACCACTTTTATAATACAAAGTATGCATTTCTATGACTTTAATCAGCTACTTACTGTAGTCTAAGAAAATGGAGATAACTGATACTGCTGTCTGTGTGGGCCTGATGAGCATATTTATAGTTCACAGCTACAGAGGAGGCTATTATTCTGGTTGTCATGTGACAGAAATAAAGCTGGAGGTGTGACCTTTGGCAGAAAAGACATAGCAGTCCATCAGCTTGTGCAAACACTTGACGTGGATTTAACCATCTGCAGAACATCTTTGGGAGTATAAATAACAATAGCAATACACCGCCAAAACCACGAAAGCATGTGTGTCTGAAAAATACTATGTTCTGTGAAAGCAATACTATTTGTCAGCTGATGTCAAGAACAGATTGGCTTTTGGTTGCCTTAAGAGACAAGGCCTGAAAATAAACTAGTTTATTCCTCCTACGGAAAAATCTTCATTCAACACTAACACCAACCTGGTATAAACAGAAACCTCCCCACTAAAAGGCAGATAGAATTTTAAACACTTGTAGCTGCAAGTCAAATCCATTTCTAGTATTTACTTAAGAAATGGAAAAATAATCCACTCATTAAATGAGACAGATTTTTCTTTTGAGGTTTTTAGCTATTGATAGATATGCAAGATACTTAAGTTTAAAATTACTGGGAAGATCACTGAGGGGAAACTTAGAGCCAAATTCAGCTTTTAGTTTTGTTCTTCAGCAATGTAAGAAAAAAACCCTGTAATAGCACAGGGATTTGTGCAAGTTGAGACATGTATTATGATTCCCTTATGTTAGGCAATGTACAAAGACAGAGTAGACCATTTATTTAATCCAAGGGTTGTTTTAACTAAGATGTAAGAATTAAGACAGAAGGTGGATACCTGCAGAGCAACCAGACCTGAATGACTAATTAAAAAATAAATAATACAAAAAATGATGCTACACCTGTTGAGGAGATTTTGTGTTCAATAGGAGAAAATAGAGAAAAATTGGGTTCAATAGAGAAAAATTGGGTTGAAGGGAGTGGTTATTGTATGGAAATAAATGGTATGACCTTGTGTAAGCTTTACAATGCCAAGCTGTGCACTGAGTTTTACACTTAGATGTCCTGGTATTTAAGTGTGTGTGCGCACGAGAACCATCAAAGGAAAAGATAAATGATGACCAAAGTTTTAACTATGACAATTCTAATGGGTAGATGAGAGCGGGATGAGGGAGTGTTTGTGAAAATAGCCTGGATCAAAGTGGAAGCTATGTAGAGGGATGAAAAACACTTTTTTCTGTGGTCTGGATATGGATTGTATCTGAGAGACCCACTTCAAGATAATTCCAGTTCTTGATGACCAAAGGATCAGTGTTTTTCACAGTGGCAAAGAGAGGAAGCTTTCTCAAGTTAAAAATGTTGAAGGGAATATTTAAAACAAATCAAACATATATTAGATATGAAGTACTGGAAAGTTAAGACATGCTCTTGGCGAGGAGTCAAGTCTGGATGTAACTGATGACTCACAGAAATGATTGTTGATTTTATATTTGCAGATGAGATTAGCCAGAGGCACTGTAGGAGAGGAAAACTGGACCATGAGTGTTCCCTGTATGGCCTCTGCATGGAAGGATGCATGTATGAGTTGTCTGACTAAATTCAAGAGTCTTTATAGTCTGGAAAGCCTTTTGCTTTTGGATTATAAGGAAAGATATAGCACAATAAATTACATGCAGTACACCAGTTTTTAAACTGGAATGGTATTCTGTGTGTAGAATTTATTGTAGAACTCAGCCAGACAGAGTGAGTAAGGAATAGAATATCCATTACTATTCAGAATGTTTTTGTTTTTTTTAATTTTTAAAATGTATTCTGGGTCTTTCTGGGGAGTTGTATTAGGCAGCTGTTTGCACTCACTAAAGTTTTTGCACAGAAATATCAAGTAGGATTTGAAAATGAAGATCACCATGAAAAAGCGTAGTGACTCTTCCTTATAAACGCATTTTGCTTGACTGATGATACTTTCTGAAGAGAGTATCCATATATTCAAGTGAATTTTAAGAATACATATTATCTAGGAGATTGAAACTGCTTTCAGATAGCTCATGCTTTAGATTGCACTACTTTTCTTATTTCTTTGAATAAAACTTTAACATTGGGTTAAGAATTTTTCTTTCAAGTTAGGTCTGGGAGGAGATGATCAAATGATTACCACAAAGAGTGGAGTTTTGATTGTTGATTTTGTTAGATTTTTTTCTCCTTGAATTTAAAGGTTTAAAGGAAAAGAAAAAGAAATTTAAATGGTCATGACAGAATGGCAGGTTAGCATATAAAACAAAGTTTCCAAAATACAGTGTAAATTTCATGTGGCAGAAAGAAAAGCCAGTGTGAGCATGTTAAGCATGATTAGGACATTAATTATTTATGTTGGAACGTTTATTATTGAAAAACAAACTAAATCTGAGATTGTGAATTATATTTGAATACATTGTAGCAAGCAAGAGTTAGCCAAAATCTCAGTATTTTTTCTTCTTATGCTGGCTAATATTTCTTCCCTAGATGGATGAAGTTGTTTCTTTTACCTTAACAAATTTCTTAGATGGAAAGGTGTTCTGTGTGTCTTATCTTTTCCACTTACCACAGTACATCTTAATCCCTTTTAATATTAATTTCATTAATTATTTTTAATGAGACTGATCAGCACTAGGGAATATTAGTCAGTCCCTTAGATTTCCGCAGGATAGGGTTATATTGAAGATAGGAACCAAGATGAGATTCTGTAAGGAACACATGAAGAGATCATAGGACTACTCACTTCTATTTTCAATAAGGCATTGCTGGTAGCATTGCAGGTGGCATTTTCTAGATCTGAAATAATAGAATTGGACATTATCTAAGATTTAGCTCTCAATCATAGTTCTGTATGCTATATTTTAAAATTTCTCAGTAAGACTGTGACTGAGGACACTTTATCACCTGTCAGGGTGCCATGGAATTAATAGACTTTCAGAAATCAGTGGATTTGTGGATGTTTCAATGGGAGAGTTGAACTTTCATAAAGAATGTATGAGAAGGGAAAGTATGCCTAAGCTGCTTGAATGAATGTGGATACAGTCCTTAAATCCAAAGAGATTGCTAGGTCTTCAGAATATTTTTATCAGAGTACTCCTGTGTTTGCCTGTATTATTTGGTTTAATTTTTATTTTGCTGTTCCATATCTCTGAGCTCATATTTTTCTATCGCTGTGCTTGGCACATGGCACAAGGACAGAGCAAACATCTCAGTCATATTGTTATTCTGTATGTTGTTGGCATTTGTATTTATGCTTGTCTGTCTTTCAACACCTTCATGAAAGAAGGAGACTTGGTTAAATAGAGTTTTGGCTCCATAAGACATGTACCTGCAAACACTGTAATCTCTACTCAGCAAGGACATTATCCTAAGAAAAGCTGAAGTTATTTTGACATGTGACTTTGACACATTTTTCAAGAGAGAGCACTCATAGCAGAACCCAGGAGCAGTTATCCTGAAATAGTGTTCAGGGTTATATCTGCCTCATCCACAGGAAGACACTCCATACTTAGGGCATTCTCAAGTAAAATCTACAGTTAAGGCAAATTCATTCTAATCTTAGATCATTACAGTATTTCTCTGCCTTTTTAACACAAATTCCACCCTCTACATCCCATTTGGCTAAAAATGAAATCTATTCATTCTATTATCAGTATGGAAACCTTCATGTCCCATTTATAGCATTTTTTCTCATAATTGAGATCTATCAGCATATCCTATGATCATTCTTTCCTCCTAACTATTTTTCACACTTTCTGTCATTCTAGCTTGGAGAAGAGCAGAGAAATATGATGCCCTGAACTAGCTGTTATTTTTCACTTTTTTCATCAGTGGCAAGTAATCCAGAATAACTCTTTTTCAGGTTGCATTTGACAAATGGAGAGTGGAGTTTAGCCTTTTAAAAATGTCTTTGTGCTTCAGATTTCCATGCACTATGTGGTCCATGACAATACCCAGATACTTTTCTGCAGTAGTGATATAGGGGTTATTCTTCTTGTTTGTGCATTGAATTTCTCCATTTGGAGAGCACTACACTGAAACTTCTGTTGGACTTGGGGTTTGAGTAGTGGTTCTTTGGGTTGGTTTTTTATTTAGTTCCTGTTCTAATTGATCCAAATAATTTTGCATTTTAAGGTTTTTCTACAAAGAATAAAAATTGATGGCTGCCTTGTTCCTGTTCACAGAATGAGGCAGTTATTGGTGCAACTTTGGAGCCTTGGGCTGACCTAGAGTCAGATTGTTCTGTGCCTAAGGTTTTGCCTTTAGTTGAGGTGGCAATTTGCCTTTAGATGGCCTCTCTGGTTAGAAATGCTTAAAGCTTGCTTAGGAATGTGGCGCATGACTATGAGCAGTAATTAGACATTGTGACTGTTTTCAGTATTGCTCAGTCTATGTAAAAAAAGCAGGAAGGAAGGATCTTTCTCCTGGACATAATGTGCAGTACGCTCAGGTGCAACACTTGTTTAGGACTCTTTCACAGGACAGGAATGGCACAGTTTGGAATCAGCAGGTTTTTGGTCATTGTTTCTTGATAAGTGTATCTGTTGAACTGTCTGATCTCTATAAAGCTTTGTGATCACCTGATTTATTGCTTTGGAAAGACAGGTTTTGAGGTGACATCCTTCCTGATCATCTCTGTTGACTTTTGTTTTCTATAATAAAGTGTATTTCTGCAATGTATTATACTCTCTCTTTCTGACCCTGCTTAGGAAATACTCTTATGTGCCACAGGGTTACAGACTGTTTGGAAATGAGCTTCATGTGTCACACTTATGTTTCCCTGCATGGTACCTCCCAATGTCAAAACCATTACTTTGCCTTGCTTTCCACTCCTTTTGAATGTGACATTCCCTCAGCAGTCCTGAGGTGCTTCTCCCTGTGCATTGCCACTTTCCTAAAGCATACTATCCCATATTCTGTGGAAGATTTACAGGTTGGGCAGTAAATCTGCTCCATCTGGGGTAGAGTTCTTCATAACCCCAGCTCTTCAGGCATCTATGAGAAAATCAGAAAGAAACAAACTGAAGATGTAGATTTTTTAAATTCATAACTTACTCAAGAAAAATCAGTAGGCATTATTATGAGCTATGGAGAAGTGGTCACAAGAATATAAAATTCATGTAGAACATTCTGCTGAGACAGAGCTGTAACATAACAGGAAAAAAAGTATTAAAAAATAATAAGTCATAACTGTCTTAAAGATATGTAGGTAAAATCATGGAGTTTAAGATAATAAGGTGTTCACACTGACTTAGTGGTATTATATAGCTTGTGTACTTTAGAGAGCAAGTAAGCAAGTGTTAACAATCGCACTTGAAAATTCTTCCAAAAACTGATACCATGAATTCCTGATTTGTCTCATTAACAGGGTAGTGTTGCAGAAAAATCTTTATCTTATTAGCTCAATTTTTAGGTCTTAATGTATTGTGTTTCCAAATATATTTGCCATTCTATCATGGAAGAAATAGTGTGCAAGGAAAATGAGGCAATCTTAAAGTGGACAAGTGAGATGGAGGCTGGTACTCTGATCTTGAAGAGGCTGTGGATGTACCTTTGGCCCTAATTAAAGAATGCTATCACTGATTTCAGTGCATGCACTATTACTCACAGCAGACTGAATCCCCCCCAGCAGTGATTCTGGAGCAACCCCACCAGCTTGTTCTAACTGGGTAATGGAATTCAGAATTCACTCAAAGAAATACAAATAATTCAATGTTACATCAGGTTGGTTTTTGTTAACTAATAAAAATGGCTTGACGCTTTCAGAGTTTTGTCATCCTGTTTTTGCAATAAATAGTCTTTAATTGTCTCATCTGAATGTAGTAGAAGCAGGCAGGAGCACTTCATATAAAGTGACATTTACACAGTTTTCTCTCTTTTTGTTAATCTATAAGGTACATTGCCATAAAGCCACAATGTTGATTAATAACAGCCTGCTCTACACTGCAGAGTGGCTTCAGCGACTCTGCAAATTGGCTAGATTTGAAGCCGTTAATTATGCACTATACTGTGCTTCATAAAGACAGAAATGAGCATGACTTGGCTCAGTCCTTGTGAGAATAAATTGTAAAAATTGGATCTCTGTTAGCTTTGAAATCTGGCTTCACAGAGAACACGGACATTCCATATGAAAGGCTTGGCAAGTACAAATCGTGTACTCCATTAAAAAATCAGAATATGTTCATAGTAAAATTACATACCTGGCAGAAAGCCAGGGCTCAGCAGAGGTCCAAGGCTCATTGATGGAGTGTGCTTTTTATCATTTTGTCAAAGAAACTGAGAAACATCTTAAATCCAAATATTGTGTAAATCATAAGGAATGGGGGGGGTTCTTTCTTCCCTGCATTCACCAGCCACACTTGTATGTGTCTAGAGCTGCCTGGCGGCATTTTGAATTTACCGTCTGCTGCTGGGGAGAAAAACCACACTCACCAACACACACTGCTCATCTCACAGTGAGGCAAATGATAAGTGAGGGTGAGGGGACAGGCATCTTTTAGTCAGGCTCTCTGTTTAGCTTTTTATGGCAGTGTAGATGTTGCGAAACAAATTATCACAGGATACTTTTACCTTTAGGTTTCCACCAATGCATCAAGGCATTTACAGGATGCTACTACTTCTGAAGGAAATCTGTACATATATGCATCATTTTTCCTAAAGTGTGAAAGCAGATACACAAGCCATAGAAGAAAAAACAGCTCCATGAATTGAAATTATTTGAAAATCTTCTATAAATATATTCAAATAAGGAGATACTATGTTAAATATATGAATGTACCTTTATAACTGTTGCAAAATTGTAGCAGTGTAACTGATACCAGTTGAAATATCCTGAAAGCAGTATTAAATGTTCAGTATGTCACAGTGATGAAAAGTAAAATGTCATTTTTGCAGTTCTGAAAGTATAAGTGAGCTATTTAAAAAGAATAGTACGCCTGGGATTTCAACTAGGTTTAAACTGACAGTGAAAGAAAATTATCTCAACCAGTGTCTTAACCCATAGAACAAAGAGGACTCTATAGTTTAAAATACTAAAATGATAAGTGTTAAATTCCTGTAACTGTTTGGTGTCATTTGAACTTTGCAGTAAATGCACAGATTAATCTGGTGGGTGGTTTCTTTGACCAGGAAGAAAGGGAATGCTTGAGGGAAAACCTTAATTGTATGATTCAAGCTAATGTGTAGCATTAAGTTTCTTATCAACAAGATGTATTAAAATGGAAAAAATGAACCACCAGAGCCATTTTGGGAGTGTGATTATTAAATTCGCAGTTTGCGGCTGCTAATTTGTTGGTTGGCTTCAGTTGTTTGACAAAGCTCATGCAAACTCATTTTGCAAAACTGATTATTAGATGAAATTCCCTCTGTCATTGCCACAGGAGAAATAGCTCTGAATCAGGGTTCTGCCACAAATGGAGTTAGCTGAATGATCTCAGCTCAGTGCCGTTTACCTAACAGAATTATGAAGATGATGCTGATATAATGAATAGGTTCTGCTCAGACAAATGTAGTCCCCTGGAGATAATGGAAATTCAGTGTAGAGCTCTTTGTTTTCCTTGGATTATATGAAGAGCTTGGACGCTAATTAAGTCAGTCCTCGCACTTCAATCAGAATTATGTTACGTTATGATTACTTGCTTTTATTTGACAAACTTCATTTGAGGGACAGAGATTCAATTATAGAGCTCTTTAGGCTTGTTGTTTCTGGAAGGTATTTTCTCTTAAATTATACTTCTTTAGCATGTGTATTTTATTCACTTTGATGAAATATGTCTGGAATAGAATAGCATGGTTGTTAGAGTTAATGTGGAACTGAATTATTTTGTGTATTCTACAAAGATTATTGTGTTTTGTAGTCAGTGTTTCATGAGCAAACTCAGGAACCAGCTATAGTCAATTCTGAAGGAACCTTCCCATCATTTTTTTTCTTTTGATTAATGATGTTGTTCATATTCATACTTGTAAGAAAACTTTCAGAACAAAAGTTGTTTCCATTTTTCAAATGCAAATATAGCATGGTTGTTAGATATGGGTCAAAGACAAATTATAATACTGAGGACTTTGTAAATAAGCACTTACTTTAAGCATCTGATGACAAAACTGAAT
>VXBU01006949.1:160725-240565 GCA_013400315.1 Bombycilla garrulus | reverse complement strand
AAAAAAAAAAGTTAATGCAATATTAAGATTAGGATTTTCAAAAGTTAAACTGTTCCCTGGTATAAATTTGTTTCATCACCATGTTCTTGAAACACAGCAAGAAACAAAAATGTTCTTCTGTGGTGAGTCTTTATGGGTGTTCAATGACACTGTGAAGTACAAAGGACTGTACCTATCAGAGTGCTAGACATTCTTCAGGGACATTTATTTGGAAATAATTTCTATTGGAATGTAATAAATAGCTTTGCTTGTGCATCCAGCAATTACAGGTAGAACAGACCTGAATGGTAAAATGTTTTTCTTGGTAAAAACATCGTGGGTTAGTATTTGCCATGAGTACATATAATAAAATAAATATTCATTCTTTTAGGGTGAAAAAGGAGATAAAGGAGAACCAGGACCAGAAGGCCTTCCTGGAACAGAGGTAAACAGAACAATAATGAAACAGTCAAATTGCAAATTTCTGGGTGGTTGATTAAGAAATGTAATTCAGACATTTAGATTCAGATTTAGAAATTGTGTATGCCTGGAAATTTAACATCCACAAGACAATAGGGGAGGAAGAGATGCAGTCATGCGACGTAGCAGCTTCATGTAAGGAGGGTTGTGGATAAAGATCCGGTAGATTCTCTGATGTTTCTGCTTGTGACACATGAGATAAACTGAAAAAAGCATGGAGGTTAAACGTAATATAGATATGAATCATTCCTTGTTAGATAATCTGCTGGAAAAGAAGGTATTTTTGGAGTCTGGGTAAAGCTGTGGTTTGGTAGCTTTGGTTTCTGAAAGAGGAAATACACAAGCTGTTAGCCATTCCTGAGTGTGTCACTCACTGTGCCACGTGTCTCTTGTGATAGAATCAAAACGGAACTTTTTTTTTTACACTGTCACATTTCACTGCCTACTTAGTTAATTGGACTGGACCATATATAAAGTAGCATAAATCTGTATTTAAAAATATTGAATAATCCTGATGACTGAGTTCACATTCTAGTTTGAACCTCAGCCCACACTAGGCATGACTATAACATAAACCATACTTTTGCCTATTTTTAAATATTTATTTATTCTTGTATATGTGAAACCAAGATGAGAGGGCAAAAAATCAGGTGGTTTTTTTTTTTCAATAGCCTACTGGAATAGGCAACCAGCATGATTTCAAAAAGCAAGATTTAAAAAGCCATAATAATAAAGTCTTAATAATAAAGCAAGCTTTTTGCTTTGTACCGTCTTCCCATCCTTCTCCCTCTTGACCTTGATGGGGGTTACCCTGGCTGCAGGTTTTAATGCTGGATACTCTTGGCTCTCCAGTTGCAAAGCACTGCTGTTGAAGGCAGAGAGCATTTCCCAGATGGGTAATGACTGACATTCTGACAAAAATCCAGATACAGGATCTAGAAAAAACATTCAGCAATACTTTTTAAACACCTTTTCTGAAAGAACAAAAATTCAACACAAAAATTTAACGCAAAAATTCTATGGCAGTCTAGCTGGGGCTGCTGAAAATGCAGTGACACAGGCTACAAAATTATGTCACATTTTACATCACCTGGCTATCTATGCTCACTGTAACCATAACAATATCTTTCCTCTTTTAGGTAATTATGATTTAATGCTGGGAAAATCAGGCTATTTTTAAGTAACAGTGGATGTCCTTCATGTGAGAGTATACACTATGTACTTAGCTGAAACTCCTTTTAGGTATTTGAAGAGGTATTATCTTGTAGCCTGTCTGTCTGTAAAGGTGAACTGTATACTTCTCTCATGCATATATATATGCTGACAGCATGGAAAAAACACATCTGGTTTCTTTCCATAGCTCTGGTGACATTTCTGTGTTGGTCTTACATGATCTTCTTTACTACATGAGATCTTGTTCCATCAACCTTTTAGGAAGCGTAAGGTATACCAAGTATCTGATTAACTCTAGGACATATTTAACATAGTGGCACTGTGAAAGTGAAAAATACTGAACATTTATGTTTTTAAATATTTACTGAACTTTTGCAACTTTTAAATGGTAGATTATTATTATTATTATGGAATCTGCCATTAAAACACTAAAACAGAAGTAAAACTGTACATGGCAGTATAACATTGTATTGTTTGAATCCACACATAATTCCTTGTAACAACACATACATGAAATGCTCTGAACTCAGTTATCATTCTGCATGGAGATATCAGTCCTTAAATTTACAGGAGTGTGTATCATTGACTCTTGGTTTCTATCAGCGTCTCTCCAGCTTGTTCTGCAAGCAGAAATGTAACATCTGATATTTCTGCAATAATCAAGTTAATCTACTTACTTTGGTGTAATCTGCAGTGCTGTATAAAAACAGCTTGAAAACACTTAAAGCTAGTGGCATTGCCTTCTGGCAGGTGTTGTCTCTGTCTGGGGGAGTGAGGGTTTCCATCCTCACAAGAACTTGAAGATGATGACTGAACATTTTCATCTTGAACAAATGGTAGAAACATATTTGAATGTATTTTAATCAAAATCTGAAAGTAGGTGTCACAGAAAACTTTTGCTTGCTGTTACTAACTTGTGTTTTCCTAGCTGTACAGAAAGTTCTTGCTAGAAAGAAGTAGCATGACAGAGGGGAAGCCACACCTGGTTTTGAGACTAGGCTGTAGTGATGATATACCTAGAAAGTTTTAATATCCTCTTCTCTCACTCGTGCTAACTGGCTCAGTTAATCTCATTGAGAACCAGGTTTCAGGGCGGGAACTGTGACTATATCTAACTGCCCTGCACATCTCCCAGTTTATCTCTCCAGTAATCTGAGCCAGGATTTACAATGCTGTGTCCAAGCCTGGGACATTATTCAAAAGCCATCTGACAACATGAATACTTGCTATAAATACTACTAAAGTGGTTGCCATTGTTTTTAGTTTCTTAAGGAGTAGTTATAAATAACTTAATGTATTACTAACATAGTCTTCCTGTAGTACATGTCCATGTCTCTAAGCAGGTATTTGCTTTTATAGGATGAGCATCCAGTTTGCTTGAATAGTATCTCTTTCATCCCTTGAGACTCTTTTAGCCACTTGACATTAAACTCAGGTGCCACATTGCTGCCACTAAAATCATATAATTTTTTAAAGATGTTTTTCCCCTTCTTATGGATATTTTGTTTTACAGTTGAGTGTGAGACCTGTCTGCTTTTGTAACTGAGGAGTTATGAATTGTCTGGTCTGGATGACAAGGTGGTTGGTTGGACTCAATGATCTTGGAAGTCTTTTCTAACCTTAATGGTTCTGTGATTCTGTAATAAGGCTGTCATTTGTATCACTGTAACAAATGGAACTTCATATACACACTATTTTAAAAAAAGAAATTATAAAACCACTCATAACCTGTGTGGAATAAGGACAAATTTGCAATATAAATATCCAAGAAATTGTCTGTGGAATATGTTCTCTGTTATATCCTATATGTATAGGATATATAGGATAGTTATATCATATATATATATATGTCTGCCTGTTGATAAAGAAAATCTTTATCATCTAAATTTTTAGTCTCTTTTTGAGTCATGTTGTTGTCTTGATCTTGGTGCAGGTAGGAATGAATGCCATAGGATAATGCCAATTACTATTTTCTGACATAAATTAAATCCTTCAGTAAAAGTAAGTCAAAACAGCAAGTTTTATCATATCTGTCAGCATGTGTCATGCATAGCTGGTAAAGGAATAGTGTCTTTCTTGTAAGTGGGAAAAAAAATAAAACAAATCTGAAATTAAAATCTGGTATGTATATTCAACCAAGTGTTTAACTAGTTATTTTTATTTTTCTTGCTGGGGGAGGTAATATCATAAGTGACTTTTCTAAAACTTTCCTACATAAAATTTATTCTTTACACGCCTGATGTCAAAGGATGGACCTCTTAAGTTCAGAAAGAGTAAAAGGATCCCAGATTTTTAATGGAAAGATGGAAAATACATATTAAACCTTATTATTTTGATGCTTGTGGGGAAAGGTAATCAGACGTATGATTTTTTTTAAAGGGATCCTGCATCTTGATATTATAGCAATAGCTGTTTACCTTCACACCCTCAGGGCTGTCTGTCTAATCTTGAACTCTCTTAGTATTAGCATTGCAAGGAAATACCTGAATAGGAAGGGAATAATCCTCTTGCTTGAAAAGGTGAAGCTAGTGATGATGTTTGCTTTTATCTAGAGTCTGAGAATTTTGTTAGGAAAAAAAAGTATTAGGAAACATTAGATTTAATTTAGGGTTCAGTAAATTCTAACAGACTACCAATTTGAAGTTTTGGAATTCCATTAATGAGAAAAGAGCAGGGTAATATTTAAAAGTACCTGAGACATAAACTGAAAAAAAGTATATTGTTTGAAGCTATGCAAACATTTACTAAATTAGAGAAGTTATCCCAGCATATGCAGATTGGCATTGTACAGCGGACTTTGAAGCTGTTGTTAACTTAGATTTTAAGGCTGCTCTGTGAAGAAAATGTAGTACTGTCCTTAGTGGTTAGAGTATTTCCTAGCTCTGTTACTCAGCAGCGGTAACTGATCTGATCTATAACAATGTGGTTGCACATTGTTGGTTGGAGTGTTGTGTACTGTTTTTCTAGTACATTAGATAATATATATTGTTCTAGGAGATTTCAACCTGATGTGACATTCAACCAGATAATTCTAATGAGGGCCATGGAATTGCAGATGAAAAACTATGTTTTCCCCAAAAGGTATCTTTTAGAATAGAAAGCCTGTTCTCCTGAAAATATTATTTCAGTCTGATTGCATTTTCCATTGCCACATGGGTGCAGCATAGTTTATGCTGTACAAATAGGTGTAATTCCAGTAGGCAACATTTGGCTCCTGCAAGGAGCTGCTGGAGTGTTCTGGTTGGGGTCCAGCTGATCTTTGCAATTTTCCATTGAGAAGACTACCTGGTGTACATTTTGCCTGTTTTATCTGTTTTTCATTCATTCCACCAGAAGAAATTATCATCCACTCCAAACAAAAACATTGCCTCTAACTTAATCATTCCCTCAATGACCTCAATTCACACCATTACTGATATTTGTGATATACTTGTTTCAGTAATTTCTCTGTTGGTTGGAAATTGTATTACAGTTATCAATCTTGTTTTATATATGTATGTAAAGCATTCCTCATTTCTGCTGTTTCCAGTATTGTTATCTTGTGCTTTGAATTGGCCTTCTACATACATATTCTAATTGCTTACTTTGCATTTTGGTTTCCATAGAGGAACCCTAATGTAAATTTATCAGGACCTGTAAAAAGAACAAGCTGCAGTGCTTTTGGAGGAGAAAATGCATCAGCTGAAGACTGTTCATGAACTCCTAAGTGTATATTATTATATTGGTCCCAAAAAAGCTAGAATTAGACTGTGATAGAATTCAATACCAAAATAATTTACTCTCTGTTATAAGAACTGCTGGAATTTTTAATCTGTTCTTGAATTTCTGGCAAATATGGTAACAGACTCCGTAGATAAATAGAAATTTTTTGTTTGTTTTCAAAGCTGACCTTGTTCCCCTAAAACACTTGCAGAAAATGAGCTTTTCTAACTTAAGGATTGGTCTAAAATCATCAAAATGATATCTGTTTAGATAAGCACATTCATTTTACTGAAGCATCCTGTTCTGGTCTCTGCCAGAGACAGTATACCCTGCTGTACTGTGCTAAAAGGGGCTACAGATTTGAGTTGGCACAGGAATTCTTACTTCTTGTGGCATTTCAGAGAAACTGAGCCAGCAGCTAAACCTTTCAGTGTCTTCCAAAGGGTGACTGTAGGGAAGAATAAGCATGGTGCGTTCCCAGATGTGTTTTCTGCAAGCATTCACTATGTCTGGAACTTATTAAGTTTATAATATTTTTAATTGCATATATAATGTGTAGGCAAACCAGAAATACTCTTAGTGGTCTATAACATTGGGTCCTTAAAAATCCTCCTTCAAACATTGTAAGATTTCTTGTAAAACATGTAGTTTCCCTTGCACTTTTTATTTGAGGTCAATTGCTGTGGTCATCACCTCCACAGTAGCTGTCAGACTGCACGCCTCAGTGAGGTGCTCTTGCAGGAACACTACTAAAAGCTTTAAACACATCGGTTAGAAAAAATAAGGATCATCATTTAAAAGTGCATGGCTCAGGCTCAGCATCTTTCATCTGCAGTTGCATTTTCTATTCAGTAGAGACACACAGATATATGTCACCATCTGTGAGTTGCAGATTTTATTTTTTTTAGCATTATCTTTTGTCTTCTATAAACATACAGCCTAAGAGCTAATTCCTAAACTAATAACTGTTGTTCCGTAGCTGATTCACTAGTATTGATTTTGGACCAAATGCATACAGTTTCCATACCTGAAAAATCCCTAAAATGGCTTTAAGAATTTGGATTGGTTGTGTTTTATGCAGTCTTTCAGAAGGAGGTCGAAAGTAAAATGTAGCAAATGGAGACAATATTAAAACTATGTCATAAATATGCAGATTGTAAAAAGAAAAGAAAGCAATTTTTTTGGCTTGGTTTTTGAATCCATCTGCCTATTACATTTTTAAGTTCAAACAGCAAAACTACTTCTGATTTAACTATTACATATTTGGCAAGCTTAATAAAGAACAAATCAAAGCTAAATCAGGGGTATTTACAACAACCACAAATTTAATCCAAAGTGGGTACTTAAATGCTCATATAGTTCTAAATGATGTTCCTTCCAGATGGTGAATTAATGTAATTTTAGCAGGAAGTGAAGTTGCACAAATACGCAGTATTTAGAACACTCACTGATTTCATGTTTCTGTACCCACCAAGGCACAGATGTTAGTTGCCATTTTCGTGCCAGTTGTCTCTATCTTCCTAATAATTGCAAACTGAGGAAGAGAGTTTGCAAGGACAAAAAGGGAGCTGGGAAGAACTTTGTAAGTTTGTAAACCCTAATTCAGATGTAAATGAATCTTTTCTATCCTTGACCTATTTAACCTCCAGAATAATAACGATGCTGGCCTACTTGTGGAGTATCTAATTATGCTTGGTTCTTGTATTGTCTACATTGTTGCCATTTCATTTCGAAATAAAATCTTTGAACTTGTAGAGGTGTCTCTGACTTTCTATATACACAGTCTCTCATGCCACTAAAGCAGTGGTCAGAGGGAAGGCATAAGACAAATCTCTCAGCTGAAATAAAAATGAATTCCTGGTAGGTTGGTCCAGCATGAGAATTAAGTTCATTCATTGCTATAGAATGGCTTGAATTTGTTTGGCGTATTTTGAAACCTCTCATTTTTCCATTTGTTTTGGAGCAAGGAGAAAACAACAAAGATTGTGTGCTGGGTACTAAAGATATTTTATGGGGGCTTTTTTGTGTGCTTCTGTCGAGTACTTCTTAGTGGAAGAGTTGTATAAGAGATATTGTAGAGGGTAGATTCAGACTAGGTGTAAGTAGGAAGTACTTTACAATGAAAGTGGTAAACACTGGAAAAGGTTTCTCAGAGAGGCTGTAGATGCCCCATCCCTGGAAACATCAATGAATGGGTTGGATAGAACTCTGAGTAACCCGATCCAGTTGGCAACGTCCCTGTTTGCTGCAGGAGAGGTTAAACCAGATGATTTTCAGAGGTCCCTTCTAACCCAAACCACTCTGATCCTGTTGGTGTGAAATGGCTGTGTATGTAAAATGTAAGGCTAGGAAGTACTATTCCTTTCTCCTGTTGAAGGCAGAACTAAAGGAGGAGGTATGAAGGAAAGAGATAATTTCTCTAATTGCCTGTATGAACAGTGGTGAAAATGAGTGTTGGAAGATGTGCAGCAGCTCTGAGCTGTACGTTCCTGAGCTCACCAGTTCAGCACAGGAACTTGAAACATAAAATCTGCAGCTCTCTGTGCACCCCTGCCTCTTTCCCAGTTTTAGTAGTGTTTGAGTGAATGTACTAGCACTCTAATATTCTGTCTTTGCTGGCCATGCAAGATGGCAAGGGAGCTTTGCATTTCTTGTCACTACTTACCATTATGGAGCACAACAAAGTAGATTGGCTTTGTATGTTTAATTATGTGTTGAAGACACATGTGGTCTTTGATAGATGTTTCTCTGTTCACAAAATAATGAAAATAAAGAATTTCAAGATAGTACTAATAATATGATGGAATTTTAAGACCTGTTTGTTTAGTGTATGCTAGTTCAGAATGCTACGGGATTTTTTCCAGGCAATTTTCACAGATAACAACAAATATGCATTTCTCTTTATTCTCAGGGTCTAAAAGGTGACCCTGGTAATCCTGGTGTGGCTGGTCCAAAAGGAGAAAAGGTACCTTTTTAAATCTATTAAGCTGTATGTATATATGAGTGTGCATGATATTCTTCAGTTTTGAACACGTTGCACTACCTATGTGGGGCAAACACCTGCTGCTGTCATTTGTGCATCTGAAGGGTTAAAGAACATTAGTACAGGCTAACTGTAAATGCAAAAGACAAGTACCCTTTATCACAATGAATTTTAAAAGGAGTTCCGAGCAGGAGCCTAAATTTGGTGTTCTGAACTGCTCTCTGGGTGTGCTGATTTGCTCCCATGAGCTAAACCTGAAGGTCTCAGATGTGATTTGTACCTCAGTGACCCAATTCTGTGAATATTTACACAGTCGGATGTCTTTACATATGTGAGCTGTCACACTGGCTTCAGCGACCACCTTGTGCATGTAAGCTGCAGCTTGTAACTTGACATATGGAAATGTGCTTTGAAAGATTGCTTTTTTAAGCTGTGATCATTTATGCAGAAGCCTGGCTTTTTTTTTTTTTCCTTTAACCTGTGGTGAATTGTGTGTATCTATACCACTACTGGAGAAGAATATCAGTTTACTTGCGTATTTTCATAATCAACATGTTTGATGACTGTACTAAAATGACTTCTGCAGTGCTGCATATTCTCTAAAAGGTCTAGAGGTTAAATATGTATAACTAAAGAGATTATTGATTTGTTTTGTCTCCTTTTTTAACTAGGGAGATGTAGGACCTCCAGGACCAGCTGCCTTGAGTGTGAGTACATGTAAAGAAAAACAGCCAAAAGAAAATCCCTAAGAAATGCTGCATGTTTTTTGCTTATTTGCAATGTGATTACTCCCTCTAATAAATCTCAAAGACAAGTCCCGTTCTTCAGAGTGCCTCTGCATTTTTTAGATGACTTGTGAAGGGAATTCTGTAACTATAAAAAAAATAAGCAGGTTTGAAACATCTTGTTTCCTCCCAAATGCTAACAAGGATATTATCTTGTTTATTCCACGTATAAATAGTATAGACTTGTTCAAGTGAAGGATTTCCCTGTTATTTTAGGGAAAAGCATTTTTCAGTAAAAGCTTACAGAAGTGATCAATTCTCTTAGGGTATTGTATTCTGTCTAGATACTGCTGTATGGATGGTTGAAAATGTTCTTAATTTCTTTGCAATGATCCGGGCCCCAAGCCTGTACAAGGCCTGAAGAAAATTGTCCCCAAAACACTCCAGGGCATGCCCTCTTTGTTTCATAAAAGTAACAAATCCTGTCTGAATTCTAGTGGTTTTGCTGAGCTGAGATGAAAATCCCTTCCATTCAGAACAGTCTATTTGGGCAAAAACAATTCAAACTGGTGCAAAAGAGTGTGGCAAAAATGAAAAAAAAAATAAAACATTTAAGGATAACAGAGACCCATAAGATAAAGATAAATTCTACTCTTCAGGTGTCAAAATTAAGTTGCCATGTTTTAGACTACTTGTTTTCTGAATTATGAATTATAATATCCTGTGTCTCGATTTCCTGGGAAGAAGTTGGTGTTTTGTTCCAAGATCAGTGACTCTTTGCCACAGTTCATGTCTTGCTGGAGGTAAACAGGTCCATTTATGTCCATTAGTTCTTTAATATACGAATGGTGTGTTGGAAGAGTTAATATATTATTAAAATATTATTATTAACCTGCACTTTTACTTAATAGATGCAGTAGAGTACGTCTTGCTTTAGATAGATTCTTACAGGCCTTGAAGTGATCACAGAAATAGGAATCAGACATGTCAGAAGACAGGATAAAAAGCTGAGGGTGTCTGTTTTGTTTGTGCTCTAAGACCATAGAACAGTCATTTTGAGAATTTTTTTGTGTAAATGATGGAAAAATTAGTACATCTGTTCTGACAGAAGTACCTGGGTATGTTAAGTCTCTTTTTTTAATGTGTTCATTGCCTTAAGTTGCAGTTGTGGACACTTAGCTTTCCTAAGAATCTTACTCAGAGGTCAGTAGGATGATATCAAGAATCAGAGAATATGCTGAGTTGGAAGGGACTCACAAGGATCATCAAGTCCAATTCCTGGCCCTGCACAGGACTATCCCTAAGAGTCACACCATGTGTCTGAGACCATTGTCCATACTCTTCTTGAACTCTATCAGGCTGGTGCTGTGATTTCTTTCCTGTGGAGCCTGTTCAGTACCCAACCACCCTCTGGGGAAAGAAACTTTTCCTGATATCCAACCTAAACCTCCCCTGACACAACTTCAGGCCATTCCCATGGGTCCTTTCACTGGTCACCAGAAAGAAGAGATCAGTGCCTGCCTGTCCTCTTCCCCTCATGAGGAAGTTGTACCTGCAATGAGGTTTCTCCTCAGTTTCCTCCAGGCTGAACAGACCAAGTGACCTCAGCTGCTCTTCCCTGCATGGCCCTACCCTCTTCCTTGTGGCCCTTATTTGGACACTCTCTCGGAACTTAGTATCTTTCTTATATTGTGGTGCCCCAAACTGCACACAATATTCAAGGTGAGGCCACCCAAACTCAGAGCAGAGCATGACAATCCCCTCCCTTTCCTGACTGGTGATGCTGTGCCTGGTGCCTCCCAGAACACTTTTGTCCCTCCTGGCTTTTTGTCCCTCCACTTCTTTCAGACTGACTGAACTTACTCCTTCTGTACCTGAAGTGACCCAGTGTCATAAAATGGATGTGAAATAATTGCATTTCTTTGATTACAAAGTGCTGTGCAGATGTTTCAGTTCATTGATTCCAGCACATCAAGGTATCTCTATGTTGGTAAATTTACTAATGGTCATCTTTACACTTTCTAAAAGAAAATATTTAAATTTTAGGAAAATAGACACAGTCTTCAGAGGGATGTTAGTAACTGATGTAGATAAGAGTGAGTGTGAATGGGTTTAGCAGTTTGAAGACAGATTACAGCAGAGTGGGAATATACAGCCCAGCAGGAAGGCTTTCTCTTTCTGCCACTGTAAATAGTTGCACGTTTCTCTTGGCAAGAGCTAAAAGAAGATGAATTGCATGAGTGATGGTGGCTAGGGGAAAATTCAGTTTTCAGAGCTGTTTTATTTGTGTGACTTCTGTGTGGCTGTGACTCCTGCAATATATAATCATGAAAGGAAGATGTCATATCTTGCTGTGAATAAATAGTAGGTCAGATAATATCACAGTTCATGTGTCACTTAATGAGAACTTACTATGTCAGAACCATTCATGCTGTTATAGCCAAAACATGATGTAAGTGTTTCAGTTATGAGTCCTCTTAAAGTTTTTAAATGTTCCATTCATTTGCGATGAAGGCATAATGTTATACATTTATCTTCTGCTTCTAGTAATTTTTTTTCCTAATGTGAAAATTATTTATTTTAATCTAAAAGATAAATTAATTATTATGCTGGGGAGCAGAGGGTGAAAAGGAGTGAAAATGATGACACACTGCTAGGACTAAGTCCTAAGTATGACTTTTGGGCAGGGAGGAAGGGAATATTAAAAGGGACCAGTTTTTGCTCAAGCTAGACAACTGGGCCTGGATCATCGACCTTCTGCCCTGCTGCAGTTGCATACAGAGACAGGTGGTAAATGATGGCACCATACAGAGCTCTACTGCCCTGTGCAGCTTTTCCATTCCTGTGTGTTTCCATAGAAATCATACATCAGTGGAGTAAGCTGAACGAGGTCTATCATATATTCTTATTTCAAGATTCTATTTTAATTTTTAATGTCAAGATATCTAGTTTATACTATTCTTAGTATAAACTAGACCATCAGTAGTGTTGTTTGGCACCTGTAAAAGTCTAAAAGATGTCAGTGACTCTGTGTCTAAAAGTGTTTGTGCAGCCCTGATGAGTAGGAAATCCCACACGGCTCATAAGCATGAGAAACATGAGAAATACAGAAGAGAATGAAAGGATTGGTACTTGGAGGGGAAAATGTATTTTTTAAGTGTTCAACTGACAGATATAGCCATTATAATATGGAATGAAGGAAACTTCAAAGCAGTATGTATGGCAGAATTCATAAATACCCAACAGTTGTAGCAACCTGTTAGGTAGATGAGCGTATGCCAAACTGCAAAACAGGCAAAACAATAGCAATGCTTTTTAAGATGCAAAAATTATTTTATGATTTTGAAATTGAAATTTCATAGCTCAGAAAGTGCATCTGAAAAATAAAGTAGAGCTCTGGATCTTCCTGTTTGATGTGAGTTAACAGAAAATTTCACACTGAAATCCTAGCAACATGAGCATTTAAGAAAACTTTTCACTTGTAGCAATAACAAATAATTCAGCAAGAGCTGGGGTTAGAATTCTGTGTGTTTCTGTGCATTTATGGCACGTACGTAAATCAATCATGCATGAAGAATTAGAGAAAAGAAACAGCATTGTAATGCAAAATATGCTAAGCTGTAAGAAAAAATATCTGATAAATTTCATAGTATTTACACAGAACCCTAATGAAATTAGCAATTTCGATAGTTCTAAGTATATTTGTTTGACTCAGGCGTTATTCATGCAAATACATTTTATTGTAAATTTTACATATATATGTGTATATTTGAGTCATTTTATTAAGGATATAAAGTTTTCCTGTGTTTCTGTGAGTCAATTAACGCTCCCCATGTCCAGATATATGTTTTTATTTTTTCTTCTCAGTTATGGTGTAATTTTATGGGAGTAGTCCAAAATCATGATTGATTTGCGGCCTTTCTTTATGCTGCCTCTAATTTCTCTGCTATGTTCTGAATTGCTCTGTAAGTAATAGATATCTCTTTTTTTTAGTACTTTTTAGTTGTCTTATGAATAAATGCTGGGATTATATTTTGAATTTTTCTCCTTTATTATGTCCAATTTATGCAGCAATATGAGGGATGTTTAAAGCTTAAGTTCCCTGACAAGTTGTGCTGTATCTGGTGAACCTCCAGAGAGTAAAAAGGAGGGATGGTGCTGCTCTGCAGTGAGGTTTTGTCAAGATGTGGGATTTTGTGGCAGAAGCTGGGGACTGTGTTCTGCAGGGTCACAGTTGGCTCCGCAGCTTGCCCGCTCTGGTATCCACAGCTTAAGCCTGTGCGTGCCATGTCACAAGAGTGACAGGTGAGGGAAGGTAGCACAGCCATCTCTTGTAAAATGTATGATAACTATTCCTCTCGACACTCGATACGCTGCTTTTAGTTCCTGAGGAAAATGAGCGTCCATCCGTACGTTCCTGCAAACCTATCCCTTTCGGGAGTTATAAAATAGTCATCCAGATGGCACCAAGTGTTTACTCAGAAGCCAAGGCTTAAGTCGGTCACAGACAGAAGTCCCCAGGACTTGCTTACTAAACAGATATTTGGAATGTTGGCTCTTAGGTCTGGTTAAATCGATCCCAAGGAAGCTGGTGCACAAGTGCCGTGTGGAGGCGGCTGTGGGAGGAAGTTGCAGATTCAGGTCTGGGCAAGCTCCACTGTAACTTTTGGCTCTCCCCTTTCTAAACAAACATCAGCTACAGATTGCACAGCTTTATCCTCAGTTATTCAAGTGAAGCTGAAGGAACGGGCACGCACTGTCCAGTAGTAAGCAACTCAAATAATATTACCCTCACTTTCTTTCCATGTAATGACATAAAGGAAAATAATCCTATTTAACCAAAGAAAGTATAGACTGAAAATTACATTTACATTCTAAATCTCTTCTTTTCATACATATACTTTAAGGAAAATCTGAGTTTTATCTATCCTAGCTTTTCTAATGGAGGTGTAGTAATTTCCTGAAAATACTAAACTAAACTGTTCAGTTGTTTTTCATCAAATACCGTAATCGCTTAACTTCCACCATATAACTTAGCAATATTCTCTTCTTTAAAAATCACTTTTTAATTACGGAGCAGGTGCTATTAGGATTACCCCTTTTTTGAAACAGAAGATGATTTAGCAATTACAGTGCGGTTTTTATCTTCTTTACGCAGTAATACTGATACTGAAGGCACAAGTGAAGATTGAAAACTTAACCTTACAGTAAATTTGTTTTTCAAAAATTCTTACTTTGATAAATTGGCATGAATTTGATTATATGTCCTTCATTAGAATAATGATTTTAAAATTTTCCCATATGCAGTAGACATCAAAGTAATGAATAATTTTGATTTTCTCTTCAGGATTTTAATTATACTTCTTTTGCTTAGAAAATAAACCTATTAAAAGTACTAGGTTCGTGAATGTAAGCTTCTGTGAAATCACCCTCCCAACTTTCCTTTCAAATTATTGTTTCTGAAGGAAAGTACATTTCAAGTTAAGTTAACAGAGAGAGCTAAAGAAATGGCCAAACACAAAGAATAATGACGTCAGTGAGGAACGTATTTTCTATTTGCTCCAGTAATAAATTATCAAGAAAATGTAGCTTATAGTGTTTTCTGGCAAACTGAAATACTTCTGCTAAATGATGTCTCCTTTTCTGTAGAAGGAAATGGATTGAAAGCAGCTTAGAAAGAAAAGTGGTGTACATACAGCAAAGACAGTATGGTCACTGCAGTAGCCTTAAGGGGCCACGCAGGTGTACAAATCTTTCCACTTGCTGTCTCAAGATACTTCAATAAGGATGTGATTGAGATCAGGCCATGTTTGGAAATGCTTAAGATAGAGGTAGTCTAATTTCCCTCATAAATGGTAGTACAACAGGAAATTAGTCATCCTTCTGTGATTTTCCTGTGCCGTTTTTCCCATTGTAATGTATTTGGAACAGTGAGGTGTGTCTGCAAGCTCTGTGGGCTTCCGTGTGGGCGGTAATGGACAGCCTTTTGGACAAGAAGAGAAAACTATGGTGATTGTATTTTAAGGTCTCCCCCTTCCTCATCCTCCTGTTTGGGGTTCAAGGTGGGGCAGCACAGTTGCAGCAAGTAAACTGCCTTGAAGATACCTGAGACTCAAACACTTTGACGATCTTCACTGGAGGGAAGTTACTCATATTTCAGTTCATTTGCTTGCTGAATGTGATAGTCTGTTTTTACCTGAGAGGAAGCCAATCAATCATTTACTCTTAGTATGGTACAAAGAGGCCAAAAAGGAGAATATTCTCAAAATAGGGTAGAAGGATCACAGTGACCTGCACAGTAGAACTTATTCTCTACAAACACCTCCAGATTAAGTGGATGCTTTTAAGATCTATTGAACTGCATCTTGTCACATCCTGTCTGGGATGCTGTGCCATTCTTACAGCAGTACCATCCATCCCACAAGCAGTATTTAGGTGAATGGTGAGTGCTCTTCACGTCAGTCTGCATTTCTTCACTGTGACTACCCATTGTGTTATGTCAGGAATTTGGAAATCTGTGGTCACTTTTGACCTGACTCCTGATTACCACAGTTCCATGGTGCTCTACTTGTGGAGTTTGCAGAGGGATCATTGAAAATGGAATTCAACAATGTGGTGGCTTTTCTTTATCCTGACAAGGACTGTGCTTTAAAGAACTACTTCAATAGCTTGCAGTGGGAACTGCCCACCAATTTGCTTTTAACAATATTTCAGCAGTAATGTTGTATCAGTGGATCTATGCTTTTCTGTTTATCAACATAATGTTCTGAAATTGCTTGTCAAAATCATATCTGTTATAGCTGGGTCCTTTTGAAGTAGCAAGTTTTATCATTATAAAAGGTTGCCCATTCAAATGACTAAAAAATGACCTATTCTTACATTACCACAAGGCATTTCTGTATTGCTAACTTAGAATTTGTCTCCATCTTTGTTTAACTCATCTCACTAAATTACATACATTTCCTCCCTGTCTAGTAGCATTTATTCTGTAAAAATTGAGATCATGTGTTTGCTGGAATTCATAGTGAGGAAAAACTGGATTAAAGTAGCTTGTGTATAGAACACACAAACCAGACTATAAATGAAATAATTTTTGTGCTATAATTAAAACTCACATTATTATTGCTAACATTTGTGGTATATTTAATTTTTGTTGAGAAGGAAATGTATTCCAGCTCAGAATTTATTCCAGCAACACTACCTACAAGTACATAAGGCAGCTGTCTACCCTTCTGCTTCAAAAACTATCAGCTATGTTTTGAAGCAACTTTCAGAGTCCCAAAAATATATGTACTTGTCTAATACTTTGCTCTCTTGGCATCAGCCATAATCTTCTGTGAGAAGTAACATGAATAACAGCTTTAAGTTTAATCTCACTATCCCACTCAAGCCAGGGTTTTTTCTTAATGTTCTTTGTTTCACCATGGGGTCACGATAAAAGCTTCACTTTTTTGAGAATATTTTCTTAAGCGCTTTCTCTGAGTTATTAAATTTATGAACAGTGTCTCCACCATATCTCTGCAGATGCTTGTTGTGGTGTGTCAGGTATTTAAAAATGCTTTTGTACCTGCAGAGTCACATGACATGATTTTAGCCCTTCTACAGTAGATGGCTTCTGTCAGCACTACACTTATACACTTTAAATTAACAGCTTTTGAAACTTAGCTTAACTGGCTGAACTGTTCACTGATTTTTCTGTAGATTCCTAACATATTTTTATTCTCCTGTCTCAGGTTAAATAATTCGTACAAGTTTTTATCTCCTCATACTTGCAAAAAATAATAGCTGTTGAAGTTCTAAAATGTTAATTCCTAAAGATATTTTCAATACAAATTATTTTAAATATTCATTTATTTTACTGCAGCATTTTTTAAACCTGTTGTTTTCTCCTAGTTTCCCTCAATTAAGACTTGGACTAAGTTTTACTAATATTCTGTTTAAATATCTGTCTGCATGTTCTTCACAGTGTGATTGCTTTTTCTATTCTGTATTCTAAACAGCATATTTTCCCTTGTCAACACTTCCCTTTATGATTTACCTCTTATAAAGGGATTTACAAATTTCTGCTCTTCATTTTCAAGATTTTGTACAACCCTCTTATGCCTACCAGTGCATCACATATCATCTCTCTTCACAGCCACCCTCATTCATTGTGGTAGATTTTCTAAGTTTCAGTTGCACTTAAGAACATCTCCATTTTACTGGCTTGCATTTTCCCCAAGATATATGGTAACATTTGAGACACTTACACTTCTTGTTCCTTGAGCTCCTTCAGGTAGATTACTCCAAGGGGCTTGCTTGGTCCATGACAGGAACAGGCTTTATAGACTGTAATATGTTCTTTTAATTCTCTGCTCCACAAAGTAGAAGGCTACCACCTTTCAGCCTCAAGGATGGCCTGGCAGAATCAGGAAAGTCCCATGTGTGTTAGGTCACCTCAAAGGATGCATCATATTTTCCTGCCAGCCTGGTGTCACACAGATAGGCTGGTTTTATACCTCACAGTGCCTTGTACTGTTCCTAGACTTTGTTCTGCTCATCACCATAGCCATGCTCTTGCCAGTTCAAAAGTACCAGAGTGACAGTGACACATAGTGAATGATTTCAATTGCCTTGCCATACCTGAAGGGCACCCACAAGAAAGGTGGGGACAGACTTTAGCTGAGCCTGTTGAGATAGGATAAGGGATAAAACTGAAGGAGGTATTAAACTGAAGGAGGGTCAATTTAGATCAGATATAATAATGAGGTTTTTTACAATGAGGGTGATGAAACACTGGAACAGATTGCCCGTAGAGTTGGTGGATGCTCCATCCCTGGAAACATTCAAATCCAGGTTGGTCGGGACTCTGAGAAACCTGGTCTAGTTGAAGATGTTCTGCTCTTTGCAGGGTTGGACTAGATGACCTTTAAAGATCCCTTCCAACACAAACCATTGTATGGTTCTATGATATTAATTGCTTTGGCTGTTGTTTACGTGGGTAGTTTGTACTTGTAGAATAGATTGCCTTCTACCATAAGTGTTTTGAACACAGTCAAAAGCATATCCCATATACCACTGATAGACAGATAGATATGGGATGGATGACAGATATAGGTATATATATTCAGTCTATATTCTGTCCCTTTATCTGTGATGGGGGGCTCCTCTGAAAAACTGTGATAATCATGGTTGGAGGGAGTCAAGTCTGATCTTTGATCTCCGAAGGAAGATCTCCAAAAATTAAATATAAATGTGAAGTAATACTTTCGTATTTAGTTAGAATACTTTAGTCTGCCTTCCTACAAACATGCATTTTTACTCATTGCCAACTTCTATAGGAGTTCAATGGTAGCTGTTTTATTCATCTATTTAGACAGAAGTCACTGTAGAAGGTTTCTTTTTTCATTTCTCCTGCAGGTTTCTTCCTTGCAGTTGTTTTTCCATGATCTCTTTCAGTGAATGTTTAGCAGAGATAGCATTGCTAAGTCATTATTTTGGCTAAGTGACTATGGTTTTAGAGCTGCATTACTTAACATGGCCCATGTTGTCCCATCATTTTTAATCGGAAGATCCCACTGAAGCTGGTGTGAACTTTTACCTCAGTTTCAATATCAGGATGTGGCTCCTTGTACAGGGGAGTCCTCCCTGCGTAGTTACCAATTGTACGCAGCTCTCCTCCCTTTCCTTGAAGATAAATCTCCTTATCTGGTTCCTTTTTCTTGACAATAATATTGTAGAGAGAAGAAAAAGAATAAAAGTACTCCTTGGATAAAAAAGTTGGCTATTAATTATCACTATTGTGCAGTTACATTCTTGTGTAATTCTTGTCCTCTTGGAGCCTTATTGTACAGATATGTGAGGCTAAGTATTTCCTCCCCCATAAAACGGACATTACAGGTTTTCATCTCAATCCCCTGCATAAAGTTGTCACTAAAATGAAAAATTAGCAAAACAAAATTCCATCTCTTCCTGAATTCCCAGAATTTCTTTACAAAATTAGAATATTGCTAACAGTTAGACAAAACACTGCAAGTTCCACACTACCTAGATGAGAAAGTAAAGAAGCTTTACAGAGGTCACATTGACAGGCTGTTTTATGGGTTTGTTTATGTATAAGCTACATAACTTGCACTGTAATTAACTTACCGTGATATTATATGTTGGACACAACATTCCCATGCATACTTTAGTTCCATAAACATAGTGAAAAATGACAATGGTGTGCATCAGCTTTATAAAGATCCTACACCTTATCCTGTTTACATTATACACTGAAATCATAGCAGAAATATCCTATAGTGAAATACTGTCTGAGATATATTTTTAGCTTCAGTGTTTGAAAGTGGAGAAATGGTAGAAATGGAAAAACTCTTGAAGTGACCACTTCTTTTTAAAGTTGAAGTCAGATAACATTCTAATCAACTTAAAACATTACTTGAAGATGTATGAGCTAGTAGCTTTGGAATGCATACTTACTTTCTTAAGTTTATATTGGGAATTAGAGATCATAAATGAACTTCCTAAATTCATTCTAGAAATCTGGGTACTTTAAAAAATCATGATTGTCAGGGCACCTCCCTTCACCTTATTATTGGGTCAATAAATATGTGTGATTGATTCTTTAAAATTTGAATTTGACCAAAAATATAACTAATGCTGAAGCAATACACGAGTTTGAGTAAAGATTTTTAAAATTCTAATATTTGAAATTCTTAAATAAACAAAATGTAAGTTCTTTAATTTTGTGACGCCCTGTAAGAATATGCAATATAACATGCAAGGGTTTTTATTTTAATTATACAATGCAGACCTGTTACATATTCTTTGCTGATTACATTGAAAATGATTTCACATTTCTTGTTGCTGTAATGGAAATTGGATTGCTTCCGCAAAGTAATTTTTTTAATTGTGTTCCAAGGTGACTCATGAAGTAAACCCGGGGAATGGGGGGGATGACTGTTCTAACTTGTTCTGAGATATTATTTGAAGGCTTTATGATTATATTGTACATGAATCAGTTATAAAATTAAAGCCCCAAAGCATCAGAACTGGTCTGTGATTTGATCTGTGACTGAAAAAGGCAGATCCTTGCACTGAGTTCAGAAGGAAGGCTCACAATTCAAAGACATATTCAAAACACTCGAAGCTCCTGTGCCTGTTCAGGAGAGAGAAAGAAAAGAGGCACTAAAGTGTTTTGAAAAACCAAGCCAGATATGCAGAGGAAGCAGCACAGGCCTGGTTCTTAGGATCCAGCGAGCATAAGGCCTTCTGCTATATTTAGCCCCCTTTCCCTGCCTTCCCCTCCCCCTTCAGTGCCTATATTGGAATTTGAGTTGTAGAGTAAGTTGTCTATCATTTAAAGTAACTTTTTTGTCATTTTTATGGCATCCTAACTTAACAAGATAAATCACTTTTCAATTAATATTGTAGTTTAATATAACTATGCTTAATTTGTGAGGAGTTACCTGTTCTTTTCCAAAGAATACTGCCTTTAGATGGCGGAATGGGATTAATAATTATTGGTTTTGCTTTTTCTTGCACCTTAATATAGCATTGAAGGAATTGTTTGGAATAGCCAGTTCTCATTATTAGAAATAAATGCATTGTCTTGCCATCTGGATCTTTGGACTAGTCTTCTATAGAAAGATAGAGGATGAATTTGGCACTGAGTGTTATAATTGTTTAATACTTGTATTTTCAGGGTTTGCTGGAGGGTCCCCAAGGTCCACCTGGCAAAGAAGGTCAAAGGGTGAGTAAACTGGGTGAACAACTGGTGAGTGTGCTAACAGCTTGATGTGCGACTTCTGCCTAAGCACTAATGAAAAATGGTAAGGTAGCAGCTGAGTATGAAGCATACTGACAACAAACTGAGCCCTGACACTTGAGGTTTCTCTTCAGTTGAAGGAGATTTAACAATTTCAACCATCTAAAGTGTTTTAATGACTGGCAGCACAGATGTATTGTACTGTGTTTTGTGCAGTGTGTTTCTACTGTAATTTTAACTGAAACCGTGTTAAAACTTTTCAGTTTTTCTTTTTAGCACGGGTGAACTATACCTTACAACATCTAAGATATATATATATATATATACACACCATACAATATCTTTATATAAAATATATTAATTTAGGGCTGTTATCTAAAATATTAACAGAAAACAGTAGTTTAATGCCATTGTGCAAATGGGAGCACCTAACAGATGTTTACAATGTAGATGATACCAGTAAAGGGGGCTGGGGTGCAGAATATGCCAAATACATTGAATAAACCTTTGGTTGTTTCAAATTTTAATATAATTAAGTAATTGACTGACTGGTTTCTCCGTGTTCTGTTTTTATTTTCCCTGATTTATTGGATTTGATAATTCATTAGAACAGATAAAAGTTATTTACAATTGTGTTATCACAAGAATTAATTCAGTGTTGTAATTTATAAACTAGTATGTTCCTAAAAGTTCAGGAAGATATTAAGACTCAAGAATTTCCATACTTTTATGAATTGTGTGCCCAGTTTGCAGTTTTGAACTTGGGTCTCAATAATTCTTGGTTTATTTAGTCATCTTGATATTAAGTATCACAGTTAAATATCTGAAGTAAAAAGGTTTAGTGTTTCTCATCATTGATCTTAGTAAATTACAGTGAATTTTTCAAGGCTAATTTAATGATTCCAATAATAGTAAAAAAACTAACAGAAGACTAGTTCTTGAACAAAATGAGTATGGTGTGTAGGCCCCAAAGCTATATTTTATGTTGGTTCATAAATTTTAAAAATAGTACTAAATTCCATTTAAGTTGAACACGAAGACATGAAAGCTGAGTTTATTTACGTTTCTCACTAAGAACTGAGAACCTCTTCAGAAAAAGTCGGTGTAGTTATGGAGAATTCAAAGTTGTGTGATGAATATGTTATTAAAACACATTTGCTGGCATATTAATGTCCTTATCCAGAACTTTATAATGACCATGACTACTACGGTTAGGCACTTAAATATATAGGATACTGTGAAAAGATAGCAGTACCCCCTTTTAGCATATTTTTAGAGTTGTTCTGTGGAGTATTGAATCTGCAAAAAGGCAGATTCCCCTTTAGGAACAGTTATAAACATCCTTGTGTTTTCGAAACTTCACTCTTGGAACATCTTCATTATTTTATGCAAAAATTCAGAGTTAACACACTATTATATTTAGTGGTGGATAAATTGATTTGGAAATACTTTTCAATTTTTTTTTCCATTTTGCAGTAGGAATTAGTGGGTTGACACTTTCATCATGGACATTTTCCTACTCACACGTAAAACTGAGCTGCTGTCACACTCCAGCCTCAATAAAAATGGGAGCACTGATGGTTTTGTAATCTTGCCATGCACACAGCTGCCTTGAGCCAAACAATGGAAACAGCAGACTGTGGAGCCTCAGCATCTGTCTTTATCTTTCTACCAGTGAGATGCTTACAACAATTCTCTTTCTCCTGGCCTCCCCTGCCCAAGCATTAACAACATTGTTGGCAGGCTTAATTCAACTCCCATGTGCTTTTGCATTTCCAATGCATTTAATTACACAATAACATACCATTTGTAACAAGATTTCTGCTCTGTTTAATGACAAACAGGACAGTGTACATCTAATGGCTATTAAATGCTCCTTTTTATTCAATTATAGATGTCATGTTCCTCTGTTCTACTTTCAGCAGATCCTCCAAATCTTTCACATTATATGAAGTTACTGTTTTTCTCATGGGCTGTCTTTTGAAGATTAAAGCATGTTCTTGAATGTGTCACTAGTTAATAATATTTTCTCCAACATAATATTCAGACCTAAAAGCCATATTGTGTCTGTTCTGAAGACTGGAACTGTATCGGGGGGAAAAAGCCACTCCAGAAACACCTGAAAGTATCTAGTCAGTTTGGATGCCACACTTTGAGGACATTAACTATGGGGTTTTTTTAAATTGCCATTTGTATGGTACTTGCTATATTCAAAATCTAAACTTCCACCTACATCAGGAGCATTTTTAAGTGTTCAACTCCTTTGAAAATTGGTCTTAGATAATAAGGAGTTGAGAGGACAATCATATAGTGTGTCACTTACAGACCTCAGAATAAACACTGAAGCAAGGAACTGAGGAGAATTAACAGTGTAGTGGTGATTTTGAAGAAACATATAGAAGGCTCAGGTTAGAGCTAGTGTCAGGTAAATGGCAATAGAAAATTAGTAAAAAAGTAAGGAAAACAGCATGCAGTTTCATTTTCAGAGTGTTTTGAGGCTTGATTATATCAACCCAGATCAGAGTTTAGTATTAGAACCACTAAAAAATACCAAAGAGTGGGCACCCATCTCCCTGCATTCACTAAAGAGGGAACTAGGAAAATTGTACCCCTGCTCAGAGGAATAAGTCTGAGTAGTAGTATTTCTTTCACCTCATAGGAATAATCTGCACAAATAATTGCATCATAAAAATACATATAATTATTATAGAAATAGAATATGTGTTGTTATCATTATAATAAACATAACGCTAAGTGAACTGTGGTTTTTGAGTTCAAGGTTATGTCAACCTTAAGAAGCTTATTGACATATGCATCAAATTAGCTTAGAAATGCAAATTTACATCATTACTTAATTAGATTATGTCAGTGGTTTATTTCTTTCAAGTGAAAAGGGAGATCAATACATTTTTTTGAATAACGTGGTAATAGTTTTTGTCTGATAGATGCACTGTAGACAGAGTTACTGGTGTCATTTGAGCCCATGCATGGTTATTAAAATACTCAATATGTCACTTTATGTGTCTTTGATATACTATCCTGTATATATAATATAGTAATATAGTGTATAACTACTGTATGGGCATACTGGGTTATCATCTTACTCCCACATCAAAGAGCAGTTTAGGTCCTTACTTGTTTAAATGGTGGTCAGCAATGGAAATTTATGACAGAAGTGTGTGAAATATCTTCTTAGTTGGTTTCCCTGGATGCTTTCCAGGTGTCCTAAAGAATATAAAACGGTTTGCAGAAAGCAGTAGCCTAGTGTGATATGTTTACAGAAATATGGTGTGGGCAGATCATTCAGTAGGAGAGAGATGAAGCCCTGAAAATTCTGTGACTAGTTTTGTGTAGCATTAAAGAACCCTGTATCAGGATTCTATTTTATGGCTTTATTTAACAGAAAATTGCAAATTTGCTAAAAATTTCAAGTAATGAAGTCATGGGGACAATGAGTGTTATGATAAATAAAAATTGGATTCATAATCATATTACTTCTCTCGTACTAGTCTAGTAGCAAAATGCATAAATATTTCTTTTCTGAATAAACAAATGGATTAATAGTCTAGCATTTATCCAGAGTACTGGTTGTGTCTCTAAGAGCAGGCTCATGAATACCTACTCTTTCCTCACTTATTGTGACACCTTTCTTCTCATCTCCTTCATTATCTCTTCTCATTGTGCATGTGGCTGGTTTATGCAGGAAAAGAACCTTCATGAGCAGTGGGTACAAATAATGATCTTCAGACTTACATATCTTGTTTCCTTTGCACAGCACTAAAAAGGGAGGAACAGAGCTTTGAGATCAAGTGAAGGAATTTGTTTTCAATTTTGCGTGATTTACCACTGTGCCTCATCTACACAAAAGAAACTTCCTAGAATTTTCAGTAGCTCTATGAAAAATCTTAAAAGATATTCAATGAATCATCATATATTGTCCATCCTTAGTTAGACTATTACTCTGAAGGCAAAAGTAATCATCATGGCAGAAGACATCATAACTTGGTTACATCACAACCCGGCCATATTCACTGAGCACACAGTAAAATTATTTCTGATTTTTCAATCAACCTGACACTTACACAATACTCATTTAAAGGGTTGTAATAATGTCATCAGTGAATGCAGTTAAATTTTGTGTGAGCACGTAGTGCCCCTGTGTTTCTGCTTTTGCCAGGATACCCACTGCCACTCACCATGCACATTTGTTAATCAATGTTGTGTTTTCCTGTGGGCTCAAGGAGTCCTCAGGTGTTTGCTCTTCTTAAAAAAGTCTAGTGTTTCCTCTTGCTCTACAAGTAGTGTCTTTGTATAATATTTTTTAAGGTTTTTGATCCTTAATGAAGTGGTTTGTGTTAGACATGAGACCTTACTCAGCAGGTGTTTTGGGTTTTAGTTCTGGTCACTGAAAGAAATGGGCCAGCAGAAACATCTCCTCATTCCTTGTCCCTCATTCCTGCATGAGAAATACTAGACTACTCTGTGGGCAGGCCCTACGTTCATACATAACTTTATGGCGTTCATCATGTTGGCTTCAGGCGTGTTACTGCTGCAGCAACTTGATACTATTATACAACTGCTCAGAATGACATCAGGAGCTTCAGAAGGTAATTACACATTACTCAGAAAAGTCCCTGGTTCAATATTACCAACCCAGAAACAACAGTAAGATTGGGTACCAACCTAGCATTGCATGGAATTTAAACCATAGTAGACTACTATGACATTCTCCTGGATTACTGTGTTATGCAGTACTATTATTTTTCTCAATCATCCCGCACTTTCTAGGTAAGCTCATCTTTTGCAGAAGTCCAGTTTCCATTTCAAAGAGCATCAACCACAGACTCTTAGCAAGTCTCCTTGAATGCTTTCTTCCAGTGTTTCTTGTCAATCACACATTTCAAAACATGCATTTTATTTTACACTGGGCATGTAGCTAATCCTCCATTAGCCTCAGCAACTGTATTTTTTAATGTTTTCTTTATATTGAAGAGGTATTTAAGGTTTTTTCCTCTAATAATCAAATCACCATTCCATTAATTTTTGAAAAAAAATCAACTAGGGGCCTTCAGTTCCCATGCAAAGAATGCAAAGAATGTCTTCTAATAATTTTGCCATGTAAAGGCAAAAGGTAAGAGTAGCTCTGTCAGCTGTGCTAGAGCAGCAGGTGCCGCCACAGTGAGGTCAGGCCCCTTCTGGCTGTGCCAGGATGGGGACTCTGTGGGAGCAGTTTGTTCAGCCATGGCAGAACCAGTTCATTCAGCCATGGCAGAGGCAGCCAGCAGATGGAGCAGCTGGCACAGCAGTCCATGCAGGACAGCACAACGAGGCCAGCAAACCTTCTCTGTCCAGTATGTACATACTCAGAGATGGTGGTCACAAGGCACAAGCGCTACTGAAGGAGCAATGACAGCTGTTTGCTGTCAGACTTTTGTACCCAGGTGGAGGACACAGCTGTCTAAGTCCATGGGGCCTCAAATATTACAATCCTCTCTTGATAATTTTGAATGGTTATGGTGACTGGGAGAGGCTCCTGAAGACTGGAGAAAAGCAAACATCACTTCTGTCTTCGCAAAGGAAGGTGCAGGGAACTACAGGCCAAGACACCTCAACTCAATCCCTGGCAATGTGAAAGAGGAAATCTTCCTGAAAACCATTTTCAAAGACATGGAGGTTAAGATGGTGATTGGGATAGCCTGCATGGATTTATGAAAGGAAAATTTTGTTTGACCAAATCCATAGCTTTCTACTATGATGTGACTAGCCAGGTGGATGAGAGGTGGGCAGTGGATGCCAGCCTCAGCTTTAGCACAGCCTTTGACATTATCTCCTATTATCTTCATAGACAAGCTGACAAAGTACAGGTTAGATGGGTGGATGGTGAGGTGGATTGAAAACCCTCTGAAAATCAAGGTCCAGCAATTTTTCATTAGTGGCACAATGTCCACTTGGAGATGAGACATTAATCGTGTATCCTGGTGTTGCTACTTGAGCCAGTTCTCTCCAGTGTCCTCTTTAACAGCCTGGACAATGGGGCAGAATGTAGCAGAAAACTGGGGCAGAAGAAATCACATAAAGTTCAACAAGAGCAGAGGTTAAATTCAGCATCTAGGGGGAAATAACCCCAGATATGAGTATACACTGGAAACAAACAGTCTAGAGAAAGCTTTGTGTAGAAGAACTGTTTGGACAAGAAGCAGACCATGAGCCAGCAGTGCATCCTGGTGGCATAAAATACGCCAAAAATATTCTGGCCTCCTGGCACTGCCAGAAGGTCAAGAGTGATATCCTTCCCCTTTGCTCAGCACTGGTGAGACCGCCTCAAGAAAGACACAGACTTACGCTGGAGCATCAAGGTGCAACTGGAGAAACTTCCATGAAAGGAGAGACTGAGAGCTGTGACTCTTCAGCCTGGAGAAGGCTCAGTGGGAATCTAATCAGTGTGTAAATGTCTGATGTGAGGGAATAAAGAGAGAGACACATTCTTCTCAGTAGTGGATGGTGGCAGGACAAGAAGCAATGGGTAAGAAATTAAAAAAAAGTAAGAAACAAACAGAAAATTCTATCTGAACACAAGAAAGAACTTTCCTAATGTGAAGTTAATCAAATGCTGATGCAGGTTGCCCAGAGAGGTTGTGGAGCCTCCATCTGTGGAGATATTCAAAAGCTGAGTAAACACAGTCCTGGACAATTGATCCTGCTTTAGGACAGGGATTATACTAAGTGATCTCAAGAGTTTCCTCCAACCCAGACAATTCTGTAGTTTTTATTTGACTACCTCTAACTTATTCTCAGCATAGCTGCCAACAACTTCATTCCTATGGATTAATAAAAAAAAAAAATTAAGTCTTTTATATGTATTTAAACCATCATGGTGGTTTCCCTGGTTCCAGTGGTGAATTGGGTTCAAGCATTTAAAAACCTTTCTACAATGTCACAGCCATGTCCTTGACTCTGTATTTCTTGGGATGTTGCAGGTGTCCTGAAGTAAATATTTTTGAAAGAACTTCCTTATTTCCAATAGCTGTGTTTATAATACCAAATACTTCACTTAAGAGGAAGTTATTTTAGCATTATCTTAGTAATAAATTAAATGCCTAAATAAATGAAACTGAGAATCTGTTGTCGCATTGAGTATTTCAACATTGATTTCGCTAAAATTACTTTTTGGAGGGACCCTGTGGAATTGCAATATTTGCCTTATGTTAATAATCAGTTTACTCTGAGATTACAAGTTTTTCTAATCAAGCATGAATAAAGTTAGTTTGACAGAGTGGAAAATCTTCATAAATAAATGGATGGAGAGCTGTTAGATTTTCTTAACATAATTATTTAGAGTGGCATCAAAATTAATTTTAATTTAGATTGCATTTATCTGATTTAGAGAACTTACATATTTCTTTGACATAATTTGTTTTCTAGATCAGTGAGTAAATGTTGTACTTAACCAATTACAAAAAAAATCTTACAGAACAATGATAATGTCTGCATTGCAGGTCAGTCTTCTGGCACAATGCAAAACGTTTTCTTCACAGCCAAAGCTCTGGAGTTTTGGAATCTCTTTTAATCTTTTCAGTCCTTCTTGACTTTGATGTAAGTTGTTTTTAAACATGCAAGTTCCAATCTGATTTCATCTTTAAGTTAGAGTTCTGTATGAGAACTTACTCTGACATTTAACAGTCCAAAAATGGTTAATGTAAAACAGTTTTTCTCCCAGAATGTCTCTACCTTGAAGTACATATCCAGTAAATTAGGATACAGCTTAAAAATATTTCTTTTTCCCATTTTGCTATTTAAAAATGGAATGAAAAGGTTGTAATTTAGAATGCTAAAGACAGATTTGTCAATTAGAAAAATTCTGGGTTTTCCCTTGGAAATTTCCACTGTAGAAATTAAAATCTAACTTTTAATGGAAGAGCAGAAATGGTTCAACTTTTAAGAGGCTCATTTAGAATTTATTACTGTCTTCCAAATACTCTATTATTAACATTTATTTTAATGTCTTGTAGCCAAAGGTATAGAAACATGAGAGAATAAGAAATTATATCTCATAATTAAAAATGAAGGTATAAACTATCTAAATACAGTTGAAAACTATTTATTGGAGTGATTTTTGAAATTAAATTGAGCTTTTATGCATACACTTGAAAAATTGCGATGGATTTTGTCTAGCAATTTGTTGGCAAAAGAGGTCATGGCATTCGACTTCTTGGCATTGCTATGCCTGTTCAAGGACTTTTTTATGTTTGTTAAATTCCTTTCAATTTTATGTAGTCTGGTTAGGTGTTCCCTTCAAGCATTTTATTATTGTCACAATGAAGGAACTAGAGATTTTGTGAATTATTCCTAAAATTATTTTAGAAACCCAAGATTGAGTGCAGGAATTCTTCTGCATTAGTGAGGAGCTCCCTTCTGACTTTTCTCCCAGAACAGGGGATTAGGCTCTGTGTGCTCTATTCTTCTGTGAGACGTGTTTCTGTGAAAGCTTTTAGTAGGTTCTGATGAACAGACTTGCACTTGATTTCTGCAAACAGCCCAATTTCTTGCCTTCTGGCCCTATTTCCTGTGATTTTGTTCAGGTTTAATATCTAATGCAGAAGTTAATTTGTAATATACTGGTTACCATAATACTTCCTCAAAGCCAAAGTCAATAGGATTGAAGAAGGGATTGTACATTCAAATCCTAACACTGCATTACTGAAGTTAACAAGGTTTCATTGTCTGCAACACAGATTTTCAATTTAGGGGAGGGAATATCCCAACTCCAGCTGTAATCTCAGTTAGTGTAGGCCCTGGAACCTGTCTGGCTGCCTGGTGGCAACTTTGAGCATCTGGAGGAGCAGTTTCTTAACTGCCCAGAGCCCCACTCGTGTGGCTGTGTTTAGGTCCCCAGGGTGCTGAGGGACCTCGGTGGGTTAGGCACTATGAGACAGGGCTCTTTATCTCCCCCTCTACATCCTCTTTAGGTTATGTCAGTGCCTTTTTAAGTCTGGTTTTTTGAGGATTAATCAAGAGAATCATAGTTTAACAAACAAATTACATAAACCTCATCAATTCTGCATAAAAACTACGGTAAGTTAAGATTAAAACCCAGGTTTCTGCTTTCCCTGGAACTAGTTCCTGTTTTGAAATATGATGATGTGTTTCGAGAACTACTAATTAGCACTTTCCCTTGAAATGTACATGGGTTTATTCTAAGAACTTTTGCCTTCATACTCAAGTGTAGAGTCTTTAAATTATTAATTCCATAAGTCATGTCAGTGTTCCTACATGACTCCTTGATATTATTCTTAAATAATCCACAGTTTATTTTTAAGCACTAGGATTTGAGATCTTACTCCTCTGAAGTTAGAGAGATGTGAATAGATGGATATGATATGATATCCAGGGGGTTACAATACAGATTTTGAATTCTTGCACTGTTTGCTGGACCAGCAGCAGTGCCGGGGGGCAGCAGTGAGAATCAAGAGCACAAAGCCTACGGAAGGGTGGCCAGAGCCTCCCTTCTGAACAGCTTTCCATCTCATGTCAGGCAAAGCTCATCAAGTCATTTCAATTCACAGAAGGGGTGAAGGAAGAGAGAAATGAAGTATGCAGTTGACCACATGCTTCAGCTAGGCACTCAGCTGGGTTTCCTGAAGCACATATCTCTCATTTTCTTTATTTTTAGTATTTTATCTTTTTTTGCCCCTAACCAAGCAGTTGTTATTTGAATGATTTGTCATTTGAATGATCTAGCTGAAGTCTGTCCTTTGGGAAAGAGGAAAGTAGCCTGCTGTACAAATTAGTTGGGGCAGGCATTTCAGGAGTCAAGGGAACAGCATACAATATCAGTAACATTTAGAAAACTTCTTATCACATTGATTGGCAGCAAAAATATATGCAGCACAAAAAAAAAAAAATAACCAGCAACGGTTTTGGTCTTCTTCAGGTATTCTAAGTAGCATTAGACAACTTGTTGACACCACCTATCGTTTTTAAGTGAATGTAGGTGGCATTGCATTTTTTATTTAGTTAAAGGAACAATGTGATGCCTAGGACATTTATTTATATTTTGAGTGGTTTTATAACCTCAATGTTTGCTTAGTGATATAAGCTAAATAAAGGTAACAGGCCTCCTGTGTGGGCTGTCAGCCCTGAGCACAGTAGAATGACACTAAATATGGCTCTTGTGGGGCTACCAAGACCCACAGCTGAGCATGAGATGGGAAATGTGGCTCTCTGCAAAGCCCACTCTATAAACCTGAGATGGCACTGAGATATTTTTCACTTCTTTCTTTCCAGAAAGATGACTCAAAATCAAAATGTAAATATTTAGTCATGGTCTGGCTCATGGTCTGCTCAAGGCAGCATCATAACAGGCTTGTCAAAACCATTCTTCTAATTGTTTTAATTACCCTAAACAAAAACATAAACTAATTTTTTGTACTTGTACTCTTACTTTTAATTATTTTATTTTTAATTTTTATTGAATTACTTTTATTTGTTTTTTTATTATTTTATTTTTTGTATATATATATATATTTTTTTTTTTCTTGCTGATGCTGAGAAGTCATAGAGAAGCAGGATTGCTGCAAGGTGGAGTTTTGTGTATTCCTAACACTGAAGTCTCTGTATTTGAAAGGCATTGCTGAAAGGTAATGGCCTTTCATACGTTTCTGTATTAAATTTAAAATACCAGACAGTTTGTAAAGGTGCTTGGAGGCAAAAAAAGGACTTTTATTGTTCTATAAAAAGATTATGTCTCATACTGATCTGTGTGGTTGTTTTACATGCAACATTGCATAATGACTAATAATATAATGATAGGATAAAAAGTGGGGCAAATGTTTCCTCTGTGTTTCACTGGGTATGTATGTGTTCTAGTAATTAATACATGATGGTGAAAAGTAACTACCCCCAATTTTTATTTTTTTAACCTGTAGCTTTTTGGATTTTTTTGGACAGTTCACCAAGTTTTGTCTTTGTTATGGCATAAATCACATTTTGCTTCATCTTGTAAACAGAGATAAAATTGCCTCCCAACATATTCCATGTTTTCCTGTGTAATTAACACCTCGTTCACAGTTGTGTCTGCCAGTCAAAGCCCTGTCTTCTTCATCCTGACACTTCCTTGATACTTTGTTTAGACTGCTGTGACTTTAAGTGTCATCCTCAGGATACTTTAGATAAGTTCAAACAGGAAAAGGAAGGTGCTTCAAGAAGTCAACACTTGTAGATCATTATAACTTAGAGGGACTATTTTAAAAGTATGGAGCAATTTATCTTTGTTTATTACATTATTACCTCTCAGTTGTTTTTCCTACTTTCTATGGGAAGTTTATTCTTTCTTTAAAGAAAAAAAAAAAAAGAGAGAGAGAAAAAGAATAGAACAGGAAATACCAGTTTCCACCTGTATTTCCGGAGTAGAGATCAGTCTGAAAGTATAGATGTAGTTAACTGCAGCCCCCATTGCTTGTGCGTGTGTGGTTTTCTCGGTGCTGTGCCCTGCAAGGCCAGGCAAGCTCCTCAGTTGCCCAGTGAACAGCATCAGGGAGCTGACCAAAGTCAAAACCTACTCCTCCTTAGTCCAGCTGAGTCCCCGGCTCTGGCTGGTCCTGGGGCTGCAGGAACAGTATTTCCAGCACAGCAGAGGACGTGCTGGGAGCTGGTAGTAAGGGCCACTAGAGCCTTGAGCCCAGTCTAGGGACATAGTGCCGTATTTTGGTTCTAAAAATTTACCCTTAGCTGCCCCAGTTACAGACCTGCATGTGCAAGTACTGGTGGGATTAAACAGCTCAGCACATAACATATGTCTCAGCTAGTTAAGACCCAGGAATTTGGCACTCCAAATATGCTGAGGTGGTTTTGTTTCACACTGCCCTTAGAACGCACTGAGTGACTGTGGTTTTCATGAAACTGTGATGGCAGTGTACACGTTGTGTGGCACAACTTAATGGCTGAAACACGTCCACACAATCTTTGTTCTGTTTCTTCTTGAGTTTGAAGAGCTTGAGATACTTACCTCTCTCAGGAGAGTCCCTGGCTTCTAGGCAAGAGGTTGCCATGGAGAGCTGCAGGGTATCAGGGAGAAGGATTTTTCACCCCTACTGTCATCCCCTCAGCGTAGATCAAGATTAATGAAATGCAGAACATGAGAGTGCTTTCCTACAGATCAGGGCTCTCACCTGGAAATAGCAAAACTGGATTTCACTTTCTGCCCCTGAGAAGCTTCCACAACCTGTGTGACACTGTTATTTAAGAAACTACAGAAGCAGGTTTAGAAGTAGGGAGCATAGCTTACAGAAATATCCCTATGTGTTAATTGTGAGCTGTTAGCCAGAATTTTAATTTTTTCACTTTTTAAGCCAGGACATCCCCCTAATGCTTACCTGTTTTTACCAGGACATCCCCCTAATGCTTAACATTAATTTACATTTGCCATATGCAAGGGAGAAGTTTACTCTTAATGGCTATAATACTTTTCTTCTTTGCCATTTGCACCTAGATATTAGTTGTTCTCAGCTGTTGTTTCTAAAAAATGTGCATCAGATTTCAACTTGGCAATAAAGATGTGAATTCCTGTAGATTGCTTCCATTTTTATGTTGATCTTCCTAAAAAAAAAGCATATGTGAAAACAGTTGCTCAAGCAAACTCTGTACTAAAAAATTGTAATAGTTACATATGCATGTGTTTTTTAGAAACTGAGTGGAAAGTCTCCCTTAAGTAGACTTTTATGGGCTTTATGCTTGAATGCAAATCGTTTTGCATGTGCATTATATATACACAGATGGTAGTAATTGCACAATGAAGGTGAACTGTTTTTGCAAATAAATCTCTGGCTGTTGTGCTCATTATCACATCCCAGAGAAGAAGGGTATGTGTGTTTGTTTATGGGGTCATGCTGCACATATGTACTGACTGTGCAAGTCAGACTGCTGCAGCACAGTTTAACATCCCAAGGTCCCTCATATTCATACAAATATCATTTCTTTACACTTCATCAAGATACTTTGTTAATAACCCTATCAATGTACACTCATAGTTGAGACAAAGCTTTAAAATGTGACATTGTTGCTGGGATGGGGATGCAAATGTAATTTGTTATAACTATTAACATAAACCCTAGAACTACTCATATTAGATAGGATTGCAGTGACTAATACAGAGTATTAATTTTATATAGGTTTTGATTATTTTCTTTTGCTCATACATAAGGCAATAAATATTTTCTCAAAATTATTTTTCCAAGTCAGTCCCTAATCACAGCATTTATAAATGTCTGTTGTAATTTTTTGTTTCCAGGGGAGACGAGGCAAACCAGGCCTACCAGGAAAACCAGGGCCACCAGGACCTCCTGTGAGTAACTAAAAAGGGGAATGGGACGTTTTCACTCTGTCTGGGACTTTAACTCTTTTATAGCAGGTTACTGGATCATAATTATAGCTGAAAATAATTGATGTCTGTGTACTCCTCTGTATCAAACAGCTACTACTGGTAGCCTTTTGTTGCGGCAAAATAAAAGGACTGGGTCCACAAGTAGGAGGGACTACACAGGAGGGAAAGAACAAGATGGAAACTTCAGCAGAGGAAGCAGAAATTGGCATTTCAAAGAAAGACTGGTCATGTATGCTAGCTGTGAATACTGTGCATTCATTGCCTTTACAAAATGCGTGATGCTCTGTAGAAGAAGGGATAATTTCTGTCTCAGAGGGGTAATTTGAAAGATGAAGGACTGTGTGAAGCATGTGCCAACTGTCTGAATGATGGGGAGGATTATACCCAGCACTGGAATGAGCACTCAGCTGTAGTTCAAATGAGTTGACTGAAGAATTAAAAAGATTAAGAAATACATGACTTTATGAAAGGATTTGTAATATGAAGAACTAAAGGGTTTAGCTCACATCTAAAAGGTTTGCGAGTTTCTTTTCCTTCTCTATTTTTTTTTTTAAATAAAGGATTTAAATTCAAGTCAGGCATGAATGTGTATTAGGCTTCAATGAAAGCACCCTTTTTTTAGTAGGGGAAGACTTGGTCATATTTGTAAAATTTTCTGTGTATTGTACTGTAAAATTGCTATCATGCACAAATACAAAACAGCTATTTGTGGATTAAGTAAACTTCTCCTGCTTTACATTATTAATATAAGCAAAAAAATATAATCCCTTGTTTTGCTTACCTGGATAAAGGCCAGTGGTTTATGTATCTGAACATTTGATTAATATGCTTCAGCCTGGTCTTATATGTAGAGAAGAGAATAATGCACTGCTGCATGGGATGCAATGACTAAAATGAAACAGATGTCATCTACTCTCATCCAAAACAAAAACTGCATAGATTTCATAAATTATGTTTTCTTGCAAAATGTGTTCAGAAAGAGGAGTTTATGATGGAATTCATTTATGCTACGTAAAACCAAACAGTTAAAAATCCTCCCTTCCACTCTTCTCCCCTGCATACAGTCATATTGAAGCTTTGCTTGTTTGACTCTTTTGCACAGTCCTAATGTTGAAATGGTATTGCAGATTGCAGGAGGCCAAACAGAGGAAAGAAGTGTTGCAGAATCTTTCTTAATACAAGTGCCAAATATAACCTTTAAAGGATAAAAAAGCAAACCATAGCAGAGGTCAATGTTAGACCTAATCTACTTAGCTTTTTGTGAGCTAGTGAAAAGCTGTTTCTATGTTACAGATTTCTGCCATCCTAGATTTGCTGGCAGGTCAGGCTTGTGAAGATGTATGATCCTTGACAGATATACCAGAAATCTTAAGTGGAAGCTAAATTGTGCTTCTATTATTGAGACGTATCCCATATTTTCTTACAGCAAGTGGAAAGCTCAACTTTGTCAGCATGGCAACATCACTACAAGGAGCTCTGTATTTGGTACTGTAGCCTAGTACTACAGACAGAAAAGCATTCTTAAACAGCCATGGCCTAAATATTGGTTTAAAGTATTTTTTTTCTCTTGATGCAGTCCTCGCTTTGGATACAGCTATACCACCATCTTGTGTTCCTCTTCCAAGACTGAGAACATAACACATAGAACAGGCATACTCCAAAAACAGTAATGCCTGCTAACATGCTTTGGCAGGATCCCCATGTTTCAAGTGCCACAGCTTGTATGAACCAAAAAAAACTTCAACAGGATCCATCCCTCTCCCTCTCCCTCTCTTTTTCAAGGCTCAAACTATATTCTGTTTTGCTGTGCTTCCAGTTACCCTTCTCTCCTAATTGTAGGCAGCTTCTTCATGCCCATGGATGCATTGTTAGCCCTTACTTTGGCTTTTCCAAAGTGCAACAGAACAGTCACACCTGCAAGGTGGTTGCTGTCATAAGTTGGGCACACACAGGATACAAAGTGGTTAACAGATTGACTGAATATGTAAAAAATAGACTCTCCAGTACAAAAAAGTTTCAGTTTTGGCTGATGTTTCAAAAAAATATGAAATTCGGTTTTGAGAAAAACAAGATTCAATCATTAATTGTTAGGGTAGCTACAGTATGCAGTGTGTGTTTGAAATTAATAAATCTGCCTAATTTATTTATCAGTTTATGCCATGATGTTAACTATTTCATTTAGATATTAGAACAGTCAAGTGCTCAGTACTGACAAAAAAGAAAAAAAAAAAGAAAACACAGAAACAGTGAGAAGGAAGTACAATATCAGGGTATTTATCATAAACAAACCTATTAAAAATGTGTGCATATAGGGATTTGTGGGGGAAAGACTGGGATAAAATTAAAGAAAAATGGAAAGTTACAAAAATTGCAGTCAGCATACATGCTGTGCTTTCGTGTGACAGGAATGTAAAAGCACCTGCTAACAGTCAAAAATCTACTTTGTCACATGGCAGCATTTAAGACTTTCCTAACCTTCTCTCAATATCTCATCTTTTTTCTTTTTTTTCTCCTAACCTAATTTCTGAGGAATTTTTTTCAGTAAAATTAATGCTCAGTATGAGTTTCTAGTCCCTTAACATCATCTGCATATCTTTGGTTAAAAACGTGTATGACTGTCAGAAACATAGATTGATTGGCATCTGGTAATGAAACTACTCAGGCAAAGTGGGATTTTCTTTGCAATTTTTTCCAGATATCCTTGCTTTTGTGTCATTTTTTTCCTTATCCTTCCTTTTATGCTATTTTTTTTTTCTCTTTGGAACAAATCCTATGCTCACAAAAGGCAAGGAGTCAATGAGGATTTTTATTGATCAGCTATAAAAAATATTTTTGTAAACCTACGGAATATATTCCTCCTTTGAGTATTTGTTTAAAGTCTATTACATTTTATAGACTTTTAACCTGTTATTTGATTCCCTTCTGGTTCAGAATTCGTAGGATGCATCCTTGCTGTCTGATGTTGTTTTGGAGTACTGCTCTGTATATTTCAGAACCGGAGAGCCAGAATGTGTGCTCACACCCGTCTCAATCCAGTGGGTAGCAATTTGTGCTGAATACAAGAATCCAAGTGGAGCAGCAGCTCCCTCTAGTGCTTTTTGGCCTTTTCTCCACCTGTAAAGCGCCTGGATAGCAGTGAAAAGCTTCTGTTAAACACACTATTCACTTTGCTCTTACGAGCATTCTGAAAATTGTGATTGTAAAATCAATATCTCTGTACCCTTCAAATGTATTTTATGTATTTGCCTACTTCCATTTTCCTCTAAAGTCTTCTGAAAGAGAGACTGTCACATGCTGTTACCCTGCTCAGCATGGCTCTTCACTGAAATTGAAATGCTGATTTTATGAAACAAAAATTCATACTATGATAATAGGATGCTTTGAGACTGTAAGGACCGCATTTTGATCAGACTGCAGAGCTGATCTGATTGCTTTCTTCTGCCATAGCTGCTAACTAAAACTATAGGATTCAGCAACACAGATAGGGTCCCCAGCAGACCACAACTTGTTTTACATTATGTACAATACATTGACTTTCTAGATAGACCTTTTTATTTTAAAAGCAGATCAAAGAATCACAGAATGCATAGGATTGGAAGTGATCTCTGTGGGTCATCTGATAAAACCTTCCTCCTCAAGCAGGTTCATCTGAAATAACAGGATTGTGACCAGATGATTCTTGAATCATCTTCTAGCATCATTCTTCCAGCAAGGAAGACTCTACCTCTCTGGGCAGTGTGTTTCACCATGCTGTCACATACACTGTAATGTAGGAAATATACATACATTGGTATCCTTGGCCTAAGGATGTACAGGCCCAATTCTGCTCTCTTCACTTAGGCAAAGTACTTTTCTGGTCTTGGATTGTAGAATTACTACCTGCATTATTTTGTGTAGTACTCTGTTAAAAGGAGATAATTTATTTTTCTGTTTGTTCTGCCTGGAGAATAGCTTCCTGATGTCTGTCAGTCTTGAGGTTGGGGGTTTATTTATTATTTATTTTTTACCTTTAAATGAATCAGCAGGTATATCTATTTGCATAGGTGGGCTAGAGAACAGAAAAAAAGGAGTTTTACTCATTTCTCCATTGAGGGTTAACTTCATCTTTCATGTCCTAATTTTCTCTGTCTCTACTGGAACTTTTATGACTGGAGGAATTCCATTTCTCTATAGCTCCCATTTTAGTGATTTAGCTTGTTTGTAAAATCAAGAGTGCTAAGCTAGAGCTGTGCTACAGACTTTCACCAGTATAACAAAAAAAAAATTTTTAAATTCTTTGAGATGAGTCTGACTTTTGCCCAGTTATTCTTCAGCAGAAGCGAAATGTTATCAGCACTGATTTGTAAAGGTAAGAAGCATGAGGACTGCCTGTTCTGGCCAAACGCAGTCTTCTCCAAACTACCTGCGACAGAGGTGGGAAAGAAACTTAGGGTGTGCTGAATCACAGGCTAGTACACTATAATCACAATTATTCACTCTTTAACTGATACATCCAAAGCTAAGATATTGTTTTCAGTTGATAGATGTAATTGATTCATTTCAGAATTGCTACAGCTTTTGAAGCTCATCATTCAGTTTGTCATTTACCTATACAAGAGGCTGAACTTCATATTTTTTATCTTTTAAAGTATTTTTGCCTGGAAGATGAGCTTTGTGTTACTCCCTAAAGTTTTAAATTAAAACAGGGTTTCATTTTTGTCTGCATTGCATATGATGTAGTAGAGGAGTTCACCTGGACTTCTTCATTTAATTATACACACTTTTGGTGTTGTGATTCAATACATATGTCAGTGCCCCCAGACTAGTTATCTTAAGTGGCCAGCAGTTCACCTTGGAAATTTCATTTCCTCTGCCTCAGGAAATACTATCATTCCTCTACCAATATTTTGGAAGTGAGTGAATGTTATCGCTTAATTACATAAAGAAAAAAAAATCAAAGCCATTGTAAGCAAAAATTTTCAGTAGCATTTCTGGTTTTCCTGGACTTTCAGCTGCTTCTTTGAATATTGGAAATGCTTACGTTATAATGGCTGGCAAAAGTTGGTCACATTGCTTGTTTCTATGCATTAAGGCTTTTTTATCCATATCAAAATATAATTTAATTCTTGTCTCATATTTTGGCAGACATCATGTTTTCATCATTCTTTCTATTTGCTCTTTGGAATAGTTATACAATATTTTACATCTGCACTGATGAGTTTCACGATGTTTTGCATTAAAATAAACAGAAAAACAGTGTCTTACTGTAATGGGCAGGTACCAAAGTGAAATAGAGGGATAAAGTAACTGAGCACTGAGTCACTTGTGGGCTGTGTTCTCTGAAATGGCCTATTTTTGAGATGCAACCAGTGCAATTTACTTGTTACCCATTTTATGCATGGACTGTGAGATTGGGTAGACAGACTCATCAGACTCATCTTTATAGAAATGCAGATGAACTATAAAAGTTAAGGGAGGAAAATACATTGTAAACCCCAGTAATTTCACAGTTTGGAGCTATTTCCCTCTGAGCACCTGTGTTTCTATTCCTGCCTTGTCTGCAGAAATAACATCTGAAACCTGTTTGTGATTTTGGAAAACAATCAGAACACATTTTCAGTTCTTTTCTTATTCATACAACTCTACTCTCTCTGTGCTTCACTTCTCTCAATTACACAACCTGATATTAGAAAATAAACAAAAGGAAACCAAGGAAACCCTGCTCAAGTGAGCTTCAAAGTGGCAGATGTGCAAAATTCTCATTCAAAAGCTAGAAACTGCTGGTACAATAATTCTTTAACTGCTGTTAATTTCATTGCTTCTCCACTTTCAAACCAATGCTGCTGGTTTGGGTTTTTTCCTGTCTGTAGAGACTTCAGAGTAGATTGTGTAACTATATTAGTGTAGTGAAACTGGGGAAGAAAAGAGAAAAAAAGACTGTGGTTTAGAAAAAAAAAAAGTCTTGAATAAAAATATTTTCTGCTGTTTTACACTTCTTTCACTCATTTTTATTATAGAGAAAAATGACCGAAATATAAAATTATTAAATTTATGTCAAATTTTGGAAAATGGAAATACTAAACTGGTAACACAAAGGCTGTGGCATAGTCAAGAATGCAACCCAAATGCCTAAAGTTCTCCTTAACTGTGTTAGTCATGAGATGTTCTGGGGATTTTTAAGGATATGCTTGTTTTTCAAAACTGTGCCAGTGTACTTTTTATCCTGTGAAAAATTATTTATTTATGTACAAAAAATATCTGAGAGTTCGGGGTTGATGGCAGATACAGCATTAAGTTCTTCCTGGGTTGTGTTGTTGCAGCACTTTCAGTTGTGGAAAACAGTGAAAGAAGCATGGCATGTGATGTCAAATGCACAGGGAGAATAAATTCTTTTTTTTGACTCCTTGAAGGACTTTAGAATTCCCCAGGAATCTTGGGTTCAAGGATTTAACATGGCAGGTTTACAGTGTTGATGCTGAGATGTCTAGGCAGTGTCATCATTCTGCAGTCCCCATTCTGGATTGCCAACTTTATTGTGGATATCAAAGTAAAAATTCTGCCATTAACTTCAGAAATCAGAGTGGAGTGAATCTTAGTGAAAACATCATGACTATATTGATCTTATTTTTAACATAAATTTGAAGTGACAATTCACTTCAAAATAACATTAATGTACTTTTGTCTCTTCCAATATAAGGAAGAAGCAGGGGGTGAAACAGCTGAGATGTTTCATTTGGCTGCCAAATTTTCCTAGTATCCACACTAAGACAAAAGCTGCAGAGGGTAAACTGTAATTTTAAAAAGCCCCAGAGGAGGAGAGTTGCCTTTATGCCCTGTCCGTGTTACATCCAGATCAATCAGGCTAAATTACTTACTTGAATATACTGTAATCTTATTAATACACTCAAATGTTTCTTACAGCCATCCTGACTGGTGGTGGTTCATATTGCATTATGTGAAAGCTTCAACTCAAAGACAGTAACTATGCTGATTTGTCAATTTATTGAGTATTAGTTCATAAGTTCTTGACTGTACTTTCTGCGTTCTGCTCCACCTACCAAACTTAAACAACTCAGTGAGAGTATGCTTTTTGGCAGAATATATCTAAAAATGGAGGGATTTACTGTCCGAAAATATTTTTTCCCAAGCACATTTTTCAGTGTCTCTGTCCTAAATGTTCATCTCATCAGTTCCTTTTTCAGTGTTGAATTTCTTGATGAAACGTGTGTTTAAGTAAAAATTTGCAATGCTAATAAAACCAGGAAGTTAATATTCTGGAGAATTCTGGCTTTCCTGAATTTCACTTTCTGTACTCCCAGGTTAGAAACCTATCTGTTTACTTACACTAGGAGCTACTTCTACATCAAAACTTGTGCTTTGTCTTAGTGGAAAGAGTTTTAAAATGCTGGAGAACAAGAATGTTGTTCATACCAGAAGGGACTTTTATTCACATTAATATGGATTTCATTTCTGCCTTCTCTTGCTGACCAATTCACTTGAGAATAATTTGTTGGTTTTCAAAATCTAGAGATTGAAAAACTAACTTTCTTCTCTCTCTGTGCCAGAAAAAAGAAATAATGATGTTACCGAAGATAATTTACTGTACACTCAAAAATCAAAACTATTTTACATTCACAATGCTCTTTAAATACAGATATGCTAACATGAAATTAGTTAAATTAAAATGACCTTCTGCTGCATATTTTTCCATATAGGGTCCTTCTGGACTAAAAGGAATCCTGGATTCATTGAACAAGCATTATAATGAGGTATGGAGATGTGATTTGGTGTCTGGGTGGGTTTGTGACTAAGTAGTATCTAAGGTAGAAATGACTACAGTTTTGATCCCTGTGAGCCCCATTCCAAATTTTAATTAAAAAGGTACTTTCTTTCCTGCCCCCTTTCTGCATCCCTTTACAAGTTTCAGTCCACTCCTGTCATATGCCTGCTGTGTCATCTATCTTGCTGCCGTGTGTTTTGCCTCCCATCCATCTTCTACTCACTTGTTTTTGACTGGTAAAACTCAAAAAGACGTGTGGACCACCTAGATGTTAGTGTGAGGCACTAGCTCCCCATTTCTAATCCTAATTGCTTTAAACTGTTCTTGACATTTCTTTCTTGAACAACTCTGTCATGATTCTAAGATTTCTAAAATAGAAAGACAAGGAGGCATAATTTTGAAAAAATCTGCCAGCAGTCCATGAGAATTGTCCTTTTGTTTGTATTATGAACTAATAAAAATACTGTGTCCATCGTAAAACCACCTGCAGCTAAAAGAACTTTAAAAAAAATGTTAAAATTGCATAGGACTGTTTTCAACTTGACAGAGCTTTTACATTCTTACTGCAGGAATTTGAAGTCATTTAAGCTGTGGTAGTGTCTGCCATTGTATGAGAATAGAGAAGTTTGCTTAATTGATTTGGGAGTATGTAACCTCTCTGATCAGAAAACTATTTCATTCAAAGATTCATGATGCACTATTACAGCATTATTTCTCCAGTACAGTGGTTAATGTGTGTATCACAACTTAAGTCATGCAGGTCAAGCCTGGAGGGGATTAATTTCTTTTAATATTAGAATGCATTAGCTATAAAGAGCACATATATTCAGGGTATTTTTCTTATTTAACATTTCCAAATGAGTGCTAAAATCTTTCCATGAACAGGGATTCTGTAATCAAATTCGTGTCAAACATACCTTTCCAGCTGCTTTTATCACCAAAGTGATTTCTCTGATATTAATTCTGATATTTAATTAATCAGTATATCACCTTAGAAGCATGTATTAGGAATTGAGAATAGAGCACTTTTTTTGCCTAGAAACTTACTTTCTGTATTTAGTCTCCTGTTTCACATGTATATGTTGAAGTTTAATATATTTTGGTTTTCACATTTGGTTTCCTTACCAGTTTCTTTTTCCTGCCAAAGAGGTTTCACTGCTGCCAGCACTGTTTCCTCTATTGATGCCATATTTCTTGTATCATTACCCACCTCTGCCTTATTTTTTATCCTGATAGTCCCTCTAAGGTTAATTCTGCTAGGGGAAATACAAACAGTGATGATCTCCAGGAAATGACACACCTCTTGTCTCCAAAAATCATGTTTCTTATAATTATAAGGCTCTAAGTATTCTTAAGGTGGCTTAATTTCCTAATTAACAATATTGTGGAAAAAAATGTAGACCAGCTGGTATTTGTCTATAAATTAATTATCTTTTAAATCCTGGATAGCTTACCAACTTTCTTCTTCCTTCAGCTGTCTAGTTTGAAGATTTTAATGACTATGTTATGAGAAATTAACTGTTCAACAAGGAAATGCTGTTTGATTCCAGATGAAAGAGGAGTTGGCTTTCTGATTCAAGTAGAAAGTTCTAAATATGCAAACTTTAACTAAATATTCAGACCCTCCTAGAGTCAACTTAGTTGTCCAACAACAAACTTATTAATTCCTATACATTTTTTGATGGGAATGGGATATTCCCATCAAGGAAAAGACAAAGAGGTCTTCAAAGGAAAGAGCAGCTTCTCTGCTTTTCCACTGATTCACTCAGGCAGATGTGTGCCCCAGTAACTTTTCTCTTTTCCATGCTGTTACATAATATGACAGAAGCTGATTTTGTCCACAGCACCTTGGAGACATCAAGCAGTCCTTCACATTCCAGTATTGAATTTGCAGTGTGCCTCAGTTATTTGTATTGGTAAAATAATATTTAATTGATTGAGGTTTTTGAGGTTACTTACAGCACAGGGAATGGTGGTGTTATTTTCCAACATTTTATCCAAGTTCTCAAGGACATCACAAGGTCTTCTTTCTGTTTTGTGTTTAAAGTGTTTAGGTATTGACCACATTTTAGTTCTTATAAGTATTTTCACACCTTTTTATTTCCCTGAGGATATCAGTATGGCTTCTTTGTGTTGGTATTTCTAGAAGCCATGAGAAACTGATACCGAGAAAAGCGGTGGCTCTTAAGACCCATGATAATTAACAGTGTTTTTTCTGTTTCTCTAATTTCTCTGTTTGTTATCAGATTATTTGCAAGGTTTCTGATTGCTGTATGGTAATTTCTGATTGCTGTAATAAGTATTGGTAATTGCACAATGTGTTTAAATAATTTGATGCAACCAGGATTTTTCCTGGGTCAGCATCAATCACTTTATCAGAGTGATTTTTAAGGAGGCTGGAGTGCAAGGTTTTAAAAGCATAATTTACTTGAGCCATGTATACAGTGAAAGAGCACTATAAATACAATTGCTGATTGCAGCAGCAAATTGTGCTGAACAGCAAACTATGATCAGCAGTCTTTCTTTAATGAAGGTGAGAGGAACCTGCCGAGGATAAGTAGCAGCATTGATCCTTAATGGGATGGGAGACAGTGCTGGAGCATTGCTTCCCTCATTCTTCCTGTGTGCCTGTTTCTGCATGTGGCAGTTTTTATATTGCCTCTTGTTAGGTCTTTTGCATTTTCCGAGTAAATCAAATGCTTTGCATGTGTGTTCAATAAATGCATTTTGTTCTCTTCTTTTTGCCAAGAAATTAGTTCTGCCCTGTACTGTATGTTGCATTCCTTCAAAGATGGATAAATGATGTCTCATTATTTGCATTTTTATACTCTCAGGCCTCTGTTATCCTTTGCTTGGGCTTTCTAGGCCTCTGTCATCCTTCTTACTTACCAGTTTTCCATATGTTGATATCAAGTTGTTTAGTCAAATTGCTTCTAAATATCTTTGGAAAGGACATATAGATCAGTTTAATCAAAAATGTTCTCCAACACATAAAAATAATATATTATACCAAAATACCAAAAAAAATGAAACTATAACACAATTTAGTCAGGAGATGATTTAGAATCATTATAATTTTTAGTAATTTTAGATTATTATGGCATAATTAATTATTAACTTTCTAAGATTTTTTTTGCTTTGGTGTATTTTACTTACGTTTGGTTGTAAAGAGAAAATTACCTATAAAAATGCAAGGAACATAAAGGTAGTTAATTGGTCTAATAGTATTTTCCCCCTTTTCCATTTTTTTGCTCCATATATGCAAAAAAAAACCAAGCACAACTGAGTAGAAATCACAATTTGTATTGTACTCATTGTAAAAGATGCCTGGATTCTAAGTCCAGTGGTAGTCAACTACTTCTCATCCGTACTCAGGTATCTGGGTATCTGCCACTTGCTCTGAAGCTGATTTTGATAATCGGTATACTAACAGTGTTACAGACCCTAAACACCAAGGAGAATCCATCAGAAAATTAGCATTTCTATAATAATTATTGATTTATTTTTTCAATTTGTATTCAGTTCTAAATACATATATCTTCTGAAAATATTAACATGGTGTAAATGGCCCATTTATTCATTGTGATGTTTTCCCATTTGAGAGCTATGCACACTGGAATACAGCAAGGGGAGTTGGCTTACTCAGGGCTCCTGCTCACCCCAGTGTGTTCTAGGATTGGGATTCCCTGTGTCTTAACTGGAGCTCATTTTTCAGGGTTATTGGGGTTTTGTTTCTTTTTCCACTGTCATTGCAAAAAAAATATGTTCCCCTTAGGAAGTCTGACTTTGAGAAAAGGAAACCATTTACTTTGTGTTTTATTGTGTCTTTACCTTGTACAGAAGAGTAAATAAGTACAGTGCAATAACAGCTGAGCAAGTATAGAACCTGAACCTCTAGTCCTTAAGTGTGTCTTCTTTGAGAAGCAATGTGAGGAGCCTGTTCCCTCTCTTTTGTCTTAATACTGTTGTAGACTTAAATTAGTTCCACTTTTTTTTTTGCATTTCATGGTGCTCAGAAGTAAAAAGCTTGTGGTTCTCTTTCATAGAAATGGGTTTTTTTATTCTTTTCTAACATACTTGAGAAATGTATTGTAACAATGAGCATAAAAATATGTTCTTTGTGTTGAACTTAAAAAAAAAATCATAGATTTGCATAGCTATAGTCAACATGGACATTTCCCTTTTATGCTTTTGTTCATTTTCTGCTAGTGTGGCAGGAGTGTGAATGCATGATAAAGGATGTGTTCTACAATACAATACCTACCTGTACTGCACAGGCATTTATTATTATTCCCTTTCTAGTAGTAAATTAGGACTTCTGAATTTATAACTGGTAAATTACAATAATTTTTTATGGTAAATAAATTGTTACTGGAAGTAAATAGTGACATTTGCTGATCTTTGTGGTGATATTTCTTTCCAGAGTGATACAAGACTACTAGGAGTACTTGGGACCCCTGGACTTAAAGGCCAGAAGGGAGACATTGTAAGCATTTGGGATGAATTTGGAGAAGTTTCAAAGTGCCTACCAAACCTGTCCCTGCTACCCTTAACATAGTACATTTTATTTGATTTAACCCAATGAGTTTGGAAGGAATAGATTTTTGAGATGTCTGGCACTTTGATCTGTGTAGTCCAATATCCAACTCATCGTGCTATCCTGCAGTGGCAGCATGTGATCCTTTCTCCTCCAGTATAAATAGAGAGGGGAAATGCTGAAAGAATTATGTATAGTTTCTTTCATGTCATCTGAGAAGTCAAATGGGCTGCCCTGCCAGTTATGTGGGAAAGACTCTAAAAAAGTCGAAATGCAGAAAATATTTTGGATAGTAAATAATGGATGTTTAAAGCATTTTTTCTGTAGTGATGAGACTTTCTATACCAAAAATACTCATAGACAGCCTCTAAAAATTATGTGGAAGTCAAATTCTAAATCCACACCATATGGCACTATATTGTTTATAGTTGTCTGTCCTGTATAAACAGCTCATTGATATTTTAACAATAGCGTGCCTTTCAAACTTGTAAGAGTGCTCTAGATATGTGAGAGAATTGTCAACATTTTATGGAGAAGCTTGCAGATCTGCTATAGAAAACAGTCATTTAAATTCATTTGCAGATGTTTAAAATTTATTTCCATTGTAAAAATAGTTAAGATTTTTGTGGCCCACACAGAACAAAGTACTGTTAAAGAAGAGGAGGGGGTTATTTGCATTTGCCAGAATATAAAGATTTTAAATATATTTAATTTTGTTAAAAGGGTCAAAAAGGTGAATTGGGAATGACTGGTGCAAAAGGAGAAAAGGTGAGTTAATTCCTTACTTCTGTNCACAGGAGATCAAGAAAAAAATATTTGGGCATAGGAAAACTTGTCAGTCTCCAAATTTTCTTAGTATTTTATTCAAGGTCCTCCTAGGAGGGGTATTTACATATGCAAGTAAATGTCCCTGTTCTAGCAGCTCACAACATCCTTAGCTTTAAAAACATTCAGATTTTTACTTAATACCAGTTTAAAATTATTTTTATATAAGTTTACAACCAGAGGCTGCCTCGTGAGTTAGGTGCCAGTCATGCATTTTCAAGTTATGAATGTGATCTTCAATACCTATATGAAAAAACAAAAAGCTTTAAATTATTACAATTCACAAATTAACATTCTAATTTATTATGTTTTAGTTTAAGCATAAATTTTACAGTGTGATTATGGAGGTATTACTGGAGAACAGATACGTATTTTGCTTTTCTAGGAATGTGTGCTGCACATAGTTCTACTGATTAATAGGTGTTTTGCCATTAAGCTGTGAGGCTCCCTGGTTTCTTTGGTCATGGCTATATAAATCGTTTTCATGCAGGGAGAAACATTATTTTTACTCCCTTGATATAACAGATTTATGATTTTTTGTGTTATAAAGCACCTGTGTTTAGGGATTTTTAAGATTTGGATGCATGATCACTCTCTAGTTCATATTCCTGACCCTCCCTTGTGCTCCTGCTTGAAAGGATCATAGATGTCATGGTCTTGGTGTTAACATCATACCTCAAGTAAACTTTTATAGTCCATATATTTGTATTTTAGACAGGTTAAAAATAGCCCCATTTTCCAGAACTCTTCAGTAAAACCAGACATCTATCTTTTTTACCATTTTAAATAATCTGTTAACCTCTTTTCTACTTTTCCTTAGGGAGAGCCTTCCGAAAAAGGGGACAAGGGAGACCCAGTAAGTGTAGCATGTTTTGAACTACTGTGAATAATGTACAATTTGAGATTACTTGCATGACATATTCATTCTATAATTCTTATCTTTGTAGCCATTCATTGGATGCAGGGATTATGTGGGATAGCATATGTATTGTCTCCTTACATGTGCATCAAGGTCTCCCAGGTTATAAATTAAAAAAAAACCAGAAGTGCCTTGTTTTTCAGCATTTCTGTTGCTGGTACTGTCCATGAACTGCATTTAGAGCACATGCATATTTTTATTCCCTGAAGGTTCTTTCTTTCAGCTTTTTCACAAAGTTTTATGTAGCCTCAACTGTATTGTTTTGGTGTCACAAAGGTGGCATTTACCATCAGGCTGTTCTCATACAGCCATTCTATGTGTGCGTAACTTTTTTCTTATTTTGAGGCAAATATTCAAAACACTCATTCTGTAAGAGTCTCTTTACCTATGTTACGCATTTGTAATTAATGATCATCCTCTCTTACGATATTTGACAAAAGCTAGTTATGTTTTTTAATATAAAACTCAAGGTTGTTGAGATATTTGTGGTTAACATATTATAACAATCAGAATAAGTCCTATTGTAATGATGTGTGGGTTTGGAGGTGAATACTGAGTACCAAAAGAGATGTCGTGGTGGAGAATAGGCTTTTGACTGGAATTGCTCTTAAGGAAAGGTAGGGTTTTCAACCATTTTTCCTTTAAAACATTGGGAAAACTTGCAAAAAATTAGATTGCAAGAGGAATGTCTTTCAGAGTTTGCAAAAGGAATCAGAAATTATTTAATATTTCCTCAATATTTAAGTTTGCAAACTGTATTACAATATTTTAAGGTAGAAAATTAAACTTGTAGTTGATCCTACTTAAATTTCTAATTTCTTATGGTTGTATTTACTATTTTCAGGGAGAGACTGGAATGGAAGGATCAAAAGGAAATAAGGTATTTTGGACTTTTACATACAATATGCCAGTATAAATGCTGCTGATGCTTAGCAGTAAAACTGTATTTTTTTGTTTTCTCAAACAAAATCATTAGGGTGAAATGGGAGATCCTGGACCACCTGGTCCTATTGGAAATCCAGGATCAAAGGTAAGTAAGAGTTATTTCATCCAGTAACAATTGCGTTCTATGCTGTTATATAAGAGGACTGGGAAGCTATCAACTCTTTAGCTAGTATTAATGGGCAAAGAATGCAAATAGTTTATATCAAAAGGCTCTTCCCAGTGGTGCCAAGAAATAAAACAAGAGGCAAAGGGCAGAAACTGATGCACAGGAAGTTCCACCTGAATGAGGAAGAACTTCTTTACTGTGTGAGTGACTGAGCAGTGGGACAAATTGCCCAGGGAGGTTGTGGAGTCTCCCTCACTGTAAGAAACTGCAATGTACTCTAGAATGACCCTACTTGAGCAAGAATGTTGAACCAGATAACCTACTGTGGTTGCTTCCAACTTCACCCATTCTGCAACTGTGTGATTCTGTGAAGAAAGTAACTGAAGCACAAACGTTCTTGAGAACCTCTCATGATGCCTTGAATTGTATCAAACAAAGATAGAATTAGAAGCTATTAAATCTAACTGGCTCCCAACACTATTCATGTTAGATAGTACCTGAATTTTAGATCATAAAAAGAAGGCCCAGTGAGAATGGATGTGGCTATAAAAGCCACAAAATTTTTGTCTTATAAATGATTCTTGAAATCTTGATCTATTCTTTTGTTATGTCTTTCCCTTGAGGTATTCCCTTTGTATTTACTTGTATTTGCTTTATATACATACTTTGGATTTTGTACATATCAGTCCACAAGACTTATTGAACTTAATGTTAGAGCAAGGGAGAATGAGCAAATTCTTCTACTTACTCCATGTAGAAGATAATTCTTAATGCCTGCTGTTTTAATATATAAGAATGCTTTATACCATGTTACAGCAGTTGATCGACTTTTACCTCAGATGTGTATTATATCATTTCACAGGGACTGCAAGGCCCTCCAGGACCTGTTGGACCCAGGGGACTGCCAGGAGAAGTTGTACGTATTATGCCATTTCTCCAGCTGCAGCTGTGGTGTGTGAACAGTTAGCCAGTGAAGCAGTGCCACAGAAGTTACCATAGCTGCTCCTTTTGTGCGTGGTGCTGCAGCTATCAGATGTTGAAGCACAGTAGGATGGGATGCCTCCCTCAACAGGCCATTATGTTGAGTTCCAGTAAACCATCTATATCCTGCTTCTGACACTGCTTGACAGCCTGGAGTGTATCTGGATATTGGGGTCACTGAAATGAGAGCTGTCACCCTTCTTTATCAGCTCTCCTTTGTTCCCCTGTTAGCGTTATGTTTCTTGGGTCCTGGTTTCCCATTCCAGCAGCGAGATCCTTGCTTGGCTGGGATAGTTAAGCAGCAAATTTTCTTGGTTTGTGTTGTGCAGCTGCTGGCAGTTACCAGGCACAGATGGTACTGGGCAAGGCTCCCCAGAGATGCAGTGTGCTTGTGGCTGCAAAACTGGTGGGTTGGGAGTGCCAAGCACTGGTACTTGTCAGCAGTGCTGGAATGTTCCTGTAGTTATTGGGCTTTCGGGTACCTCACATTCAGCTCTACCAACTGATTAAGAAAGGTGATGGGGGTCTCCTTCATGGGGGTTTTAGTGTCCCAGAGGTTTCTCAGACTGGTCGGCACCTACTCCAAGATCCAGCACACTTGTAACCCTTGCACCTCTGGGCAGGAAGAGCAAGGGTAAAATATCAGTCCAGTCTGGATTCTCTATGAAACATCTTAAACTATTAATCACCTTTATACCAAACTTGAAAGTGCTCTGGGCATTTGTTTTGACACACATATCTAGCATAAACCTTTCCTGGGGCAGTGGCTGCCTGTCTCCTTTCCAAATTATGGCACAATCCCTTTTTCAATGTGCAGACAACTATTTTCTGCCAAATTCCCTGTGTTTCAGCCCACAACACTAGTGTTGTCACATAACCTAACAAGTGGCACCTACCTTTGGTTGATTCTTGTACCTCCCTTCTTCCATAATCCATAAAATGGCTTTTAAGTAGCATTTTGAAGATAAGAGTGGTTAGATCTGAGAAGTGGAGCAAGAAAAGCAGACAATAAAAAGCTTAGCTTTAGCCTAGCAGTTCAGCCACTCACTTGAAATGGACTGGGATTTTGATCATTACTCTCTATGTGTGGTTTTGGTTTTTACCTTTTTTCTACCAACAAAAGCACCTAGAAGCTGATGTTGCTGCATTTTGTCTTAGGCCTTTCCACACATGCCCTGACTACATTGTGGAAGAAGATTCTTATTTTGAACAGACATTTTAAGCCATATACTTCATTAATATTAAAATACCCTTCTGAGTGGTACAGAGCTAGCAGACTTTTTATTGGTGACCTGTTAAAATTCTTAGGGATATAAGTGAGGTGGCCAGTAGAATACAGCATCTTCAGCCCTTGACAACAGAAAAAAACACTAGTATTTAAATTTGTAGTCATTTTATACTGTGTTACTTATTGACCATTTTATTTATTTTATCTCATTTTCCTACTCAGTTGAGGCATATGTTTTTTTCAGTTGTGTCTGATTTACCTATCATCTATTCAAAAGTTTGTAAGCCTTATCTACTGTGCTTCTTTTTATGTACAAATCACCAATCCTACTGTGAAAGATAACAAAACACTCATTTCTCTCTTGCTTGTGTTGTCATCATCCCACCTGATTTCATAATTGCTACTTTTGAAACTGCTGTTCTGATGGATCTTTGATCAAGAAAATATTATTGACAGATAAATACTAATTATAATATATATAAGTCCTAGATATAGATGATCCTGAAGATTCCTATCTGTGCACACAATTCTAGTATGTAAAAACATAAATTTAAATGTATTATAAAGACATTGTGCTTAGCTAAAAAGTCCTTGGTTTTTATCTTCTGAAGATGAAACATTATAGATTAAAAATATATAATAATTAATTTTATGCCGTAGGATGACAATTATGAAAGTTTGAAAATTGTTTTACATAACATACATCATGAAAGAGTCATGTAACAGATAAAAATTACTTCTTTTTCCTAAGAAACTACTTGAGCTTGGTTCAATGGAAAAAAAAGATAAATTTGGGAAATCCTTAGAGAAGAAGAGAGAGAAGAGAGGATGTATTATTTTGTGCTAATATCAAAAGTGGATAGGGTAGGCTGTGATCAGTAAACATAAATTTCCATTTCCATAATGATTTTGTATTCTGCTTATTGGTATAAACAGAATATTTTTCATTAGGGTACTTCTTTTCTTTCTGATGCTTTTAGTTTGGATAGCTGGGTGAAACGAGTAGCCTGTCTGAATTAAGTACAGAATGCAGCAGAGAAAGCAAACACAGCTGCTGAACGTTCACTACTGGCATGAAAATGTTGTCATCTGTCATATGTCAGTGTGCACAAAACTGTGCTTTACACTGAGAAGAAGAATTAAAACAATATGTGTTTCCTTGTCTTTTTCTTAGAGAGTTCATTTTTCAGTCCAGCTTAAGTTTTATACTTAGATTTTACTGTTCTGTTTGGGCAATTTTATCCTTTACTGTGAAAATTACTGGTATTCTTAACAAAATGCTTGACTAAATAGTTGGTTGAATAACATTGAAGGGTCATGGAAAACGTTTTCTGTATTTGTTGCAGTCTAGTGAGAGACCCCAATTAAGCCTTACTTATTATTCAAATAATTTCTATTTAGATTTTAATCTTTTTCATTTATGAAAATCCTTCATGAAAAGGACAAGGGAAAATACTGAAGTTAAAATCAAAAAGTGAAAGATGAGAAGATTTAGACAAAAGAAAGGCTGGAACATACTTTATTTACTGAAAGCGTTTGACTGTCCATTACATATCTAAAACATTTAAAAGGATTTGTTGCATTAACTAAGTGAAGGAGTAGGAATTCATTGAGGCTTTTAAGATACCAAGTTTGAATAATTAACAAGTACAGGAAATCATGCAGCCTCCATGGGCAAAAAAGATGAGACACTTGCTTAAAATTCAAGTTTTTATGTGCTACTGCCTTCTTTGAAAAAAAAATTTATTTTCATGTCTTGGAATTACTTTGAAATAGAAAAAATAAACCTTTTGGTCTCTGCCTTTTGGTCTGGACCCCTGATAGGGTCTGGAAAATAATCTTGATTATTACATTTTAACATTAAGAAAAATTATTTATACATTTAATTAAGGAAGCATTCATTAACTTCTAGTCTTTAACATTTGGGGTCAATACTAATGCACATTAAATATTCCAGTGTAAACTAATTTTCACCTGTATTTTTGTATAACCATTAAGGGAATAGCTATAAAAATGTACAATTTGTATTAATTCCAGGGCTTACCAGGAGATCCTGGGGTACCAGGAAATCCAGGAATTAAAGGAGACAAGGTATGTTTTAAGTGGTTTTAATAAAACTTGATATGTTAAAGCATTTTAAATTTCCACTTCAAGGGTAACCTTCCATTCTCCTGTAGTGCATCTGTGTGGCTGCTGTATGAAGTGATTTTAAAATGTACCAGCAGCAACCCCCTGTGTCTTGGAAGAAACATCTCTGCATTTGGAGATGGTTCAGGCCAGTTTGGCAACCCAGTTGCTCTTTAGATTAATAATTCAAGTAGTATTTCAAAGAGGTTGGACTGTGCCCTTACATTAAACGTGTGCTGTGCAGAAATGTCACTTCAGGTCTTAACTACAGAACAACCTTTTCAGTGTAGTGTCCTACCCAGACTAATGTATAAAATCCCACTTCACAGTCAGACATATCCATCTTGGCAGAGCTCTAGGGCAGCTACACTGGCTCAGATGCAAGCCAAGGCTGGATCTCCTTAGGGCATTGTATTTTGCTGGGTAGAAATCCCTTAGTTAGAATTCAGCTGCATCAGCAAGAGTTGAAACTTATGTGTGTATATACTGAATGTAAAAAAGGAGAAAAAAGAGGATATACAGGTAGTGCTCTGAGCTATGTGATGTGTGTGGTATTTATACATTGTGGGGTACAAGGGAAACCAATAAACTCCAGTCTGAAGAAGTGAGCTGAAAGAAAGGCAAAGAAAATAACTGAAACAAGGACAAAAATGGGAAGTGATAGATTCAGAAAGAATCACAGAGGATGTTACAGGAGCCTGCAAAATACAAGAAGACAGAATAATAAAAAGCACAATTTTACTGCGTAAGCAGCAGGAGTTTAGAGATATGGAACAAGAGACGCTGCATGTATTGAAATAAGGAGCAGAGGTGAAAAGAGGAATACAGTGAAGACCCCAGGTTTAGCACTAGTGGTTGATAGCTGGGGAGAGACAGCTGATGTTTCAGCTGTTGCTATGAATTAGTTGGCAGGGTTTAATGACAACCTGCCCATTAGGAGCCTGGGGAACAAGAAATGTAGATCAGATGCATTGCAAGCATGGAAAATGAAGAGAATACGAGTTATTATTAATGGCTATATGATTCATGTCTCCAATTCTGTAACTTTTTGAAGGAAAATATGAGGGGATTTTTTTCTTCTTCATGTCTTCTCAAGGTACTGGCACTTTCTATGGTAAACTTGATAATATTTAGAGTTTTTTTTCATAGGGGAATATTCTCACATTTCAATTAGTGATTCAGATTTATTTTGTAGGGTGACCCTGGTGGAATTATGGGACCGCCTGGACATCCAGGTCCAAAAGGTGACATGGGGCCTCCTGGACCAAGTCTGCCTGGAACACCAGTAAGTTCATAATCTGAAAAGACCTTCCTGACTTTATTTTCTGCAGGGGGCAACTGGGAAATAATTGTCACTGCACAATGAAGGAAATCACAGAATCTTTTGCATTGGAAGATACCTTAAAGATCATCTTGTTCCAACTCCCTGTTATGGGCAGGGACATCTCCCACTAGAGCAGATTGCTCAAAGCCCCATCCAACCTGGTCTTGAACACTTCTAGGGATGAGGCATCTACAACTTCTCTCAGCAACCTGTTCCAGTGCCTCACCACCCTCACAGTAAAGAATTTCTTTCTAATACCTAATCTAAATTTAGTCACATTCAGTTTAATGTCACAAAGAAAGTATTTTTTATTGTTATTTCAAAATCAAAATATATTTTACAGTGGTATTATAAGAGCATTAAAATATAGGCTATAAATAGTGTAAGTATCACACATGATCCTAGTGACACTGGCACTAACAAGGAAGATGTGTAAACTTGTCATAATTTATTTTTAAGGGCTGGCTAATTTTGGCCATTAAATTCATCTAGTGTCTTGGATGTCAAAACATAATTTGTTTCTTTTTCTTGGTCTTTTCGTGTTTTGTTTTGGGTTTCTTTTAGGGTCCCACTGGTGTTCCTGGAAACCCAGGTCCAAGGGGGCCAAAGGTATGCAAAATACATTATTTCTGTTTCTAAAAATATTTTTTAAAATATAATATGGTAGTTTACATTTTCAGAGCTGTTGTGATGGAAAGCCTTGTGCCTTTCACAGGGAGAAAGAGGACTACCTGGTGTGCAGGGAGCGCCTGGGGAGATGGGTCCCCCTGGAATAGGCATTCAGGGATCACCAGTAAGTAAACTAACACCCAGAATTTGGGCTTCTCACTGTTCATCACTAAACTGCAATAGGCAAACAAAGCATAATAAAATGCCATGATCTCCCTTCTGGTCTGACTCCCAACTCTCAGTGTGCTTCAAGGGTTGCTGTGCTGTTTAAATTCAAACATGAAGCAAGTTGACACAGGCATCTAAAGCATTCATGGTAAATAATTTGTGCAGCAATAACTGTTTCAGTCATTCAGCTTGTTTCCCAGGTTTCCTTCTTTTTAATGCCTTTAAATAAAGCCACCTGCAGTGCCTTTAGAGCATTCAGTAAAACAATTTGCTGATGTTGATGGTGTACCTGGTGGGTGGTACATGTTACTGCAAGAGTTTTACTCCAGTGACTGGGGCAATCTCTCTTCAGTTGACCAATGTGTATCACCTGATACAACTGAGTTTATGGACAGTGCTCTGGTATAAAGGATGTTTGTGGAAGATGACTAGGCATTCACCCTAAATGTCTTAATCTAAAATAATAGTACTTAAAGATAATTTTTTCAGTTACAATATTTTCAAATCTGAATTTTAAAAATTGCCCATATATATCTAAATTATCTGTTTTTATTCAACTGCTCATTTTCTTTTTTTCAAGATTCTTCTTGCTAAATATCAAGTTTCACCACAGATCATTAATTTTTGGAAATGTTTGCCCTAAGAAATAGGCATTCCCAAAGTCTTGAGGTCTCTAACTTGGGCAAAATTACATTTAGATTTAAAGCCAAACCTTAAAGCAAGTCTTTTGTAAAGTGAAAACTGCACAAATATCCCACATTTAGCATTTTTTAATGAATTTCATCTCCCTTATCCCAGAAAGTGTAACTACTGATTATTTGGAGTTTTCTTACAGGGTCCTATAGGTCCAACTGGATCAGCAGGTGTGCAGGTAGGGTATAAGTTTTCTCTTTCATACAAAAATCATTAATTTAGTTTAAGAACTTTGCAGGAAAGGTATTCTTATATCTTAAATGACCTTTCATGCTCTTAGGGCCCTAGGGGACCTCCAGGATTACCAGGAGCTCCAGGTACCCCTGGTGTTAATGTAAGTGACAGTTTTATATGTATACAAGAAGAAGTGATGTGTACTTCATCAATGATTTAAGGCCATCAAGTTTTACATTTGTTTCTAGGGCACTCCAGGAAGAGATGGAAAGCCAGGACTACCAGGCCCTCCAGGTGATCCTGTACGTATACTGGGAAAGCTTTTGCATTTGCTTTGGTGCAAATATTTTAAATTTATATGAGGTGGGATATTACAGCAACTCTAGAAGAACCAGTGGTATGAAGATAAAGTGGAAATACTTACTTGAGAAAGACAGCCATATTATGTACCTTGGCCTCAATAAAACTGAGACTGTCTTCATTATGTTTCCTTAAGCAAGAAAAAATGCTTGGAATTAGTTACCATGTAGTTAACGCTTATCAAAAATCATGGATCCGAGTGTCCCTCAGAAGATTATTGTCAAGCCTAGAAAGGGAGGTCACTCTCATACTCAGTTCTTGTCAGTGATTTAATTTGATTTGGGTAAGTAGATAAAACTCTGAAATTGGAGTGGGAAAGATTGCTTGCTTTTTGAAGATGTAATCAAAATTCAGAGGCTGTCTGAAGTCAATAAGATTTAACTCGAGACAGATGAGGATAAAATGCTTAATGAGGAAAGCCAAAATCCTTAAGTAGAATGAGTCTGGAAAGCACAGTGTAGTGTAAACTAAATATAAGTAAAATATTTCATGCTGCTATTAAACAGACAGGTCTAAATGGTAAAACTCACAAACAGGATAATCTTTGCCTTTTGCTCTCTTGAAATACTCTTCTCTTTGGAAAGAACATTTTTTCAAGGAAGGTGTAGCAAGCAGGAGTGAATCTGGAGAATTAAGGCCATTTTAACACTTTCAAAATCCTGGCATAAATCATACACTTATTCAGAGCTAACAGTCAGATTTAAGGCTCTAGGGAGAGTGTTTGCAGGCAGGCTGGACTTGCCTTACACACAGAGCAGAGGAGCTGTGTGGCACAAACGCAGTCGGCTTCTCTCGTACATGTGTGCCCTTTGCAGCTGGGGTTGGGACCCTTTCACACTGAGGGTTTGGGCTTCTGTGCCGTACACTGATAGAGCAGCTAAAATAAGAATGTTAGGAAAGAGGAGAGACTGGGGAAATTACACTTCTAGTCCAGTAGAAGGACCAACAGGTGCCATGGTTATAGCCTACCTAGCTGAAAAATGTCATAAGAAGAAGGGTGAAAAGCCAGGACATGCAGGTTTTTGTTTTCAAGTCTTGTCACAAGTTTTTAAGAGCAGCTGATCCTGTTATGTACAGTTTACCTCTGTGCAGAGGATGGACTCCCACCTTACATAACTGTGTCCTTAAGTTGTGCTAGGTAGCATTGTCTCACCCTAGAAAACACCTCAGCATTCTTTCAAAGGTGGTTATGCCACGCTGTAGATGATGTACTCCTGATTATATTTCTGGTTAATTATATTCAGCAGTGCACCTTTTGAGCTGATTTTTGGCACTCATTGTTACTAACTGGCAGTTTTTCAAATATGCTAAAAAAAGTGCCTGTGTTTTATTTTTCTTCTTCAAGATGAAAAGAATTGAAACAGGCTGAACAAAAACAGTTACCTTATTTTGTATATGTCTAATTTTATAGTCTGGCCAGGATGATTTTATATTTAGCAATTTCCAGAATAAATGAGAATTAGTAATTGGAGAGTCTGTTTGTCTGAATGAAGCTGATGATAACTGGGCAATGTGGATTTTTGCAGGGAGTCTTTAAATATAAGTTTAATGACAGGTCTTGGAAATCTGGGATGTTCTTCAGTACAGTATAGATCCACTGACTGATCTTTAAATGGGTCAGCAATTCAGCAGTGGCAACAAGGAGTTTCTCACTAATTATTAATGTTTAAAAGCAAGAAAAAAATATTACATGTGTTGTTCATGTTGCTGCAGCTGGATTATTTCCTGTATCTGAGCTAATTTACTGAAGGTAGCTTTGGCATCCCCAGAATTTGTGCTACAGTTGACAGTAGAGTCAAAGCCTAGGATAAAGGAGGAGGAAAACAATTGAAGATAATCAGGTGAAAATATGAGACATTCCAGTAACATTAACTTGTTGCTAATGTGCTACAAAAACAACAATATTAGTATGTTCAGGAGTTATGCTGTTATCATGGTTTGAGAAATTTCATTGAATTTGTAGTGAAGAATTACAATTGATAAGTTGGATAGACTGTGATATTTAACTATGTCTGAAAACCTGTTTTTTCTTTGGAGTTTTCATTAAAAAGTAGCTTCAGCCAACAGATGTATATAGTCAGCTATAGGTGTAACAACATAAAGTTTAGAAGCAATGAAAACACATCAGAATTAGTAGTTCTTGGTAAAACATTAACTGCAGATGCCTTTTTTAATTTCAGGTTGCACTTCCACTTGTAGGAGACATGGGTGCTATATTGAAGGTAAATTTTTCAGAGATTAAATGTCTTTTTTTGCTATGCTTTTTAAACAAACACATGCACTTGAGATCTTTTATAGGTTCAGTTCTGATTTACAGGGCTAGCCTAAAATAGTGTTGTGATTTTTGTTGATTTTTGTTTTCTTTTTAAAAATACTCAAGAAATGTAGTTTATAGAAATTCTGCAAAATAGTGTCTGAACAGCACATGAGGTATTAGCCAGCAAGTGCCTATTCAGCACATACCACCCACAGTATCAATTGCTACAAATATACCCTGTTCTCCACTTTGCTTTGTAGCATTAATTTCAATAATACACCAAATGGGGAAAATAGTCTAGAATTTATAAGATATTTTGAAAAATAATGAAATTTGGAGTATTCTGCAATATTCTGAAATGAAAATTGTGCTCAGGAGTATTTAGATATGAAAAGCACACATTATTTCTACTGTCCTTTATTAATACATGTACTTACCGTTTATTGACTTTCTCATTTTCAAGTCTGATTTATTTTATGTCTTTCTTTCTGTTTATAATTATACTGTCTTTCTGCTGTTCATGCTCCTCTTGTCAGAGCTCTCTCTCATGCTGATTCTGCTTCATTCTTCATTTCTCGGTGTTTTGCAGTTGGCACTTCTATATGACTGCAATTTAGCTGGCAAATGCTTTTCTCAGCAATGCAGGGGTCATTTGCTTTTAAATAACTACAGATTTGAAGCTGTTCAGAGTAACAAGTAGCCTTTTTCTCTAAGTAATTCTCAAAAGGAAGATGCTCAAACCTAAACACAGATGTGTCTGTGACTATACAAAATAAAGCTAAAAATGTGTTGGCATGATTTGAGTAGAGAGTGCGGGAGATGGGGAGGAAAACAAGGAAGTCTCTCTGAACACTTACATGGTTTAGAAGAGAGCAAGGACTGAAGAGAAGGCTTTGGAGTAAAATGAAGGGCTGATCAGAAAGGCAGGAAGGAGGCAGTGCGCATAGATCAGTCTGCATGGATCAGTCTATGTCATGTATTGATTTGTCAATGCGTTTTCTGTCTGCTCACAGGGTGATCCTGGCACAAGAGGTCCTCCAGGCATTCCTGGTAGAGAAGGACCAAAAGTAAGTTTTGAAGAGTGTACTTTTCATGCTTTGTTTCTTGTTAAAAGCAAAAGGCCAGATTCTTACCTTTGCGAGACTTGATTTTTGTCTGATCCTTATCCCTGTGGCATTGAGCAGCCTCAAGGTTCAAATGATTTTTATGTTTCAGACCTCTCCATGTGTCAGTTTGTCTTTTCTCTAGGTTTAGAGAGCAAAACAGCCTGAGTTAAGTCCCAGGCCTGGATAGATTTTCTGTGTCATGGCTCCATTAAAGCTGGCTCAGATCTGACTGCCCAGTAGTGCTTTGCTATCTATAGGCTCATTCTAGGTGAGTCAGCCACACGAGAATCCTGCAGTGAAGAGGCAAACTTCCCATGTCTCCCTCAAGTGTGCAACACAGCTGGACCACCCTGTGCCTTTGCACCCTGTTCCTGTAGGAGTAACACAGTCATTTCCTTGGGACTTGAAGTTTCACTGGCATCAATCAAAATCCTGCCTCCCTGGAATCAGATAAAAAGCCACACGGTTTGACGTATAGATATTTCCTGCCCTTGAGACTAATTCCATGGAAGTGAACTTTCTCCATTTCAGCGAGCATTCAAGCTCTGTGGTGATAAAGTCTCCATCTTGAGGTCTTTTGAGTATTTTGCCTCCTAGGCACAAATTACTCATTTTCTTTCCTCTTGCTGGGAGGTATATTTGAAAGCTTTCAGATACTTTTGAGTCTTTGCTTTCTCTTTTAAGCACTATGGCTGTAAAGGCATCATGCTAGGATATATTAAATAAAAGTGCCCTTCAGAGCATGGAATTCATTGTTCTCTAATAGAAAATATTTGTTTGAATGTTATGTTTTCATAGGGAAGCAAAGGTGAACGTGGATTTCCTGGGCTTGCAGGAGAAAAGGGCGATGAGGTAAAATTACTTCATTTCTACAGTGGTAGCATTTTTATCTGAACCTGAGTAAAGACCTAGACTAAAAATGAAATGCACAGAATGTTATTTACTTCTTTAAAACTGCTGACATAGTAATGTAATGCTATAGATATCCCTTGATTCTGATTTTTCAACAGGATTGAATGCTATTATTCAATTAAATAACAACTATTTGATTTTTTGCTCATTTGTATGTTTTAAAGCCTTACATACATTTACAAAACTAATTTTTTACACGTTTACATGCTGATTTTTAAGGATATAGGATAGAGCAATAAATAGGCTAATGTCAAACTTTTTCAGAAAATATTTTGTGCCTATAAAATAGTTCCTTTCATTTTATTGGTTCCCCTTTAGAATTCACTTTTGAATACTTTCCATTAAGCAAATAATCTGATGGGAACAGTAATAGCAGCAAAGACTATTAAATGGAATCTGAAAAATATTTGAATAGGCTGAATGTAAAGTATTTACAATATTTTGCATCTGATATTGCATTCTTAGAGTTATTTTTATGTCTTCCTGGAGAAGAAAAAAAGCCAAATGACTTGTGGTGCCAAATCCAAAATAGCTGTTATTTTGAATTGAAATATTTGCAGTGAACATTTTAAGAGCAATATCAGGGCAAAAAAAAAATAAATCACCTCAACAGAAGCTATTAAGCAAACTAATCTGGATAAATAAATTAATTTCTTAGTGGCCTTAGCCAACTGAGGAGTTAAAATAAGTAACCCATTAAAAAGTACGGAGTGAACACTTTGAAACTCCAAAATATTTAACCGGCCTAAACACACAGTACTCTCTTTTAATTTAGGAGTGCTGGTTACAAGACACAGCACCTAGAAAATTCAAAAGGAATTTAGAGTGTATTGATTGGGGAGTTTGCAATTCATTATAAGCATTTCACATCTCTTTGGCACTAAGGCCATGATATGTTAAGAATTTTAAAAGAGTAATAGAATGAGAAAATAGTTTTCAAAAAAAAATGTGTTCATCAGGACCTTTGGCTTACAAAAGTAAACAGTTGTATGTGGAAAAAACCAAGATGCAGCTCCTGCTGCTGTTTTGCCCCAGAATTTAGGATGTTGTCAGCCTAAGTATCATGCTTATTTTTTTTCTTTGGTTTTACATTATGTATAGAGCTCATTAAGTCTTTGCTTCTTATAGAAACAAGTGCCTCCTGGGCTGGAATTCAGAACATATTCCCTAAAATGATGGGGCAGCCATAAGCAAATTTCAGTCTGAATTTTGCTTAAAAAGTAAACGGGAAAGTAGCACATACTTTGTGTAACATATAGGATACCTCTACCAGTCAAGTGTAGGAGGATGCGGCATTAGCAAAAAAATTTTGACTATCCAAATACTATTAAACACCAGAGACATAAGTAAGATATTGCAGGGAATTAAGAAGGTAATAAGGTAACAGCAAGTTTATGACTGGCAGATTTTTTAAAGGAGTCTAGAGAAAATTCACTGTATATTTTTCATTAATGCTGTGTTAATAAGTTAGTTATTCATATTCATGTGTTACTTCACCATTTGAGAGTTGGTGAGCTGCCTTAGCTCTGATATTTTCAATGTTTTGCAGCAGCTTTTGATTATGACATAGTGAGGGTGCAGGTGAATCTTTTTTTCAGAAACATGTATAAAAATGTTTTAAAAGTAACTTCTTACAAATTTAAAATTTTTTTTTTTATTATTTTGTTGGAATGGGAAGAAATGGGAAAAAGAGAAGCCCACCCAACACCCTTTGAAATATGTTCATTAACTTCCATATGCTCTCCAATCACCCTTAATCTTTGTTGAACTTCATTTTCAAAGCACTTCTTTTTTCAGGGGAGCGTTTTTTAATATCAGTAGCAAGAATTATGGAAAATTTTCCTTTGGTTTCCTACTATTTTTTCATGTAAAAGTACCATCAGAGTAAAGGAGTTCAACAGAGCACACATTAGCAGTTACCTTGCCACTATGAAAAGCTGCAGAGGTGGATCAATGTCTGCTGTATGTAGGAGCAAGAAAGAAAAATCAATATCTCTCCATCTCTGCATTTTTGCTGATTTATTTCTCTCTGAAATTTTTCCCTCAGTCTCTCCCTCAGAGCACATATTTTAGGGTTCCTGACCTCTGGGGATTTCTAGGCTGCCTCCTTAGCCATTCGTTCTTAAACACTGCATTTGAAATGAGAAATACACATTTTCTGAGGGGTTTTTTCTCATCAGAGGATGGACAGGTGAAATTAATCACTGCTTGGAAGAATCTGTTTCTCTTTGTGGATTATAGGGAGAACCAAGAGCATTAGTTGTCATTAGTACATGATTTTTGCATGTCTAAAATTGCACCTAAGCTTGGTGTGGCAGAGGAAAGACGCTCAGTGACATACAGGCTTATCTCAAATCCCACCTAGGTCCCCTGTAGTGAGTTGCACAGCTGTATGTTTAGTAAGTGGATACTAGAGTCCATTGATTTTCAGACAATCAAATAGGATACAAGCAGGAAAGTAGGTCATTAAATACTATGTAAAATGTCATGTTCAATTACCAAAAAGCCAAACCAAACATGAGGCAGAAAGTATCATTTCATTTAGATAGCATCAGGTAATATTGAGAAGCCTGAGNAAGCTTGACATCTGTTCTTATCTGCACAGCTAAAGACAAGACTATTTAGAAAATATGGCTGAAAATGTGAAAGGTTGAAGGACAAATGGTGTTTATCACTCAAGCAAGAAGCTGGCTCTAGCCTGGTTCAATGTTATCCTGGTTCTCTTGCCTACCTGACAGGGTGGTAATTTTTTTAGCCATTACCAAAAATAATGCCTACGTTTTAGAAGAAAATGTGCTGTAATACAGGTATAGTACTGCTGGACATGCTGAATGTAAGTATTTTTTGAAGTATAAGTGGGAGAGGAACTAGACATGTGCTCTTTATTTTCCAGGGTCTTCAGGGTGCTCCTGGACTACCAGGTATACCAGGACCCAGTGGCCCATCTGTAAGTGTGTGGTATCACCTGTGATCTAATTTATTTCTGTAGGAGTTGCTATAACTGCCTAGTTTCTAGCCCTTTCTTTTTTCTTTTAGGAGAGTAAAAATAAAATCTTACCCATTCTGGCTCTAGTAAAGTAAACTATACTGGTGTTGATGTTACTAAAAATACCGTAATTGTCTGGACTCAAAGTTCATGGAACTTAAATAGATTTGAAGTTTTGACATTACTAGAGAATCTGTGAGGTTTCATGATTTATGATGTGTAAACTTGCAGTGAATTATTTATTTTTACCCAAGTTAGAGTCATGTTAGTAATAAAACCTAAAAATAATTCCAGCTAGTCATTCTGAAAAAATAACTCAGTGAGTGTTGAAACAAAGTAATTACTTGGTTTCACAATTCAAAACCTAAGAATGGGAAGAAGCTGACAATAGTTGAAGACACTGAAATACATTGTTAAAATTGTTGGTTTACTGGGAAAGGTCCTCTTTGAAATTTTTTCAAATATTCTTTTCTACATATGGAATGGAATCACATTAGTTAGTATGATCATTGTTCATTCCTACGTTTTGTGAGAATACTAATACTTCTTTCAAAAATTGTAGCACATTTAAGAAGTTTAATGTGGAATACATAAATTGGCATTTAGCAGTAACGTGATTCTCAGCTGTATCTAGATGTGCCAGTTGGGGTCATCACATTTAGTTTGCCAAGGTGAAAATGCAACGGTGAACACAAGTTTTGCCCTTCAGAGGACTTATCAGGAGGACAGAGCTGCATCAAAGAGAAGTGAAATATTTAAACCTGAAGGAGAAGTATAATGAAGTTTAAATGACCTCCAAAAAGCATGCTCTAAAAACTTAGTGACACTACAAAAGTATTGTGTTTCATTTTTTTCCTTATTTATATAAAAAATTCTGTGTTGTGCAGGGAGTCTCAGGAAGACCTGGACATCCCGGTCCAGCTGGAGCAAAAGGAGAAAAGGTATTCCTTCTTTTTATTCTTGGAGAAGGTCCTTGAAGGTTTTGCAATCCCATTACACTGTGTTTTGGGGGTTTTATAAACAATTGCAAGAGTGTAAAAAGAATGTGGTATACATTTCAAATTTCTCTTTGTGTTTCACTACAAGTGTTTTCCCTAAGCAGCTCTGTGCATATGGGCTCATACTTTGAAGTGCAGTCCTTGTGATATATTTAAGTTGCAGAGAATTTTCTTCATATTATATAAGGTCTAGGAAAGTGAAAATATGTTTGTGACATAGAATATTGCTAGCGACTACTTGCTGAGCTTCTCATTCCTTTACCAATATTATACTCAAAAGTAATTGTACAAGCACTGAAAGTTATTGTGTGTTAGTCATTCCGAAAAAATACATAAACTTTGTTTATACTTAATTTACACTCTATTAGGATTGGTTTTTTTTCAAAATTTTATGTGTTAATTTATCAGGAAGTTGATATTATGCATTATAACTAAGAGGTCAAATTAATTTCTTGGGTACCTCAGATCTGTGCAGTACAGCAGAAACAAACTCTGCTGCAAAATACTTTCTGGGACAAATTCTACATTTTGTGTATAAATACAGCTTTTCTTTAAGTAGTACTCTGGAATTTTCCAGGCATAGCACTGCCACATCCATATGTGGGATCCTAATTCCCTACAAAACTTTGCTATGAGTAAGAAGGAAAACTGTTTTGTCAAGCTCTGAAATTATTTCAGTATAAAATTTGACCGAGAGTTGTCTCCTTGCAGATCACAGTAACAAAAATTTATCCCACTTATTTCCTTCTAATCTAACTGTATGCAAAACACAAATCTTTAATAGTTTCTTGTTCACAATTCACACACAGGTGGGAATGAGAAGCTCCTGCTCTACAGCTCATGTCTCATCATTCTAAAAGTGCAAAAGTCAGATGGCTGACGAGTAATGAAGTAAACTGAAATAAAGCCCCAGTAAATTTCTCCTCCATCCTTCATCTGGGACACACTTGAGAATTGATCACATAATGTGCTTTCTAAAATAATAGGATTTTAATTTCCCATGAAGCTCTTCAAACCACTCTTGGAAGGCTGACAGCTTCTAACAATTAGCAGGGCCATTTGGAAATTATCCTAGTATAAATGTTTAGTAAGAATCATATTTTTCTGCTGAGCTAATTATTGGCATTGAGCACTTAGCTTGATTTTTACCACCTTAGTAATTTTAAATTTGTGGCTTAAGTGTCTCACTGACATACATTTAATCAGATCCAACAAAGCCAGTGAAAAATTCTAACAGATTTATTCCAAATTATACAGTGTATTTATCTGAATTGCAGTGATGAGATTTTGAAAAGATTGTTTGGGAAATTTTATGTTGAAACCTTTGCAGCTCTCTACTAGTCACAGATCCCATGATTCTGCTGGGAAAAAAAAATCTCAGCAGCTATGCTTTTTGTGATATAGACAATTCAGCTCACAACAGCAGAACAGGCCAGAGACAGAGGTAACAACAGATTAATATTTTACAGTAAAAACCAAAAAGATATTCATCATATCTCTTAATAAGGAAGATTCTTAAAAAAAAAAAAAACTTTATTTATATTCAGTGTTTCTAGGTAAACTGAGTTTCTGTAGCTCTTCTTTATTTACATATGAATGATCAGCTGAGGACTGGCTTTTGCAAAATAATATACAAAGCATAAAATGAATGTTAACTTTTATCTGCCAGTAGCTTAGAAATTAATATTAACAACTCTTTTTTTTTTCCTTCTTCTTCCTCTTCCTCCTGGTACATATGAAATGTTTCCCAACTCAGGTTACCACTGTTATTTTGCCATAAGGAAGTTACTACATATAATGCAGGAAGTAACTAACGAAATAAAAACTAGTGCAAAGTAATGATTCATGCCTTCCCTAAAGCTAAAGAAGGAACATTGCAGGAGAATTTATCCTTGATATTACCTGTTCTTATTGACTGTATCTCTTGTTTATTGTCATTATGGTCATCATAGCTTGAGTGTGGAATAGATGTGGCCAGTTACAGTAAATGAGTTACATCAATCTCTTGCTGTACTAGGGTAGTGAAGGTTCTCCTGGGAAACCTGGACCACCTGGGCCACCGGTGAGACATTTTGTTTTCTATCTTGAATTTATATTAGGGACAATATACTTGTGGGTAAAATGTAATGTAATGTAAAGAGCTGAGTTGTTGATCTAATAAAAATTAATATTGCTGGAAGGTAACAGTGTCTTTTTTCAAAAGGTTTCTGGATTCCTTTTTTTTTATTTGCAATTCTTCTCTGAGTAAATTCAGATCACTAAAACCCTCTAGGAAACCTGCTAAAATTAGTTAACCTTAGCATCCAATATTATAAGAGTAAAATTGACACCTTGGGTACCTGAGATCAGAGAGCCCAGGAACCTAGGGGAAGTCTTTGGAGCTCACTGGATGCTAAATTAAATGGAATAGTACTTAACACAAAATTTATTCTGAAGAATTATAATAATAAAAATCAAAATATGATGAACACTGATTTACAGGTTTCTTAGTGTATAATTAAAAAAAAATAAGTCCCAAGCTGTGTTGATGTGTATCTTATGTTCTTCTGAAATCTTCAATACTTGACAAATTGAGAAAAAAAAAGGATACCACAGCTTTGCTGGACTACAGGACTTGAACAGGGCAATAGTTCTGCCTTTATAATTCATAAGTGACAATTACTTGGTTTTTATTCTTTAAAGGGTATGCCTTACAATGAAAGAAATGGAATGAGCAGCTTATATAAACTGCAGGTATTTCTCTTTAATGTTAATTGCTTTTTTTTCAATCCCCACCCAATTTTAGCCCAACTCAACTTTTAAACTTGCTGTTACAGGGAGGTGTGAGCGTCGCGAGTTACCCAGGTCCACCAGGACCTCCGGTAAGTGTTACCAGAAATCTGATTTCTAGTAACTAATTGACATGGAAACAGAGGAGGGTTACTTGCATGGAATTTGATTTTATTTGTGAAAGATTTTAAAAAATAAGGATATGATTGGCATGTAGCAGTTCGTGATTTTATGTTTGCCAAGCATTTTTAGCCCATTTAGGAGAGTGGTTTATTTTGATTAAATTGTTTCACAGTAGCAAGTAAAGACTGCAGAAATGGTACATAATTTGGTATTAGATTCTTTACTGAAAGTATTCTTATACTAAAAATGTGTAATTTTGTACTTACAGTTCATGGAGCCATAGTTTTGTAGTGGAAAAAATTTGGTGCCAGAAATGAGAAACTCATGAATTCTGATTTGAATTCTGTCACTGATTCACTCCATGTAGCTACAGGGCAGGAAAATACGTAAAACTAAGAATTATATTGTGGAAGTAATACAGGGCTGGTGTCTTTCACACTGCAGATGCAGCACCTTGCAGCTGGTCACTGTTGCTTTGGTTCCACGGAACTAAAGATGCTGTGCTCTTACATTCTCGTCCTTTTTAGCACCACAGAAAAGTTCTGTTTTGAGATTATTTTCTCTTTGGTAACCACAGTTGTGGGCTGGCACTGAGCAACAGAGATGTCTTTCTCTTTATTCTGGAACAGCAAAACAAAACCCAAAGTATTACTAAGATTTTTGTACTAAATTAATCAGCTGAGAGGGCTGGAATTAATAATTATTCTATATGCATTGCATTAGCAAAGTATACTCATAATGCAGTCATTAAAAAACCCATCTCATCATGTAACTGTTCTTGTTTAAATGTGACTTGGTTTATTTGGGTTTTTTGCAGGGTCCAAAAGGGGATCCTGGAACAGTGGTATGTATGTATTTTTTGGTTTTGATAGAGAATTCCCCAAGTAGTTTGACACATGGTACTTCTGAAGGACAATAAGAAATCCAATCCAAAACCTCTCAGCAGTTGCAGCAAAACATGGAGTTGTAACACATCTAAAACAGTTTAATTTGTCTTCAAAAAACTTCACAAAGCCTCCTTTTTTTTTGTTTCACTGTAATTCCCGAAAGCTGAATACGTTTTTCTGTACCAGCACCCACTTCCTACTCCGAAAACGCTAAGCACCAGAGTTTAGGTGGGAAAAATGAGATCTGTCAGAGACTTCAGGAAATCCAGGCACTAATTTCCTATGGCTCTTCATTTAACTAAGAATTGCTGAAATACTGGAATTGTTGGCTATAGGTTAAAAGTCCATGGTAAATTAAAAAAAATAATTAAAAGGACCTCCCCACTCTACATGCTAAGCTGACTTCTCCAGTGGAGCATGTTTATGGTTTTCTTTCAAAACTTGAAGACCTATCCAGGGATCCAGCCTGTGTGTCCCTTGCTGCAGAGTAACCTTTGCTTAGGGAAGAGAGCACAGAATTGCTTGGAGGTTGGTTCTCTGGTTGGCAGTGTCTGCTTACACCCCGGGGCTGTACTGCCTGCAGGTGCTTCAGAGGTGACATTGGCTCACAAGAGCATTGGAGTGGAGTCTTCTGTATTACACCTTTCATCAAAATTAAATCGTTGAGCCAAATACTCACACAGAGCCTCTGGGAAAACCTTAATTTGCAAATCAGTACAACAAGGCATAAACAAAATCTGTTTACCTAATAACTGGCTAGTTGTTTTAGTAATCTCAAGTTAAATAATCTGCTGTTGCTTGCTGTTCAACATTTCCCATGTTGAGTAAAGAAATTCTAATATATGGAATCTTTTAATTTAAAAAATGAAAAACAGGGAGACCCAGGACCAATGGGATTACCAGGACTGGAAGGACTCCCAGGGGAAAAGGTAGGATTCTTAAAAAGAAGGCATGATTTCTTAGTGGCCACTAACTGCAACTAAATATTTTCTGAAGCCTTGTTTGGTTTAATTTTCATGTGTAAGTTAATTTTTCTGTGAGAAAAATCTTTGCATACTTTTTTGTATTTTCCTTTTTTGCTTTAGTGTGGGTGTAAATAATATACTCACTGAACATGAAATTTAATTTTCAGCAAGTGGAAAATTGTTTGTAGGAGGCCTTGTAATATTCATGGTAAAATACTACTATACTTCATAGTAATGCAGTTAATATTTTCCTGTGTATGGTTCTTGTTCTCTCTTGAACAAAAAGAAAACCTTACTTTTTAAAATCTTTACATTTCAGAAGTCTTAAAAGGTAAATCTTATGTTTACAATCCATCTGTCTTGTTCTCAGTCTTTTACTTTCTCATTGTGGAGGCTGATTACAAATCTAAAGAAAAGCTTTTCATAAAAGGCTAAAAAGTCAAGATTTGGTATTCATTTCTAAATATAGCAAAATACAAAACATGTAGCAGAGAAATAAAAAAAATAGGTAAATATGTTTTCTGTCAGCAAAACCAGTTTGATTTTTCCCATATCTTCTAATTTGGGAAGAAAAAAGAGTATATTTTTTTTGCAATTGAAATGGTTTTAAGCTTTTTGAGTTATGCTATTAAATGACTCCGTGTAAAAGTACTTTACTGAAACTTATTTTTCATCAAAAATAAATGTAGATTAAAAGTTTCACTCTCAGTATCTGTGCATTCCTCCTACTTGTTTAGTCAGTGACAAGATCTAAGGTAGATATCTATACTAAATGCTTAAATTACTTGAGATGGTTCTTGCTCTGGAATTCTACAATTTACAAGCAATTAAAGACTAGTCTAGTCTGATTTCAAAATGAGCAAACACAGGGAGACATTACAGGTCTAACTGAGACAAAATGGGGACAGGAATTAAATAAAGGGAATAAGCAACGGATCAGATCATATAAACCAGCTGTATGAGTGTTTGGCCCTCTCCCAAAGTAAAAAATATCGTTTCCTTAACTAAATTTGGTCAAAATTTCACATTCATGGTGCAAATAAGTGAGCAGAATCTCAGAGCCTGCCAGTCCCAACAGTATAGTGCATGCTGGGTTTTGATTTAGATCCATGATGCTCCTCTGTGTAGCAGAATGCCATGTTCGATAGACAACATTGGCTGTAATTTCATGATAATTTCATTAACATCCTTAAGAATTTCATGTCCTCTGGAAAAAAATGTCTCCTCCCTCAGCTATGCTGACAGTGGCGGGTTCAGCAATGCTGCAAGCTCCACTGCTGAAAGGACCAGAATAACCTTGAAAAATAAAAATGTTGCAAGGGAAGCATAGGCATTTCTAGTTTCACTATCCTAGCCAGCATATAAGGAAAATACCCCAAGTTCTGGGTCTGGAATAACCCCTGGGGCAGAATGCAGGGCTCCAGACAACATGCACTGCCTGCTGCAGGTACTCAGTGCTCCCCACTCGGTGTTCCAGACGTGCATGTTGTGGTCCTTGCTGGGTGACTCCTGCCAGCCTCCAGGGCAGGACAGCTGGAGCTCTGTCCTGTGAGTTGCTTCCTCCAGCCACAAGGTCAGACATGTAGCTTGTCACCTGTTACACTTTGTGTAAGGGAGTTAAGTGTTTCTAATCAACAGCAATATTATCATACACCTGAACAAAAGGATGAGGATGAGACAAACCACCATTATCTATATAGATAAGAACAGAAGCCAGAAATCCCAAAACTTCCTGGGGTCTTATGCAAAACAAAACGTGGCTATAGCTATATTTACAGAGCTTTAGTACATCTGCTCCAGCTATCATAAACCTATCTCAGAAAAATGCTCTCCTGTTAGCATGGCTTCAACAGTGCCAGGGGTTTTCTGACATAAATTTAGAAAAGAGGAGCCTGGTTTTTGTTTTTTTTTTACATTTTTAACTGATGTTACAGTAACAGAGCAGAGTGTTGCAGACCAACATGTCAGCAGTGGGTAAATACCTCTGGGTAGAGTTTTTTCACTTCTTGAGCTCTGTCTGTCTGCTTTGAGATGAATTTATGTCTGTAACTCATCAGTTCCACCCAAAAAAAAACACACTGTCCTAGCTTAAAGCATAGATGAAGATGGCTGTGGTCTATAACGAGAACTCTTGCCCTGAACGGGCCATGGCACAAGCAGAGGACGTTGGCTTGTAGTAAATGGATGACTGGGTAGCAGGAAAACCAAAACTTCTTCAAAAGTTACATCTTAAATATGGGGATGTTGATATGAAAGTGAATTACCCTGTGTAAATTTTGATCGTTTTCATGATCACAAATTATAATTATTTGCCGAGCTACAGATAAGTCAGGGATTTTCCATTCCTTTTCAAGGGAGGCCTCGCGCAGAGTCAAAGGGAAACATTATATGAGAGAACCTAAATAAAGGATTTAGGTTACTTGCTCAAGTCTGTATAATGAGCCAGTGGAACAGATAAATATTAGCATTTAGCCAGGCTCTTGTCCTCATTTTCAGTTTACTTCCTTGGGTTTTAATGGGAATCCACTAAGAAACTTCTGGTTGGATTGTTGTAGTTTAAACATAGATTTTTCCTTTCTTCAGGGTGACCGTGGACCAGCTGGTGCACCAGGAGTGTCAGGGACACCGGTAAGTATAGTCTTTAAAGAAAGCTCAGGTTTTTAGAAGCTGAAGAAACAGGTCAAGCAAGGTGCTGAGCTGTAATCTCAGTCAGTGTGGAACACCAGTTCTTGGTTTATGCTTTATATGTAAGTATGAAGATTATGAGTTTTCCCAAAAGAAATTAGAGTTTTAATAGCAGCAAGAGTTCATATTGTTATTAAAATTACAAGAGTGAGTGGGGTGAATACATGATAAAGCTGGAATTTGAAGCTGCATATGCTTAGTTAAGAAATGTGAGATTCTTCTCATTGCCTCTGTTTAATATAGATAAAGATGTTTTTTGTGTTTCTGGGCATGCACAAATTTGTGAGCATATTTCTATCACAAAGAAAAATCATGAACATTAGTTATTGCAACCCACAAGAACCTGCATATCAAGTCAATCAGACAATTGCTTTAGGGGAATGCTTTGTCAGCTATTTACATGTGGTATTCAGAGAAGTTTCTGAAAGTCATAGTCGAACTTTGTTGTAGGTGAAAGTAAAAGTAACTAATAATAAAATGAAATCATAATTATTCGTTTGTGTTTCTAAAGGAAATGAAGATATCAGATTGCATTCACAGTTTAATAAAAAAGTATCCATATTTCAGGAGGCAATATGGAGTTATTTATATGCAAATAGATTTATTATTAAATTTTGGCAGCTACCAACACATTCAGGAGCTGTTTAAATTATAAATATTTCTTTCATGAAATAAAGAGAATTATATTTCTACACACTCCCATTTCCATTAGCCACTGATTTAGTCTATTTACTGTGAGTGTCAAGAGAGAACATCATCTTAAATAGCCTAATTTCATTGGGTTTTCCTAAAAGAATTGCACATTTAAGGGGAAAAGTATTTCTCTGAGCTTTATAGAAGATGTAAGAATTTCAAAGTTTTTTGTTCTGAGACAGATTTTACACTGTTAATAATAACGCTCTGGCTGGTTAGAATGACCACAGTTGTGTGTTTCCCATGAATTTCCCACTGGATATGTCTCATGTTATTGGATGTCCTCTATTCAAATTGGATATGTAATATGTAATGAGGTCTCTTCTTCACTGATGGAGTTGCATTCTATTGGCTATATTTAGTTCTAATAAAATCCACTGAAATAAAATATTTCCCCATTAAATAAATTGTTTGCTTTGATATTTTATGCTAAGGAGTTTTAATCAACAAAACAGTAGACATGTGAGACAAATTTTTTCAGTAGCCTAGGAGGAGTTTGAGACATATCCACATATCTTGCCGGAAAAGAATTTGTCTTCCTTACCTGTCATTGTTCCCTATATTGAATAGTGGACCCTTTTCCCACCTGAGAATATAAACTTCTTATTTTCACTTTGGTGTTTTGCTGAGATAGCTGAGATTGTTAGGGAAGCTTGGACTGAGATCCCTCAATCATTGCCATCAATGGCTTTTTCAACATGAACCCTCAGCCCTAATGTTCCCAGAGCTGTCCCTGGTGTTGATGGGTTTGATCTCTGGCTTGTACAAGTCACCTGGGGATCTGGTCTAAGGATCCTTTCAGGAAATGTAGATTCAAGTTGTTCAAAGAAAGGCATCCTACAAAAAAGAGACATTTAAAATTGGCATTTAAATGATGTCGTAAGAGAGGATTGTGAATTCTGGCAGGCTGAACATAAAATGACAATAAAAGTGGCCAAGAAAAGTCATGAAGCAAATTTGCAAAGGCATTAAGTTAGTAGTAAAGTCACATACAAAAAAAAAAATCAGGACTAGAAATTACATGAAGGGGAAAAAATCTTGATTTTACATACACAATGAAAAACTTTGATCTGACTGTGACTTCTCAAGGTGAAAATCATGGTGTAAAAGAAAATTTCATAAAAGCATTTCAGTATTCAGGAAGGGTAAAGGAAACCAAGCAACTCAGTAATATTTAATGCAAGAGCCTCTTCATTAAATATGACAAAAATGCTTTCTTAAAGCATTAATGAACAATTCCATGAACATTTTCATATATAAACTTTTTTTTTTTTTTTTATATCTAGAGAAAGATTTTATTTGGCTTCCTAACAATTTGAATCTGTAATATTCTCTTTTTGCAGGGAAAGCCAGGATCCCCTGGGTCTCCAGGGTTGCCAGGAGAACCTGTAAGTATAGATTTGAGTTCTGGATTCTTACAATAGGAAACAAATATTTCAGACCCCTAATGCAAGATTTTTCATGCAGATTTATATGTGTGTTTTCTTCTTGCTTAGGGTGAAAGAGGACCTATTGGAGATATAGGCTTCCCTGGTCCAGAAGGGCCACAAGGAAAACCGGTAAGCAATTTTATACTGAATATGTATTTTGTTACAGAAAGATGCGTTTTAGTTTATCAGAAGTTACAAAAGAAAGGACATTACACCTTGCTTTGTGTTAGAGTAGGTAACGTGAAGAACACACAGAGCTGCACTGCTCAATATTTACCATCCAAAAAAAGAATTCCTGGTATTGTGGTGTTTAATAGTTAATGTTACTGAGATGTTGCCTTTAAAGGTCTTATGAAGGTCATTTGGATCTTGTTGATCCAAGTTTCCTCTTGTAATTTTTCCAGGGGTAGAATATGAACCCAGACACTCAACAGTCAGCAAAGAATGAGGTGACAGAATAGGTTCTCCATTTCAGTTTAGACAGAGAAGCATGTGCTTGGTGACTGAATAAATTTTGAAACTCTTCTGTACACAGGTGATGCAGCACTGCAGCTGAGGCATTCAGTGTTCACTTAGGAGATGTCTAATCTGCTCCTTTTATGTAATGAAAGTGTGACAGCAGTGTAGTCAGCCCTGTCTGAGCTGGTTTAAAAAACCTAGTTTATATTCTAGAAGGGGTTCAGCAAGGGTAGTGCAGGACTCATTATCTCCCCTGAAGCTCAGTGTTTCAGGAATGAGCATGAGCAGCAGACCTTTGCAGCTTGTCAGCACATCTCCAGGTTACACTTCTGCCTTGAAAGAAGAGACAATTTCTGTAGTTACAACAGCAAATTAGCCCAAGGTGCCTCATCTGTGCAAAACTCCACTGCAGTATATGAGGAGAAAAAAATATTCCTGATGTCTCTGCTCATACAAGTCATCCTTTCTCACTCAATGAAACAGCTGTGAGTTTGCTACATGTGCAGATCCATAAATATCCTCCTAAATTAAACAGTGCCAGAGCATTTATCTCACAATTATCTGGCATTGTACAATTGTTAATATACTCTGACATTATTTTGGCTCACACCAGCTAGGACTCTCAGATCATGCCACATTCCAGTCTGGAGGATAATGTGGGCCTGGAACAGTTTCCAGCACATGCTATGAATGCAACCACCTTCTTTGGGGAGGGAAATAGCTTTAACCCAGGAGACCAAAACTGTGCCATGCTACAGGTCCTAAGGCACAAAGAATGGATGTGGACATGTAATAGTAAGGCATAGTCTCTGTAAGAGCAGAAGGGTAATTCAGCACCAAGGCAAATATCTAGAATAAAAGAAATCTCTCCTGTGGTTGTCTTACGACTAGCTGGGTCTAAAAAAGTGCATGTACATGTCCACAAATATTCCACATTTTCAAAATTTCCCTGTAATTTGTCATTCAAAGTTGGATTATCATTAGATTTGGTTCACATCTTGATGCTCTTTTTATTTCTATATTGTAGACACATCAGCTGCTGCTTCTGCAGCTTCAGAACATTTACAGATAGGGCACTACACATTGAGCTTTACCCTTTATGTTTTTAAAACACATAAACATATTCTTTTTTTTCCTTAGGGAATCAATGGAAAAGATGGATTGCCAGGTCCTCCGGTAAGAAAACATACTTTTGTGTATTATATTCCACACAGAAACCACAGCTGTTAATCCAAGGCAGTTGCTTTCTGTTCTGCTAACACATGAATACACAACAAAGCCTTTAATTGGTAAGTTTATCTTTTTTCAAAAACCATTTTTCAGGGTGCTGTGGGGAGACCAGGAGACAGAGGACCCAAAGGAGAACGTGTAAGTCCTTATTATTATAATTTTTCTTTTTGTACTGAGCATATAAACACCTCATCAAACCTATTTTATAGGCAAAATCAAGAAATTAATTTTCTGTGAACTTCAAGCAGTCACCTAGACGTCTAAGAGGTTTGGTCTTAAACTACTTCAAGGAATTAGAGTTGATTTAGTTTCTGCATTTAGAGGAAAAACACATTTTATAGACTTTCTAAGACAGTTGGCCTGGACAGTGTAAATTATTCAGTAGGCTGAAAATTGGAAAGCAGATAATCCAGTTGTGCTGTTGTCAGGCTTTCCAAAAGCTGTGAACTTGCCCTGTTGTGATCCTTTCTATGTCACAAATAGAAATCATGTTTTATATGAAACAAGCTTGTCACACTTAGGCAGCAGGAATGCCGGTGCAATACCTGACTGCTTCCCAAACTCTTCACACAGTTCTGTTCATGGTAACAAGGTCATGGTGGGCAGGAATGATTATGGGAGGTGAGAGATTAAGTTATATACACATATATATATGTATGTGAAAGATGGTCTTCTTATAACATTGCTGAAGTCCTGATGTCCTAATCAAATGGCTGCCACATTTATTTGATGACTCAGAGAAGTATCTCTCTGTTTAATCTAAAAAAGGAAGTGCTGCTTTGTGACACTGAAGAGTTATGAGGGTTTAACAATTATTACAATTATCCCATAAAAATTAACTGTTTGCAATGCTCTGGTTTTGCCTTTAGGGACAAGGCCTGCATCTGTGAGAGAGATTGTAATGATTACAGAAAATAAAGTCAAGGTTTTTGTGCAGCCATTTTTATTACTGCTGTATAGCGTGCTCCTTCAGTTTGAGACCAGCTGTTGTAGTTACAGAAAAGAGAAGCATCAAAATTGGAAGGACGGAATAAAACTCCTGAGGTTTTCTTGTCTAATATAAGAATGTCCTTGTTGAATCCATTTTAAGAAGGAATAAGACACCTGGACTGAAATAATTTTATATATCCTTTGAGTGACTAAGCACTGCTGTTATTACTACTTTATAAGCTGAGTGACAAGCTGGTTGAAAACATGTTTTATACTAACCAGTTTTCTAGTGATTTCAACAGATAAAAGTGCTTGCTCATTTTTTGCTATTATCTGCATATTTCATCACAGATTTTGAACCTGCTGGAGTAGAGCAGGTAGAAACCCAGGAAAAACAGCAGTTCCTCTGCACAGAATTTGGTACAAGATAAAATACAAGAGCTAGGAAAGCACTAGAAAAGAGAAAGGCTGAATAAAGCAGCACCTTGGGCAGAGATCACAAAACACAAATGTCCTGAATTTTGTACAATTCATAGTGAAGAGTTCAAAGAGGAATCTGGAGGAATATATGACCTAGTTTATGAATTTTTACAAGGACCTTTTTCAAAACACAAAAAAACCACTGGAGGCAGTTAAAAAGTGTTTGTTTGAAAAGTTGCTGTAATATTTGATTTACCTCCTATACCTTGGCAGCCTGTAAAAATGGATTGTTTAGAAGAAAAGGATCAGCTTCACACAGCCATAGCACCATGATTCTAGAGAAACCTGCCTTTTTCTTTATCTCTTGTAGAAGAGCTGTCTGTATCTACTCTGTAGGGTTCTAAACCTGAGAACTTATATACCACAGACTCATAGAAAGGCCTGGGCCAGAAGGTACCTTTAAAGATCATCAAGTTCCAACCACCCTGACATGGGCCTTTCACTAGATCAGGTTTCTCTAAGACCCATCCAGTCTGGCCTTAATATATTTCCAGGGTTGAAGCATCCAAAGACAACTCTGGACAACTTGTTCCAGTGCCTCACCATCCTCACAGTAAAGAATTTCTTCCTAATATCTCATCTAAACCTACTCTGTTTAAGTCTAAAGCGATTACACCCTTGTCATGTAACTACTTGTCTCCATTAAAAATTCCTTCCAGCTTCTTCCTAGGCCCCCTTTGTGTACTGGAAATAACTTAGATTAAGTATAATTTTGTGTAAATGAAGACATAAAATAGTAGGCTTCTAAGGAAAGTTACAGAAAATATCATGGTGTCTTTTGCGTGTAGCACCTAAATTATACCTATGCCGTAATTCACATTTCTAGATCCTTGTATAAGGGCTAAAACCTTTCTGTACTCAAGTTCTGTCCTTGAAAAGCAGGCTACAGAGTCAAGCTATTGTTTTTGTAATTGACTTCAACATCAAAATGCAAGAAAACAAAATGTATTTTCAGAGACAAAATTCAGCCTGTAAAATCATCTTCCCTGCATGACTCAGTCTGTTTCTGAACTGGGAAGAATTTTTTCTCTTTAGCATTCTCAAGTGACTTTTCAGGTTTGTTCCACTATGTGCAATGGTTTTCTTTCTGCTTTTATTTTACACAGGGAGATCAGGGTATTCCAGGGGACAGAGGTCCACAGGGTGAACGTGGGAAACCTGGCCCATCAGGAGAGAAGGGGGATGTGGGTCCTGTTGGCCCTCCAGGAGACAGAGGCTATCCAGGATCACCAGGTCATCAAGGTCCCCCAGGTTCACCAGGACCCCCAGGGTTTCCAGTAAGTAAATATAAGATTATCTTGGTTGCTTGTGAATTCAGACAGTTACGTAGGTAGCGTGGGCTGAGCAGTGGAAATTCAACTGAAGAATAGCACAGTATTAGAAAAACTAAGGATTTCTCTTAGATAATTTTAGTGTTCAGTTAAGGCGGAAAAAAAAATATACCCACATGATCAGGAAGTAATTTTTAGTTATTTTTAGTTATTTTTAAAACATCTGCTATGGATAAACTTTAATTATTTATTTTAGTTCCTGCATATCAATATGGCTTCCCAGTACAGTTAATTTTCACATTTTCCATAAGATTAAGAGCCTTTGCAACAGGCAAAATTGATTCTCAATAGAAGAGAAATCAGCATTTAAAAAGACAGCTTGTCTGCATGAGTGCACAGCACACATATCCATGTTATTGGTTCTTTTTCACCTCAGCCAGATAAGGTAAAGCCCTAAAACACTTTTCCTGTGAAGCTACTGGTGCTGTGGTTCTGGTCAACAGTGCACCAAAGCAAGTAGTCCCCAGGGCAGATGAGAAGTTGGCAGATGCTATGCAAAAGTAAAGTAGAGTGTTGTCATTGGACGTCTTTACTGCCTTGTGCAAGTTAACTTCCATACTCATCTGTCTCGGTTTTGAAAGACAGGTGCCTGCCAAGGAAGGCAGGAGCTTCTCTTGG